>JAJLRJ010000014.1:18998958-19546458 GCA_024195265.1 Dendrophyllia cribrosa
AATCAACGCAACATACGTTAACACCAAAAGAAAATGATGATGAATGACTGGCCTCAAAGGAAACAGTGAGTTTTGTTTCCGGCCCCGAGACCCTCAATGAACATTGAGCGTCTTGGTGTTAACTTAAGGTGGCTCCAAGTAGTTTTGACCCATGGAACGTGACACTTTCTTGTCCAATCAAAAAAGGCGTTTAAGTTGAGAGGTACAACGACACATGTTGACTGCATGTAATATTTTCAAACTGTGTTCTTTTCCTGCAGATGTGCTCGGCCAGACCAGTGTACCTGCCTTTCAGGATATGATGGCGTTATGTGTGAAAAAGGTAACAGTGTTCAGCCCCCGGGGGGGGAGGGACTCCCATATAAAAATGACGGGGGTGCTCGTCGTACCTTTTAGGGGTCAAAATTTGTACATTGGTACCTCTTAGGGTGCTAAATTTCAAAATGACCCCCGTTGGAATTATCGCGGTACCTTTTAAGGTATTAAGCCCAGAATATGACATGTGTTGTTTAAAAATTGGTACCTCTTAGGGGTAAAAATTCATTTGAGCCACGCCCATCAAACAACATTCTGGTACCTTTTAGGGTGCTTTCCCCCCCCCCCCCCCCCCCCCCCCGGGTGTTCAGCTGGCATAATCTACAGGCTCGTCGAGATTATTTCAAATGTGTACTAGTCTTTAAATTTCTTCATGGTTTGGCTCCTGCTTATCTCCTGAAAATTTCAACCATCGTCTTTGAAGTACATTATAAAAAAAATACTTCACCGAAGATCGCCGTTGTAAGAAAACGTTTTTTCCCATAGATGGTATTTTGATTTCTTGACAGCTATTTGTAACCAGCCATGTTTGAACGGAGGCAAGTGTGTCCGGCCTGGAGTCTGCGCATGTCCATTTGGATTTACTGGGAGACAATGTCAACAGAGAGGTTCGTGATAAAACCATCATCTCACTCAAAAGTATAAGCATGCTATTCACTATCATGCTAAAACAAGCTAGATATAGACACGAAACACGCTGCAAATAGAGTAGCAATACCCTCGTAACATGTAAAAGAGCTGGAGTCGAAGCAAACAGAAGCACGCGTAAAATACGCTATACACGCACAAGAACATACAACAAGCCCAAGAAAATGGGTAGAAACATGGAAAAAACACGCTCTGAAAAAACTGTAGAAGTCAGCACTCCCTAAGAAACCAGGCGTGCGTTTTTCAAAACTCCCGAATAATTTTCGGGCCCGAAAGCTATTTTTGAATTTCAATTTGTTTCTAGTGGCGGTGAAGTTTTTAGCCCGAAAACCAGTTCAAAGTTACTCGTCAACGTAAGATTTTATTGCTAAGCTTTCAAAACGAATGAAATTTGAATCTCTGCTGGTAAACAGCCTGCACAGAAAATAACTTTTCGGGTCCGAAAAATCTTCGGGAATTTTGAGAAACGTACCCAGGCCCATTTCTCGAAACTCGAAAGACCCGAAAACTTTTCGGACAAAGAGCCATATTTTGAAATGAGAATCTATAAAATGGTGGCGTAATTTTTATCCCGGAAACTAGCCCGGATTTTTTCTTCAACTTAGAATTTTATTGCTTAGCTTTCAAAACAAACAAAATTTGAATCTTTAATGTAAACATTGCGCACATATAATAAATTTCGTGGCACGAAAAGTTATCGGGACTTTCTCGAAACGAGTCCGAGACATTCTGGACATTTCACAGATTCTGACGTTGTTGTTCTCAAATCATTTTAATTGTCCTACATATTTTGCAGACCCATGGAACGACAATACAAACCGGTAACCATGGTAACACTGAAGAAACAGTCCAGTGAATCCAAGACACAGTTGTGGGTGCTTAGTTGCCTGGTCGATTTTTATCTGAGTCCATCCACGAAAGCTCTAGTATTTTCCTGGAAATTTGGGAGATTCAAAAGAAGCAAGTGACACTATTGTTTATGAATGAATAATCTACCATCCCGCACCACGGACAAATTTTCCCTTCAGTTTGAAAATTATTTATATTCCCAGATTTGTTATCAAGCTCAGTCTGGTTCAATCTTGTACCCAGGGTCTGCGAGCTCCTTGGTCAGCGGTTGGCCGCCAGGACAACCTGGCGCCCGCCCGCTGACCGATAAGCCCGTGGTCTCTGGGTAGGGATTATAAGATTGAGTCTGGTTTCGTTTGCGCGTGATTGTGTTGTATATTATGAAGTATACGTTATATCCATTGCCCTGCCTTTTTGAGGTTTTCAAGTTATTTTCTCGTTTATCGCATAATTAATTTCAAGTACGTTTTTTGATGCTATGAAGTTTATAGTGGTTTACTCAATATATTATCATAATCTCTGGTCGTACTGTATTCCTTGCATGTCTTGCATCTCGTTTCTTGCATCTTGTCTTTTCACTTAGATTGAGAGAAACTTTATGGAGTAAAAGACGTGCGTTTTAGAAATTGTGAAGCGCTTGGGACACGAAGTGGAGATGTTGTTGGCTATAAATATATTATTTTTATTATGAAGGACACAATACGAGGGCGGAAATGTCAACTGCACTTCCATTAGAAGGTTGAAAGTTCAAGAAGCCAATCAAGTGACCACCGAGCTTCCTCTGCCGCAATCTGATTGCTATAAGCCACTTCGTTTTCGACGCCGGCAGGGAAATGATAAGAAAAGAAAGAATTAAGCTTGTGGTCTTGCAATGCTCGAATACTTCACAACGCTCTTTGTTCGTCCTGATATAGCTTAACCCTTTCACTCCCAAGAGTGCCAAACATCAAAATTCAAGAAAAATCCCAAATTTCATTTTGTAAAATATTACAAAACAAATAGTACCATGCAAAAGAACTGCTAAAGAGGTTTCATTTGAATGGTCATACCATAGGTTTTCGTTCACAGACTCAAAAGTTAGAACTACACTGCATGTCTCCATAATTGACTCTGGGAGTGAAAGGTTAAGTTTAATTAATAGATGAAAATAGCTCTAATCCTCACACTGATCCTGACAGGTTAAAGGGACAGTTTGTTCCGGCTGCTATATCGTGTTTTCATGATTATGGTCAGGGGGGAGTTTGCTTTATGGTCTCGGAAAGGAAGATAACATCGCCTAAATGATGAAAGAAAAGACATATTTGAAGAGGCAGAATAACGACTAAAAAGATAAAAATTCCACCAGAATGCAAAATGGCACCTTGCATCAAATTTAATGCAGTGTAATCCACTTCCATCCTTTCAATCCTGCACTTAATCTTCAAACTACTGCTTCTATTTCTCTTTTTAGAATCTTTTTATCCAATTAAGTTGTATATTTGGCGATACAACGGCGGGACGCTGCAACGCAAGAATTCCGAAAACAGAAAAGGGCGGGAGTGCGATAAACCTCGAAGCATGCATAATTAACGACTTTATCGCAAGCGCTTCGCAATCTCTTCTCCCGCCTCACTCTTGAATGCCCGAACTTTAAACGAAACCGAACTTTAATACTTATTCCTCACTTAAATCTAGAGCTATAGAAAACAAACAATTTAAATGGATTAGTCTGCTGTGCACCGAAGCACTAACACGAGTGTCAGTCCTTCATTAGTCCCCCGCCACCTGGATATTTCTGAAGTACACGTCCACGAAAGCGGGTAGGGGGTGAGAAACACCCTAGCCAACATTTCGTCAGGTTTCCTTACAGGTTATTTTTAGCAATTTATGGGCAGAATGACCCACTGTGAGAATCTATAAAGAAACGCGTGCTCAAGATAACAACACGGGAATAAAGGCCCTTCTCTATAAAGCCTGGTATCCACTGGCGACATACGCAGAAGCATAAGCATTACATGCGGCGCTTATGTCCACTGAAAATGGGCCAGACACATTAAGCATAAGCGCAAGCCTAGTAACCGTAATTAAGACCCATTTACATATGCGATATTTGCTGCGATTTGCTGTGATTTCCCAAAAATCGCCGCCAAGTTGCATCAGGTTTCGAACATGTTCGAAACCTTTGCGACTTCGCGCGACAACTGAATCGCGCCCCGAAATCGCCGCTTGTTCACACACGCGATTTGAAGATGCAACTTGCGCGCGACAAAAATTGCATCGAAAGGTGAGACGAAAAGTGAGACAAAAATGAGACAAAAATGGCACAAAAAAATAGCCTGTGTAAACAGGCCTTTTTTAAGGATCAATCTTATGCTCGAGCCCACATTCGTTTTCACTTGACGCATATGCTCGAGCCCACATTCGTTTTCACTTGACGCTTATGCTTCCGCTTGTTATGCTTATGTCAATAGTGAAAACTCTCGACATCTAGGGATCGTGCCGAGCTATTTTCGATTCCGATTAAAACATAAAGCATTGTGTTATAACAAATAAATAAAAGCCTTTCCGGATTTATTTCTAGTGGAAACGGATAAAGATTTTCCTACTGTTATGATTTTATACTCAAAATATTCAGGTCTTGAGGTGATTATATCCTCTCGCCAAACTGTTTTATTCAAGTTCCAACAAGTGTCGGGCTGACTTATTTGACGCAAAATCTGAATTGATGACCTGAGAGGAAAGGAATCATTTTACGTAAAAAAATTTTCACTTAGCTTTTAGTGTCATGAAAAATGAATTCACCACATGAAAATTAGGCGCTCCTAAAAATAAACTGAACTAGGTTAGTATTCTTTTTTTCTGATGTAAGCTGCTTAATTTTAAACCAATTTTTCAATTAATTTTCCTGATTTATGTTAGGTAATGTCAAAAGGATTTTCCTGTTTTTCGCTCAAAACTGCACTAGATACGTGACTACGTCCTTTTGCTTATACACGAATGCTCTTACAACACCTTTTAAGTTTTTTCAAGACAAATAATAAAGGTTTCAGTAGTGTACTAGTATAGTAATTGTTAACAAAACTGGACCATTATTTTTAAGCTTCCATTGATAACAATATGTTTTTAAACTATTTGAAGTGATTATTCTAAAAATAGGTCACATCGCCCCGTTAGGAGTTAATCTTTCATAACTTTATCACCAGAAGGCATTAACCGAAGGAACGAACGCTGAACTCAGTTTTGTATCATACACTATATATTATTTTTATCTTATGTTTACAAGTGCGCTGTCTACATGTCATGTATTAGCCAATCATTTATAACCACGTATTTTTCAAATTTTAGGAGCCGTTACAATGTTTTCTGTCAGTATAGCCCTGGCCCTGAGGAAGACTAGTTCTATATTAGTCGAAATATTGGCCATTTAATAAATCTGCCCTTTGCCGTAGTGCCAGCCTTGCGTTCAGTTTTGTATTTTCACATTCAAGTGACGCCTGACACGAGATACGCCTTTTCTTCGGAAGGAGCAAAAAATGTCGTGTTTGGTACGAAATATGCCCGGGGAGGGGGGTACTCCCTAATATGGGCTATATATGTATGTGCGGCCCCAAAGGGTAGGGTTTTTCAGCCGTTTTGGTCATAAATTGGGTATCGATTTTGGCTATTTTGCCGCCATTTTGGTCATAAATAGGGTAACGATTTTTGCACTGTAGTCTTGAATGCACTTTTTTAGAAGAAGGTACTTCCTTATCATGTCCCCCTCCTTCCATCCGCGCTTTGCCTTCCTCTCCAGCGGCTGCTTTGTAGGCTAGAAATTATGTGAGGTCATAAATAGGGTAGGGAAAATCGCAGATTTTGGTCATAAATAAGGTAAGGGTTTTGGGAAGCGGGCCGCACACCCCTACCCAATTTTTCTGCGAGTACCCCCCCCCCGGGGAAATATGGTCAGCTAGAATGGTTTTCGGAAAGGAGACAGCAGGGGATTGGGATTCCTTTCCCTGCAAATTTCTGAAATTTGTGTGACACGATTGCTGAAAACTGTATAAAAAACGTCCGACTGTTTTAATACAGTTTTCAGCACTCGTGTCACACAAATTTCCTAATTGATCGGGCTGGCTTGTTTGCCAAGCCTGCCCGATATATAAAATGGACGCTGTTTTGTAGTCACTTATTGACACGCCGGGGGGTCCGCCATATGAAAATGACGGGGTGTCCTTTAAGAATTTCGTTAGATGGGCATGGTTGAAAAGAAGTTTTATCGTTAAGAGCTACTAATTGTAAATTTTATATGGAAGTCTCCCCCTCCGGATTTTGGAGATTTGAGAGTAGATAAGTTAAAATATGTGGTGTAGGTGAAGTAAATGGGGATGTGGGTAGGCTAAGAAATTGATTAAAAGGTTGTTTGTGTAAAAGGTATTTTTTTCTAGCGGTGTGGGAGGAAAGGATGAAGGGTGAATCGTCTTGATTGTTACGGTGTGCATTGAACGAGACAAAGCGAGACACCGAATTTGTCTCGCTTACGCCTAAAACGAGCCATTCTTCTCGGTCTTGTCTCGGTGATAATCTCGCTAGCATTTAGCATGATTGCATTGAGCGAGACTGATTTGATCCGATTTGTGAAACGCAACAAGCCATTTGTCAGGCTGTATTCTGGGCGAAAATTGAACGTGACAGAGAGAGACAACACATCTGTATTGTTTTAGAATGCGTTGTTTTAGCTAAACACCACATAAACTCACGGCTATGCACTCTGGGCGAGAATTAAACGTGACAGAGCGAGACATTTTCAGCATTTTAGAATGCGTATTTAGGCTATTAAACTCGAGCACTAACCAAATTCACTGCACGCAAAAGGGGGGGGGAGGGGGAGGGGGGAGGGGGGAGGGGGGAGGGGGAGGGAGGTTAGGCAATTTCTTCTGAGAATAATTTTTTTTTTCAGCATCTCTATTTGCAAGATTTTTTGTTTTTTACCAAAATGCTGAATTTTTTTTTTCACATGCTTACTTGTGCACGATTTTTTTTCTCTTAACAATTTCTTCTGCAGGAATTTTTCATACTTATCTTTCTAATTCAACACAAAAAGAATGCCTTACGTTAACTGAAGTTCCTGATGTTGTTTGTATGGGAGAGTTAACTTTCAATAAGAGTATAGTGAAAGTTATTATGGAAATTTACATTATTTAAATGACGGTATAATAGAAGAGAGTTGTTGTTTACCTTTGTTTGAGGCTTTTGAATCGTTGTTACGTGATAATTATAAGTCATTTATTTTGACAATAATAATTTATACAGTCGCTATTTTTGACACAAGGGATGGTTTGATTCACATAGTAGAGATCGCACAGGAATGAATGATCTATGTGGGATGCCGTGTGTATTGATTGAAATTAGTTCTCTTGAAGAGTTAGTAGAGTATTTTGAAAATTTGTATTTGGGACGTAATTGTTCAAATTTTAAGGTAAAAGGAGTGAAGAAGGAAGCCCGATTATAATACTCGCAGAGTTTTCTTGTTATGAATCAATCGTTTATCTATTCATCTTTCCAGGTAAGTGGACCCCCTTCGCCACTAGTCTTTCACGGTATCTTCCAGAGCCCAGGCAGGGTAGCCTATAAATAAACTATAACTGCAAGAATGCACAACCATATCACCCTGGTAGTGACAGCCATCACAAAGACAGCTGTTTCGTCATCAGCATGGCATAGGTAATGGCCATATATACCGAGGGGATTAGTGCAATGTGCTTTCAGGTGCTTCCTTCGATTATAGTCGGCCTATAAATACTTGAACACTAAGGCCACCCCTTACCCTTGGCCTCTGGCTAAGAGTGCAATAAGTTAAATTGTTTTCCAATTTTAGTTTGGCATTAACCCTAGAGTTTCTCAAGGTCCGTTTTGTTTGAGTTTCCGATTGCAGTTGTTTCACGGTAGTCCAGAGTTCAATTCCTCTGCCATGCTTGTAAAATAGTCAACTGGTCTGTCTCCCGCCAGTTGCGATTCTTAACTTGCTTATGTTTTGTTTGAAGTATTTGTTTCTAGTGTTGTGTTTCATTATCTCTGAAAAGCTCCTCACGGGGAGAGGATAATTAAGTATTTGTTTACCATTCTGAAACTCTAATTTCGTAAGTGGGTTTTATTCACTCAAGCATGCTGACCTTTGACTGATGACAAATATCATTGCAAAACAACTTGAGTACCTCTCAGATCATTACAGTTAACTCAGGTTATGATCGAAGCGATTTCTGCGATCAGCTTTCCCGCTTTCTATCTGGTAAGTTGATTTACAATTTAGGTTTAAGACCTCAATTACATGCAAGCCCGGGAGGAGATGGGAAGGGGAGAGATCCCATATAAAAATGACGGGGGTACCCGTCGTACCTTTTAGGGGTCCGAAACTTGTAGATTGGTACCGCTTAGGGTGCTAAAATCCAAAATGACCACCGATAGACTTAATATCACGGTACCTTTTAGGGTATTGAGCCGACAAAATATGACAGAATATGACGTGTTGATTTAGCATTGGTACCTCTTATGGGTAAAACGCCGGCAGACAAACGGACGCGAAAGTGATTGCATGTAGATCAGGGACACCCAACGACGGTTTTCCCTAAATTCCTTAAAACACCGTTTTAGGCTGTCTTAAGTGCTTTTAAAGCTATATAACTGAATTATAAGCTACCTTAGAAAATGTTTATCCGTTCGGTCGTTCTAGGGGAACTTTGGTCTTCACAAATTTATTAGGTATGTTTTACCCATTTCCCGAAAACCTCAGGTCGTTTTTGGAGATTCTAAAAAAGGTTAGGTCACCCAATGATGCGTTTTGATAGCCGAAAATTTTAGGAACTTTTTTATAGGATAATGGATGTGAGAAGGTTATTCGAAAACCCTAGGGATTTCAAATGTGACATCGAATCTTCTAGGGCGACGTCAGAGAACTCTCTTCCTCTCCTCGTTATAAATCCACAGTCGGTACAGAAAATGTTAAGGGCTTACAGTTTTTTTAAGAAAATTCTACGAAACGTGTATCGAAGGAAAAGCGCGATTTTCGTAAAAACGTACGAGAAGAAAAATCTCAGATGAATGCGGGAACTGCCATCTCGAAATTCGTAGGATCCTTCGCGGTATCGAAATTTCCAGGGAACCTATACCTCTCCGAACAGATATTTAACAGAAACGGTCGTTGGGCGCCCCTGGTAGATTACAAGTCAGGGTCATCAAGCGAGCCTGGTTCACAAAAGGCTTTAGAAAATCATGTTTATATATCTTTTGACGATTTTAAAATGCTGTTAAAGGCATATTTGTATCATCTACCAATTATCAATCTGTTCGGATGCCTAAACAGAAAATTCAACAGGCCGAAACGGAGTTAGGAACAAAATCCTTTTCTCTGAAAGACTTAGCTCAAACTTAAGAGCTATTTGCCTCCCGAAGTTGATTTCCTGAGAACCAGAAAATAGCGAGGAGCGGGGGAGGGGGGGTTACAGTGCAAATGTTAGATCGAGACTGAAATTTTTTTTCAGGCACTTCGGGCCTTATTTTTTTGCAATCCTAAATCCTAAGTCGTTTCGAAAGGCTTTGTTTACTGCTTTGCATTGTGTTTCCTGTATCAGCTGGAGCGTCTCCGGTAACCAATGTGTACAAATGGGTGTTGGAGAAATTCAGGAATAAATAACTCGGAAGCGATGGAATAACATCTCAAATATGCTAACACTTTGATGGGAATCGCATGATTCGCCCGGGTCAGCCGCAGAACAAAGTCGCTCTCAAATAATAACAGGGGTCCAGTAAAGGACAGCTCGGAGGACAGAAGTGACCTAACGGCAGGAACTAACAGAGAACTCGGAGCCGAAAACTCGGTATAACCTCATTTCTAGGGTGGAGAAAGATCCTACAGATCCTACAAACGAAGCTGTGAAAATAACAGCACGACTAGGCTCGATTTCCGCCGCTTTCTCTGAGGAGCGCGGGCTCATTTCCCGAACAGCGGCTGGTAATCGAGCTTACAGCACGACAAGCAGAAGAAAAAAAAGGTTTTAACAAAGTAAGGAAATTATTCTTTACTTAAAATAGAAAATAATACAAAAAGACGTAGAAAACCTATGATTCTGAAGATCTTAACTCCCTATTCCTCGCTTCCAAACATCGAATGCTTTCTCGTAGCTTTACTTGATAAAAGATGAAGACTTCTTTTCTAGCATTTATAGTTTCTTTTAGGGATGACAACACGTTTGCCCAACCGGAAAATTTTATGAATGAACGAAACTGAATAAATAGAAGTTTCAGCTACTTTCAGGCTTTTATCAACATCATTTCGTATGCGTGGTTGCTTAGCTTGGTTCAAGTCTCAAATGGAATTTCTGTTCGGGGTTATGCTTCCCGCAGGCACAAAACGTGGATCAACCACATCATTTGTAAATTATTCTCTTAGTTCTCGCAATAACTTATTACTATTGGCGGTTGCTCAACCCTGTTAACAATGATTCAATTTCATTGATTTCGTCTATAATTTCGTGTTCTTTTGATATCTTGTCAAGCTGCAGAAAGAATTAGAAAAAAAAAAACATCAGCTGTTGGAATCATCTGCACTCTTTATACTTCTATCAAGAATGCTCTTCTTTCGAAACTGATTCAAATCAACCCAAGTATCTAACTCACGTAAACTAAACTTAAAGTGAAACCTTTCACTCCCAGAGTCTATTTAAATGGAGACATGTAGTGTAGATCTAACTTTTGAGTCTGTTAAAGTGCACATGAACTATTTTAAGAATTCTTTTGATGGGAAAATAAGTCACTTGAAGTGGCGGCAACAAGCGACGCAAGTTGGCCATATTAGACAAGGACCTGGGTCCTAGTGACGTCATTAGTGTGTTTACAACTGAGCGCGTCACTTGTTTTACAGTGGAGTTTTGGCAACTTGTGGAAGGATTATTTAGATTAAACATGGCTGGAAGCGACGCGTATTTTAGCCCCGGGTTCGTCCCCTTCTCCGCCATGTTTTGTTGTGATCAAACACACGAATGACGTCACAAATACCATTTTGGCCGCGCTCAAAGTGTCGCAAATTTCAGGCCACGGCGGGAGTTTTCAAACCTCTAAAAATAGTGGATCCTCTTCGTGCAAAAGAGGAAAACGACAGAAAATGGAATAAAGGTGATATAAACAACATAAAACCCTAAAACAAAACGGTAGTGAAATTTCACTTGATCAGGTGCATTTTAGTGAAATCCTATGATGTGACCATTCAAACGAACCCTCTTCTGCAGTACTTCTGAATGGTACCATTTGTTTTTCAATACTTTACGTAACAAAATTTGGAATTTTTCTTGACTTTTGGCGTTTGGCACTCTCAGTTGGAAGTTAAAGGATTAAAGAGAGTGAAGCTTTGATAGAAAAAACAACACCGACAAAAGTTTAAAAAATGTCGCAATTTCCATGCAAATATGTATAACCCTATAATATATAACTGATACACTGATGCAGTTCACAGAAAAATATTGATCTCTTAAAACATGAATAAAGGAAATAACAATAATAATAATAAAAGGAACGAAAGGTTGCTTTGAACCGGTTGCATGTTTTCTCGCGCTCTGTAAAATTACTTAATAATTCATAAGGGTACTAACAAGTAGAATGAGCCATTCCAATCACATGGTTAACCCTGTAAATCAGATACAACTCACTAGTGAGTTGTATCTGGAATGTAAATTAGATACAACCACTAGTGAGTTGTATCTGAAATGTAAATTAGATACAACCACTAGTGAGTTGTATCTTGAATGTGAATTTCACAAGTTGTTTACAACATTCGCGTCCGTGTTGTATCGGCACAAAACATTCACTCGGCTGCGCCTTGTGATTGTATTGGCCGATACAACACTCCCGCTCATGTGGTAAACATTACTTATTACGTGTTGTTCTGTGTATATGTTTTCCTGCGCTTGGTAACGTTCGCATGTTTTCCCTCTCTTGGTTTTTCCAGCGCTGGTCACCAGTTTCACATTTTCCCGCGCTTAGAACTGGGAACCTCGTTCCCAAGGCTTTTCCCTTCGACAGAGGGCCGCCCTCTCTCGAAGGGAAAAGCCCTGGGAACGAGGTTGCCATTTCGTTAACTGCGTCTCTTTCAATTGGGCTTGTTTGCTTACTACATTATACTGTTGGTTTTGAAACAGAAACGTGCTCTAACCTGTGTTTTCTCTAATGTTTCTCCTCGTTCCCTTTTTTCTTTTAAACTTTCAATTTGTTGTATTTTCTTCTTTAAAGCTCGCAACCGCTTCTCTGCTGGAGTAAGACCGCTGGCTTGAGTGTCAGAAGGCGGAGGTTTTGTGGATGTTGTTTTTGATGTGTTTTCAACTACGGTGTTTTTTTCCTGTTTGATTGATGAAATGTCGGCACCTAATTCTTCAACCTCAGCCATGCTGAAATATAAAAAGAAACATCTCGTAAGACACTTTGTACAGTATAATAAACAGCACCACAGGAAAAAACTGCTCAGTAGCTTTTATATGAATGGTCACACTTTAGGATTTCATCCACAGACTCAAAAGTTGGAAGCACTTATACAGCACTCAATTTTAATTAAAACCAATAAAATGTAGCACAGATGTAACCAGCTGAGTCAGTTTCAATTACAGGATCAACACGTTTTTTTCAGTGATTAGTAATGATTAGTAATCTAGACACGCAGTGCTTCGGTTTGAATGAATCGGCTTAAGGTGGCTCGGCCGGGGTTTTTGGCGACATAACATCCCAACTTTGAACGGCTGTCTGAGCTTGGTCAGGCAAGCTGCTTCACACATATACTAGAGATGAAATGAACTTTCCAAAAAAGTAGATTTGATTGACATCGGTGTTACCATAACAACGATCTGACAAAGTCATGGTTTTTGCATATTAGTAATTTTCTCAACACCTAGACCTAAACTTTTAAAACGACTGTATGCCGCTTGTAATCTAGATGTATGTCTTCAAGACTGCAAAGTTTGAAAAAATTCTATGAGAGCGACCGAATAAAATTGGGTTGAATATTTACATAAAAAAAATTGAAAATTCTCATTACTTTCTGTTAATTCGTCGATGCCAGCGTTTTCCTGACAAATTGAAACAATATTTTTACCACATATTATACAATAAAACTACATTCCTTGAAGGTTTCATTGATGCCATCCTGTTTGCTTCACTATATTTCAGTTGATGTGATCAAAAGCAATGTCCAAAATATGCTTCTCAAACTCATTAATAATTCATGAAGAAAATACAAAGGAAATTAATGTTTAATGAGTGTTTGGAAATCAGATGAAACACTCCTCATTTTTGCATCCTTAATTTCTCCTTCTAAAATCATTTTGTTTGAGAAGTAATATCAAACATTCGACACAGTATTTCATCACAAGATCAAACACCTCGAAGTTCGTCAAAAATACTCCGCTGCGCGTCGTATTTTCAACTCTCTTCTCAGTGTTTGATCTTGTGATGAAACACTGTGTCTCATGTTTGATATATTACTTATTTTACTCACAAAAGTAACACTTTTGTTAGGGAAGCGTTTATTTAAAAACTAGTCGATGAAATTTTTTTAAAAATCTTTTAATCTAAAGTTTAACATGTAATACACTATCTCTGTAAATTTCAAATGCATTGAATCATTTCGAGGGTGCGAAATAAAATAAAAAGTTTAGGGGACTTTTGCATTCGTCTTCCAAAGTTTCATTGCCGTATTATTTGTTGACAGTTGGTTTATTTCATAACTTTATCTTTTGTCTACATTTTACATATTTGTGCACTTTTGAAACAACACGTTTGCCATGCCTGCTTGCTACGCTTTGTTGCTGCCAAAGCGATCGTGAAAATTCTTTTGATAGCACAATGGCTGCGGTCACGCACGAGCAACACGTTTAAATGTGGGTGTGTTGAAGGAATGGTTGGGAAGTTGTGTCGCCAGAAAAACCAGTTGAGCCACCTTAAGACTGGAAAAACAAAGTTCAAACAAACCGCACGCTGTGATTAACTAACCCGTCAAATAACAACATATTATGGATGTGTTTCCGTCGCACCGTCTGGGTTCTTCACGGACGGCAAAAACAACCATTTATTCATTAAACTGAGTTTCTAAATTCATTCTTGGCCTCTCCTTCGAATGCACAAAACAAATCAGTGAGTAGATGTGGTTAGGAGAATTGTAGACTGCTAGCTGTCCCTTGTTATCGAGCGGGCGAGCTAATCACAAAAACAAGCTCGGCGAGACTGGAGCGAGCGAACGAGCCGAGGGGAAACTGGGGGTTCTCCAGAGCTCCCTGGGTTCGCATTACTTTCGCTCGCTCGCCGCTCGGTAGAGTCTACCTTTTATAGCTCAGAAGGAGGTCGGACACTTATTGAGAATTATATAACGTAATGTCGACACTTAGAATTTATTTTCAATAAATGTTTTAAGTGTAAAAAAGAAAATCTAAAATTCCCTCTCAGGGTTGAACCTGTGACCTCAGCTAGGCTTAGACTTACATAGCCTACCTTACCACTGTACCACCTAGCTTCTCGGGTTGTTTAGGCCTAACTTTAACTATATAAACTGCTAACCCCAACCTCAACTGAAAGCTAACCAGTTACTCCGTTATATAAGTCTCAATAAGGTGTCCGACCTCCTTCTGAGCTATGGAATCTAGACTCTTCCTCGCCGCTTGGTTGATCGCCGATCGCGTATTTGCTCGCCCGCTCGACTATCCAGAGAGGGACTGCTAGCAGTCTAGCAGAATTGTTCAGTCAGCGAGATGTCTCACAAATACGAATATCCCTGGAATTTCAATGGCACGTGACCACGTGCATCAGCGTATCCTGGCACGTGCATGCCCGGCGTACCTGTACCTTGGCACGTGACGCAACTGCAACCTTGTCAATCAAGGAAGAGAGGCAAACACTTTGAATACACGCAACGTGTGTGCTATTCGGACGATTTTGCATTTGGTTGTGTGGCCTGGATTGATTTCAGAGTGACCGTTCACCATTATAATAATATTAAATACGGCCGCCATGTCTCGAGAGGCAGTGGATTTGCACTAAGGTAAGAGCCTTTCACTGATAGAAAAGCTTCTAAAGTGGCTGTGAAAACCTCAATTCTAGATCGACATACTCTTCCACAAGTGCTTTAACAACAACAACAACAACAACAACAATACTTTATTTAAAGTAAACTGGTAAAGCCGGGTGGTGAGGCATTAACACGATTTACTTTTTCGTTTTGCTGCCTTCGCTTTTCTAGCCAACTGCTAAAGCTCTTCTCCTCGTCTTTGTTACTGAATTAACTAACAATCTTTCTTTGACGTTCGCGAGCAATCAACTTTTCAAAGAAGATTTGATTAAGATTAACTTAAAGAATCTCTCTACCTCAAATTACATCCTAAAGGAGGAGAGAGGTTTAAACAAGATATAGCAAGTTAAAAAAACAAGTTCAAACAAACCGCAGGCTATGATTAACTAACCCCTCAAATAACAACATATTTTGGATATCGATCAATTAGCTTCATCTTGTTTTTTCTTTTCAAGGAGAGATTCCAACTTCGACGGAATCGATCGGAAGTGTTTGTGCGTTTCTCTTTTTTGACGAAGATGTAACAATAACCAGTAAAATAACCGAAACCATTGGCCTGGATTGATTTTTAAAGTTATCTAAAAATCTAAAGACCAAGAACTTAAAAGACGGAAACTTCAACCAAAAATCAAGATATTCAAGTTATATCTTCCACGCAAAAAAAAAAGGATTGCATCATTATGCAATTAAAAAACGTCAAGTATGTAAATCAATCGACATTTTACCATAAAAATATTATCAAATGGAATATACAGTACGCGTTTGCTATTTCTCCAAGATTTTGCATTTGACAAAGTTTACTGAAAATGACCGAAAACCATTGGTCTGTTAAGTTTGGCCTACATTGTTTTTCATTGTTACCTAGGCATCCAAAAACTAAAAACTCATAACAGACGGAAACTTCAATCAAAAAACAAGATGTACAAGTTATAACTTCCACATAAAAAAAATGGTTAGCAACATCATGCAAGGGAAAAGCGTTAAGTAATGTATATGAATCGACACGTTTGGCTTCCACAAGTGCTTTAACAACAACAACAACAACAATACTTTATTTAAAGTAAACTGGTAAAGCCGGGTGGTGAGGCATTTACACGATTTACTTTTTCGTTTTGCTGCCTTCGCTTTTCTAGCCAACTGCTTAAGCTCTTCTCCTCGTCTTTGTTACTGAATTAACTAACAATCTTTCTTTGACGTTCGCGAGCAATCAACTTTTCAAAGAAGATTTGATTAAGATTAACTTAAAGAATCTCTCTACCTCAAATTACATCCTAAAGGAGGAGAGAGGTTTAAACAAGATATAGCAAGTTAAAAAAACAAGTTCAAACAAACCGCAGGCTATGATTAACTAACCCGTCAAATAACAACATATTTTGGATGTGTTCACGTCTTCCGTCTGCGTTTTTCACGGACGTTATTCATTAGACGGAGTGTCTCAATTCTTGGCCTCCACTTCGAATGCACAAAACAAACCAGTGAGTAGGTGTGGTTAGGAGAATTGTTCAGTCCGCTAGATGTCTGTTTGCTTTATCGTTAGTTGAGCGATCTACAACTGTTGGCGAAGTCACGCAGCAAGCTCGTGAGAGGGTCCTGATGGGGGGCGGGGGGCGGTGGGGGGGGAGGTACCAATCCCATTTCCCAGCCCAATTTCTTCAAAATCCCATTTCCCAGCGTCCAAATCCCATTCCCACTCGCAGAATTCAGGAAAAATCCCAGTGTTTTTCATACCGCATATCAGGTGATATTCTCCTGCCACTTCACATTCCTGTCGCCTACAGGTAGTCTGACATCCCGCCATGTTGTTTTTAACATGTAAATACGCATGCTCAGCGTTTTTGGCTTGATTGCACAACTGTACACAAATATCGTTGACCACAAGACAAGGCAAAAATAAAATATTCTGATATTCCTATCGTAGAATTGGCATAAAATATGCATTCATATACCTTTCATTGAAAATTGTACCGTTTTCATATACCTTTCACTGAAAATGGTACCTCTTTCGTATAGCTTTTACGTGCGTCTGTTTGATATATTTTGAAAGGCCCTTTTTATAACAGTTAAATGGCAGTTTTCCCTACCTTTTTTATGCTTCAACTCGTGTTTTCGCTACCCTTTCCTATTCTTTGTGAAATCCCTTCCCTTTCATATACTTCAACTCTTGAAATCTTGACCCTTTAATATACCTCCAGCCTAAAAAAGGTACCCCTTTTGGGCGGAGCCTCCCCGTATAGCCCATTATAGGAAGTAACCCCACCGCCGGGGACGAGCAATCAACTTTTCAATGATTTGATTAAGATTAACTTGAAAAATCTCTTTACTTCAAATTACATCCTAAAGAAAACATTACTACAGAGGGAGGTTTAAACAAGATATAGCAAGTTAATCCGTTCACTCGCAGAGTCAATGAATAAGAAGACGTGTAATGTAGTTCTAACTTTTGAGTCTGTTGACGAAATTCTATGCTGTGACCATTCAAATGAAACCTCTTCAGCAATACGTTTGCATGGTACCATCCGTTTTTCAATATTTTACACAATGAAATTTGGCTTTTTTCTGCAACTTTGATTTAGACAGAACTCTTGGGAGTAAAAGGCCAGGGTTAATTATAAGTGACTGAGTGGCAGCATTAATAACCATTTATCCGGTAAATTCCACACCAGAAAAACAGACAATGCTCTGCAATGCAAGTTCAGCCTGTTGTGTTGTGTTCGCATATAAAACTCGTGTTTTATAGTTTTGGCTGTTCCTGTTGACTAGTGTAGCTGAACTGTTAGATGCCTGCTCGGTGTCGTTGGATTAAGATGTTTATTGGTTTCACACATTTTTCTGTTAAAAGTTGAATCGTACGTTTTAAACTCAAATACCCTCAACTGAATCGAATAAATATCGATCAATTAGCTTCATCTTGTTTTTTCTTTTCAAGGAGAGCTTCCAACTTCGACGGAATCGATCGGAAGTGTTTGTGCGTTTCTCTTTTTTGACGAAGATGTAACAATAACCAGTAAAATAACCGAAACCATTGGCCTGGATTGATTTTTAAAGTTATCTAAAAATCTAAAGACCAAGAACTTAAAAGACGGAAACTTCAATCAAAAATCAAGATATTTAAGTTATATCTTCCACGCAAAAAAAAAAAAAGGATTGCATCATTATGCAATTAAAAAACGTCAAGTATGTAAATCAATCGACATTTTACCATAAAAATATTATCAAATGGAATATACAGTACGCGTTTGCTATTTCTCCAAGATTTTGCATTTGACAAAGTTTACTGAAAATGACCGAAAACCATTGGTCTGTTAAGTTTGGCCTACATTGTTTTTCATTGTTACCTAGGCATCCAAAAACTAAAAACTCACAACAGATGGAAACTTCAATCAAAAAACAAGATGTACAAGTTATAACTTCCACATAAAAAAAAATGGTTAGCAACATCATGCAAGGGAAAGCGTTAAGTAATGTATATGAATCGACACGTTTGGCTTCCACAAGTGCTTTAACAACAACAACAACAACAACAATACTTTATTTAAAGTAAACTGGTAAAGCCGGGTGGTGAGGCATTTACACGATTTACTTTTTCGTTTTGCTGCCTTCGCTTTTCTAGCCAACTGCTAAAGCTCTTCTCCTCGTCTTTGTTACTGAATTAACTAACAATCTTTCTTTGACGTTCGCGAGCAATCAACTTTTCAAAGAAGATTTGATTAAGATTAACTTAAAGAATCTCTCTACCTCAAATTACATCCTAAAGGAGGAGAGAGGTTTAAACAAGATATAGCAAGTTAAAAAAAAAGTTCAAACAAACCGCAGGCTATGATTAACTAACCCGACAAATAACAACATATTTTGGATGTGTTCACGTCTTCCGTCTGCGTTTTTCACGGACGTTATTCATTAGACGGAGTGTCTCAATTCTTGGCCTCCACTTCGAATGCACAAAACAAACCAGTGAGTAGGTGTGGTTAGGAGAATTGTTCAGTCCGCTAGATGTCTGTTTGCTTTATCGTTAGTTGAGCGATCTACAACTGTTGGCGAAGTCATGCAGCAAGCTCGTGAGAGGGTCCTGATGGGGGGCGGGGGGCGGTGGGGGGGGGAGGTACCAATCCCATTTCCCAGCCCAATTTTTTCCAAATCCCATTTCCCAGCGTCCAAATCCCATTCCCACTCGCAGAATTCAGGAAAAATCCCAGTGTTTTTCATACCGCATATCAGGTGATATTCTCCTGCCACTTCACATTCCTGTCGCCTACAGGTAGTCTGACATCCCGCCATGTTGTTTTAACATGTAAATACGCATGCTCAGCGTTTTTGGCTTGATTGCACAACTGTACACAAATATCGTTGACCACAAGACAAGGCAAAAATAAAATATTCTGATATTCCTATCGTAGAATTGGCGTAAAATATGCATTCATATACCTTTCATTGAAAATTGTACCCCTTTCATATACCTTTCACTGAAAATGGTACCTCTTTCGTATAGCTTTTACGTGCGTCTGTTTGATATATTTTGAAAGGCCCTTTTTATAACAGTTAAATGGCAGTTTTCCCTACCTTTTTTATGCTTCAACTCGTGTTTTCGCTACCCTTTCCTATTCTTTGTGAAATCCCTTCCCTTTCATACACTTCAACTCTTGAAATCTTGACCCTTTAATATACCTCCAGCCTAAAAAAGGTACCCCTTTTGGGCGGAGCCTCCCCGTATAGCCCATTATAGGAAGTAACCCCACCGCCGGGGACGAGCAATCAACTTTTCAATGATTTGATTAAGATTAACTTGAAAAATCTCTTTACTTCAAATTACATCCTAAAGAAAACATTACTACAGAGGGAGGTTTAAACAAGATATAGCAAGTTAATCCGTTCACTCGCAGAGTCAATGAATAAGAAGACGTGTAAATCTAATGTAGTTCTAACTTTTGAGTCTGTCGACGAAATTCTATGCTGTGACCATTCAAATGAAACCTCTTCAGCAATACGTTTGCATGGTACCATCCGTTTTTCAATATTTTACACAATGAAATTTGGCTTTTTTCTGCAACTTTGATTTAGACGGAACTCTTGGGAGTAAAAGGCCAGGGTTAATTATAAGTGACTGAGCGGCAGCATTAATAACCATTTATCCGGTAAATTCCACACCAGAAAAACAAACAATGCTCTGCAATGCAAGTTCAGCCTGTTGTGTTGTGTTCGCATATAAAACTCGTGTTTTATAGTTTTGACTGTTCCTGTTGACTAGTGTAGCTGAACTGTTAGATGCCTGCTCGGTGTCGTTGGATTAAGATGTTTATTGGTTCACACATTTTTCTGTTAAAGGTTGACTCGTACGTTTTAAACTCAAATACCCTCAACTGAATCGAATAAATATCGATCAATTAGCTTCATCTTGTTTTTTCTTTTCAAGGAGAGCTTCCAACTTCGACGGAATCGATCGGAAGTGTTTGTGCGTTTCTCTTTTTTGACGAAGATGTAACAATAACCAGTAAAATAACCGAAACCATTGGCCTGGATTGATTTTTAAAGTTATCTAAAAATCTAAAGACCAAGAACTTAAAAGACGGAAACTTCAATCAAAAATCAAGATATTCAAGTTATATCTTCCACGCAAAAAAAAAAAGGATTGCATCATCATGCAATTAAAAAACGTCAAGTATGTAAATCAATCGACATTTTACCATAAAAATATTATCAAATGGAATATACAGTACGCGTTTGCTATTTCTCCAAAATTTACATTTGTCAAAGTTTACTGAAAATGACCGAAAACCATTGGTCTGTTAAGTTTGGCCTACATTGTTTTTCATTGTTACCTAGGCATCCAAAAACTAAAAACTCATAACAGACGGAAACTTCAATCAAAAAACAAGATGTACAAGTTATAACTTCCACATAAAAAAAATGGTTAGCAACATCATGCAAGGGAAAAGCGTTAAGTAATGTATATGAATCGACACGTTTGGCTTAAAACTTATGCAAGTGAAAACAAAGGAAAGACTTTCTGTTGTTGAAACTGAAAACTATCGTTTCATTTCACGTTCGCCAAAAAGTTAAAATGTCCGCAGTATTTTTGCCGACAATGTGTTGAAAATTCTCCGGAAATAGGTTTAGCAGCTCAGCGTCCGGAGAAAAAGGTCAAAGGAGTTAAAATGTGTGTACGTGCCTTTTAACGCTCTCTTCCAGTCACTTGAATCATGTCAAGTTCTTATAGCTTGTTTCAGCTCCTGCATGGAAAACTCGAATCTCATGTAAGTGTGACCATTCAAATAAAATCTACTAAGGTCACTAAGCAGTATTTTCATGAGGTATTGCTTATTTTGCTGTACAAGGTGGTTCTAACTTTTGAGCCTGTGGATGAAATCCTAAAGTGTGACCATTCAAATTAAAGTTACTGAGCAGTACTTTCCTGTGGTACTGTTTATTATACTGTACAAGGTGGTTCTAACTTTTGAGTCTGCTGATGAAATCCTAAAGTGTGACCATTCAAATGAAAGCTACTGAGCAGTACTTTCTTGAGGTACTGTTTATTATGCTATACAAGGTGGTTCTAACTTTTGAGCCTGTGGATGAAATCCTAAAGTGTGACCATTCAAATGAAAGCTACTGAGCAGTACTTTCTTGAGGTATTGATGAAATCCTAAAGTTTGACCATTTAAATAAAATCTATGACTGAGCGGTATTTTCTTGTGTTGCTCAAGTGTTTATCATGCTGTACAAGGTGGTTTAAACTTGATTTTGTGCGTGAAATCCTATAGCGTGACCATTTAAATTATAGTTACTGAGCAGTACTTTCCTGTCCTGTGGCGCGGTTTTTTTATGCTGTACAAGATGATTTGAACTTTCGAGTCTGCGCATGAAATCTTAAAATGTGACTGTCACATGAAACCAGTTAGCAGCATTTTCCGCCTATGCTCAACATAAAGGTGATTCTAACCTTTGAGTCTATAGATAAGTGACTATTCAAATAAAAGCTGTATAACCGTGCTATAATGACTTAAAATGTGGTGCTGTTTTTTTTTCTCAATATTTTACGAAATGTTGGTATTTTTAGTGCATAATGGAGATAATCAGATAGATTTACAACTGTCAAAGGAGTTCCGAGAATCGGAAATTTCAGTTATGAAAAAACAAGATTTTCAAGTCATAATTTTCATGTAAAAAGTGCTTAACAATACCAAGGGGAAAAACGTCGAGTGTGTTCATCAATCGGCAGACGTCTTTTATTTCCTTTGCTTCATGTGGTGGAAAGGAAATATGAGACGTGTGCACGCAGGCTATTGTTGATGTACTGTACAAAGTGGCTCTATATTGCTGATAACAGCAGAAGAAGTATACCCATATGGTGCTGTTTATACTGATTTGGTGGTCGACAATGAGGTTTTTTTGACATCACGTGCTAAAGCAGTCAACCCTTGGGTCACCCCTAAAAATATATGTGTGCAAGCTTGCACGTCTTATCACGTGCATGGAAGCAAGTTCACCCTTTAAAAGGTACATACCTGACGCCGGCGGCATTATCTTGAGCAATCCAAAGCTGTTGACGAAGTCGTGCAGCAAGCTCGTGATTCTGTGTAAGTAAACGCCGATCTTTCATTATTCAATTACATGGTTTAAATGGCTAATTTTAAAGCGTTCTTTCCAGCAAAATCGATGGTTTGTCTGCATGTCCTTGCCAAAATTAAAAATTTGCAAAAACTATGAGGGCACGGCCTACGAAGGCTTCACTTCTCGAGTGATAGACGCCATGTAGTTCTTCTTCCTTTTGAGTCTGTGGACAAAGTCTAGAAAGGCGATGTTAAACAAGACAATAAAGTCTTGTAAAACTAAAAATGTCATTTTTAAAGAACAATTTTTTAAAACATTGTAGAGTTGAAGATCCGCATCATAACATCTCCATTAAATTATACAAGCCGAAATGTACTTTCGGAAATGAAATTCGTGGATCTCTGAGTTTTATTTAGCAACTTTTATAAGATGCAATGAAGCCGAGTGAATAATTTTTCGGGGTCGTGAAACACGCGTAAAAATCGTTAACTAAGAAAATAAGAGACCTCCCTCAAAAACGGTACACCCATGTTCTAAAAATGGACATTTTTCGGTAAATGTGGTGTCAGCGATCATCGAGAGTCAGCAAGCAGATAAAACGTTTTCGCTAATTTGCTTTGAATATTACGTTCACATCAGCACGTTTCGTGTAAACGTGTTTGTTATTTCATTGTTCATATCTTACTTGTAATTTTAGAAACACATTTCACGCGTGGTTCTAAATTTTATGCTGTTTTAAGAAAAAAGCATAAGCTCGCATAAAATATGTTTAACTCACACGAACCGAAAAAATAGAGCTCGAACTTGCTGTCGTATGGTCTTGTGGTTCGATCAGTCTCACTCGTCAAGCTTGTCGATAACGAAGGGCAATACAGATTGCGCTAACGTGTTTCGTTTGGCTTTATCGACCTGGCTTAACTAGGAAACATTGTTTCGGACGCAAATTTAGCTGCGCGTGAAACAGTTGTTGTAGACGCAAACCTTGCTTCCCAGACACAAAGAAATATCAGTTATTGAATCAAGTCAATGACACTATTGTTTCCAAAACAAATGTATTCCAGTTTAGCCGCATAAAAACAGCTGAAAAAAAAGAGAGATTTATGGTTGTGCAACAATGTTTCCTAATTTAGCCAGGCCCATCACGCGTGTGAGGTATTTCAATCACAATCACAGTGCATGTTTCCGGCGGGATGGGCGGGGGGGGGGGGGGGGGGGGGGGGGGGTACTCAACAAAGTTTTCTACGGGGGTACCCCCCGCCCCACCCCCACCGACTCCAAACCCGACTCCAAACCCTTACCCTTTTATATACCGACAGAAAAAGTACTGAACCCTTTCGTATACCTAGTTGACTTACATCCCTGACTTACTTCCCTGATACATGTTGTAATGACAAAGGAAAAACAAAAGAAGCGTTTTTGGCTAACATTTCAGCAACCTTTTTTCACTTTTCACTTCAGTATAAACATTGAAAGACTTTAATAGACGAATTAGCCGTTAAGTGCGACCTAAATGGCAGCTTTCTCTACCCTTTTCTATACTTCAACTGGTGAAATCCCTACCCTTTTATATACCTTCAGCCCCCAAAAAGGTACCTCTTTCGGGCGGAGCATTCCCGTATAGCCTATTATAGGGAGTAGCCCCCCCCCCCCCCCCCCCCCCCCCCCCCCCCCCCCCCCCCCCCCCCCCCCCCCCCCCCCCCCCCCGGAGCATGTTTCGATCACGATTCGCGCTATGTGCTGTCTGATGTGAACACTTTTCATAGTGAAACATGTTTCATTCGTGATCAGACCAAGCATGTTTCGCCTCGTGTAAACAAACCATAGTTTGGCGTTTCCTAGCTGTGACAAGCTTCCGAAAACGGAGACTTGCTAGCCGAGCGCGTATGCGACATTTGCAGACTACAGACTGCAGTTCATTATGAACTGTTCATTACGTCATCAAGATTCTTTCCAGCGCATGTCCCGTGCAAGTATTCTCGATCAATCAAGCCCCGGGAGTCAAGCTCCTGAAAAAAAATCATACATTAAATCATACAAATAAGACTGTCGAGAAGTTAGGTTGACCTTATAATAGCTTTTTTTTAAAGCGTATGAGGTTTTGGACCACGAAAATGCACTATAACCTTTTATTACAATGATCGATTGACAAATTGTCACTGTGATTATTTTCGGATTTCACTCAAGACAATATGACTGTGCAGATCAGTTGTATTTACCTAACGTCTTCAAAATTCTTAAATCTAAACAGCTTATTCTACACGGTTCTTCTTCTAACAGGTTCTTAAAATATCAGCAAGAGCAATCCTCATGCCCAGTTTCCTGTCAATACATTACATTGCTTTGAAGATATAACATATTAACATTTTTGACGGTGCAGCTGAGCGTCTCTGGCCATGTGCGAAACAAAAAGAAGAATTTTTCAATCAGTTTGTAGACTTTTCTAAAGCGAAGATGCAAATCGGAGGTCTCTAGAATCACTGAACTGAACAGAAACAGTTATGAAGAAAATTTAGCTGTATTTAAAGAATTTCTTAATGATGCAAATTCGGCCGCCATGTTGGTGTTCCGCAATCCCGGCGTATCCAATCGAACGTTCGGTAATCGAACCCAATCGAACATCAATCGTTCGATTGGGTTCGGTAATCGAACGAAATCGAACTCACAATAAAATTTGGTCAATCGAACAAAATCGAACGTTCGATTACCGAACAGTGAACAATCGAACCCAATCGAACGTTCGATTACCGAACAACCAACCATCGAACTCAATCGAACGTTCGATTATCGAACAACTATCAATCGAACTCAATCGAACGTTCGATTACCGAACTCCTGTTTGTTTATACTGCGGACATATTGTACGGTGCACCGTCCCCCTAATCCTTTTTTTGGCGATTCGCCATACCCCGGGATAGGACGATTGTCTGCACAATAGCCACGTGCACACTAGTCAGCCACGTGACAAACAGGGCAGAAACCATATCCTTCCTTCTAATATAGAAATGTAAACGAAAGTGCATTTCATTATTTTACCGTCGTTTTGTTCTCTGCTACAAAATATATATCACTAAACATTGACATTCAGTTCGATATTTGGACGTTTTTCTATTTATTCCATTCAATAAAAGTTGATTATGATTAGTCCTGCGTGATTCACTTATCAAGAGATGGATTCCGAACAAAATCGAATCCGATTGAGTTTGATTGTGTTCGACTGTGTTCGATTGGTTCGATTGTGTTCGATTGGTTCGAAAATCGAACTCACAGCAAAATAGATGTTCGATTTTGTTCGATTACCGAACCCAATCGAACGATTGGTGTTCGATTGGGTTCGATTGATTTTTGGTTCGATTTTGTTCGATTGGATACGCCGGGCGCAATATAGTCCACGCTACGAAATTTGACCTTTATCTGAGTACAACAATACATCATTACAAAATCCCCCCCCCCCCCCCCCGTACTTGGATCAACTTTTGCTGGATATGTGCCGCTGGCCTCTCAGAGCCCCTACATCATTATAGTCTATTCTGTGGCCAATTATAGACCCCATCACTTTTGTGAACCCCCCCCCCCCCACCCCACAAAAAAAAAATTGCGAGAATTTTCCTACTCTCAAAATCCCGAAAATGTGCGAGCATATAGTAACTCTGTTGAAAATGCAACCCCATTATAGTCAATCCAGTCGTGAAAATACGACACCATCTAGCGGCACATCCCCATATTAGCCTATTATTAGGAAGTACCCGCTCCCTCCCCCCCCTCCCCCCCCCCCCCCCCCCCCCGGAACAAAACTCGTACTACAGGAACGTTATAGTAAAGTTCCAGACACTTTGGGCGGTGATTGGGAGACAGGAAGACATATAAAGAAAAGCTACAAGCAATTGCAAAAAGAGTTGAGACATTGTGTACTGTAGTGCATATATCGAGGATAACATGGTTTTCAACAATTCCGCACCCCCTCCCCCCTTATCAATGTTGTACCAGATCAAGAATGCCATTCAAACTAACAGTCATCAACATTGGAAGGGGGAAGGGGGTCAGTAGCACATTGCATTGATTTGATTTGTGTTACGCGGACGCTTTTATACGGAATGAACACTATTTTTGGAAAGTGTCTCAACCTTTTTGCAACTGCTTGTCTGAGTCACATATCGTGATACAGCAGTGGATTTGCCTTTCGGAAATGCATCCTAGTTGATGTACGTTATCAGTGTAATGACTTGATTTGAAAAAACAGCTTTTTATGCCACTGCGACTAGGCGTTTAAGAAAAGAAAGTCCAAAACGTGCCTTTTCGACATTTCTCTACGGCCTTAATTAGCGCTAATTTCAACAAAAAAAGGAGTGTTGTTCTAAAAGTTGCCGTAGTTGCTCAATATCGTGATGTATTTTTCAAAGAACGTTGCTATCTTGTTGCAATGACGCGAATTGTGTTATTAACAACCTCTTGCTCTTTCTGGAAGGTTTGTTTCCGTTTGCTATTGACTGAAGAAACGTGCGTATATTGAACTGATAAGGATTAGTCTGTGTAAATAATACGTCATGTGTTACTGTGATCGCGTGTTCGCGCTGTAATAAAACGGCGAGAAACTTTTTGCTGGTCCAATTTGTCCAGTCAATTTCGGATTACACTCTAGTTGTGAAAATATTATCATTTCTTCGTATTTTTGCTAGCTAGCTTTAATCTGGCCGTGTGTTTTGCACCGTGTATCCCAGTTGTCAAGTTTCGCATATTTACTCAGATTTCGTGAAATTCTTCCATAGCAGGGTTTTGCGATAGATTTTTTCAACCGTTAACCAGACGTTCGCCAAATGGAGTTGTTTGAGAACTACGATAAAAATGCCGAGTGTGGGCCTTCTACATCCGATGAAAACGAAGAGCGAGGCACGATGACTGGGACAGATATGATGTCTGGCGCTTTCTTCCACTTTAATGTAAGAATCGATGAGCAAAACCAAAAGGAGATTCCAAAATGTGCCAAATGCAGTTCGCAAGATTTATTTTGGAAGGGAACAATTAGTGAAATGCGTACTTGCAGAATTCACTGACTGTAATTTAATACTCGCGTGAACGGTCAACGGTCTACGGTCTACAGAGAGAAATAAGAACTTATGTAATCTTTATTTGTTTTCATAAGTGTTGACCGTCGAAAACATGTAGACCGTGGGGAAATTTTTATGAAACGAAATTGAGCGCCTTTTCTTAGTAGAAATGTATTATGGGAAGATATTGTATCTATTTTTCTATAAATATATAATAAAAACCGAAAAAAAGGTTTCTTTTCGGAAGAATGTTTTCATTCACCTATACTGTCACGAGAGCGTGACATGTAAACGATGTCACGAAAGCGTGACATGTAAAAGCGCGAAATTACTGTAATAATTGGACCATTATTGCCACTAATTACAAGGCACTGACCGTTACAGTATTTATCAGCACAAAATTTCATCTTTTCTCTTTCTACTGATACCTTTTAATCATATATTACGTGCCGGTTCCTCTTGCTATTGGTGTTTAAATTGAAACACTATTCAGACAAGCAATTGCAAAAAGAGTTGAGACATTGTGTACTGTAGTGCATATATCGAGGATAACATGGTTTTCAACAATTCCGCACCCCCTCCCCCCTTATCAATGTTGTACCAGATCAAGAATGCCATTCAAACTAACAGTCATCAACATTGGAAGGGGGAAGGGGGTCAGTAGCGCATTGCATTGATTTGATTTGTGTTACGCGGACGCTTTTATACGGAATGAACACTATTTTTGGAAAGTGTCTCAACCTTTTTGCAACTGCTTGTAGGACCAAAAATCAGGAATTCTTACGTCTGTGGTCATGAGCAGTTTTCAGTCTGCAGTGTGCGGTCAGCGATCTGCAGTCTGCAAATGTCGTAGACCGGTAGCCGAGACACCAGCCCCAAGAAAAACTTTCCTTCCGATCTATAGCCTACAAGTGTAAAGGGACTTTGATGTCAAATTGAAATAAATGGAAGGTCTAAGATTATTTCTATAAAACATCTACATTTTATTGAGTCGGTAAAAATCCTTGCTCTTAGCATGCACAGTACACCAACTGTTCAAACAACACTTCACCTAAAGAGATTTTAAAGTTAATTGGCTAACTTGAAAGCTAATTGGCTTTAACTTTAAAGTTAATTGGCTAAGTTTCTCTTTTAGTTAACGTGAAATCATGCAATTTAGGTCCAACCTCTCACGCTATGGATGCGAGAGTGATCACTCAAATAAATGCTGCTGAAACTTCGGAGTCATTTAAGTTTGTGAATGAAAGTTTCTGCTGAGTGAAATAAGTTGCAGGTAATTTCTTGTACAAGGGCCGCTTTTAACAATAAATTAATATTCAACAAAAGATGTTGTTAAGTGCATTCTTTTGGTACTGCAGTGTACTTTCCAAGAGTCTCTGGAGGAAATTCTAAAAGTGCTCATTCGCATCGGAAAGCAACTGAGCAGTACTAGCTTAGCTACAAATCAAAGCTTCAGAAATGTCATTAATGAAAGTGACAGGTCAGTATTTTGACCTGGTACGTGATTTCAGCCTGTTTTTTATTTTATTTTTGTTTTAACACATAGATGCATTGTATCATGTTTACACCTACAGATTTAGAGACAGAAAGAATGTTATTCAGCGCAAGTGGGAATCGGAAAAATGACATATTTCTGATTTATCACATCTGAATAGTAAAATGCAATCAACGAGTTGTTATAAAATCAGTTAAATTGATGGTTCAGTAAAAACTTGCAAATCAAAATGTTTATTAACCTGAAGTGCCCAAATTCAACCATTATAATTATTTGAAAATCTCAACGTCTTTCAAGCCAGATAATTTGCGTGGAACATTAAAACCAAGTTTCGCTATTTTCCGTTTTTACACAACGAACGAATTTGACCAAGTGGTGCTAAATAAACATGGCTGACAGTTCGCTTGACTGCGCAAATCATGTAAAATCTTTCCGCACTCAGTGAGTTGGCAGTCAACAACATCCTTAAGTTCAAACTGTTTTTTGCCTTAATTGGATCTGTTTTACAATTGTAAGTAGTCATTATCAATAGTAGGTATAGATTGATAAAAAGTACTTACGGTTTTTTTTTCTCAAAATTGGATCTATTATTGTAAAACAGATCCAATTTGGAAAAAAAAAGTTTACAAGGATGTTGTTATTGTACATGTAAGTACTTTATCATGAAACAGTCATCATTTTGACAAGATTAAAAGGCAGTGTCTTGGCTGAAATATCGAGTTTTCATGATTATGGCCGGGAGCTTGCTTTAAGCTTCCTTTATTATATTAAAATTGGCAGAAAAAATCGCCAAAAGTGATGAAAGCAAAGAAATATGAACTAAAAAGACAAAACAATGACTAAAAAACTCAAAATTCCACCAGAATGGAAACTTTAATTTCTCGATTTTGATGAACTGTAATCCACTTCCATCCTTGCAATCCTGCACTTTATCTCCAAACTACTGCTTCTGTTTGCTCTATAGAATCTTTTTATCCAATTTAGTTGTATATTTGGTGGTAATTGGCGATATAGAGCAGTTTTCAATTGAGTATCGAAAGTAATTACACAACTGCTTTGGTTTCGCATTGCTACGCTTTGTGATTGGCTAAAAAATCTCGCGCCACTTTCTCGACCAATCAGAAGTAAAACCAAAACCAATCGTGACTTGTTTTCCCGCACTTGGCGCCGCCGACATGTAATTGCTTCGAGCTCTGATTGGTTCATTGGATTGTTTACGACTGCTGTGACTAGTCAGAGTAATTACTTTGGTCAATTTCGTTATTTCGGAGGGACAGTGTCCCTTGAAAGAGCTTTTTCAGGCCAAAACCACTTCTAGAATAAGATTATAGTGAAAATTGCCAGAAAGTCACTTTGGACATTCTTTAATCCCAAGAGCTCCCTTCACATGTCAAGGCCAAAGACAGGCTCAGCTCTTTTAATCTCAGAGTCAGTAATGGATACATGTAGTGTAGTTCTAACTTTTGAGTCTGTGGACGAAATCCTATGGTGTGACCATTCAAATGAAACCTCTTCAGCAGTACTTTTGCATGGTACCATTTGTTCTAACTTTTGAGTCTGTGGACGAAACAGGGGCACCCAACGACCGAATGTTTCCAAATACGTCAGAAATGTCTAATATGTATTTCTCTATGCTTTAGAAGCCTGTTTGGTTAATTTGAAGCTGCCCTAAAAAATATTTATCTGTTCGGATATCTTAGGGGAACTTTGGTCGCTTCGAAAGTTCTAGGGGGCTTTTTTTTTCTCATCCGAAAGTTTTAGCTATCCTGATGGGTATTTTCGAAAGTTCGAGGACATGGAGTAGCCAATACTTTCATAAGAAAATTTTAGGAGACATTTTTTTTATACTTGTGCGTATAGCAATTTAGCGAAAATACTAGGCAATATAAATGCTCATCCGAATATTATAGGCGTAAAACCTATTCATCCGAAAACGTTAGGGGGTGTAAATTATACGAATGGCACTGAGTCCTTCCTTATGGTTCCAAACAGCAGGATCTTAACTCAGTTGTTCTACTGCATTCATATGCAGGATTCATCTTTGTTCCGTTTGTTTTGTTTGTTTTAGCGGACAAAAAAAAACATTCGAAAATTACGAGACATAAAATTATTTCCGAAAATTCTAGGGCAACTTCATGGTTTTCGCATTATTTCCGAAAATTCTAGGGCAACTTCATGATTTTCCGAAAAACGTCGAAAAGTCTAGGGAATCGCTCGGTGATATTTTTCGAAATTTTTAGCCAACCTTCCATCCGAACAGATATTTTACCGAAACATTTCGTTGGGTGCCCCTGACGAAATCCTATGGTGTGACCATTCAAATGAAACCTCTTTGGCTGTACTTTTGCATGGTACCATTTGTTTGTCAATATTTTACAAAATGAAATTTGGAATTTTTCTTGAAGTTTGTATTTTGACACTCTTGGCAATTAAAGGGTTTACTCCAGAAATATTTTAAAGAACAACAACAATACTCTATCTGATCCATCTGTACCACCTATCATCTCTCTGTCTATTAAAATGATGCTAAGAATAAATAACCTTAAAAAAATAAGTTACTAAGATGGCTTTAAAATTGGATTTAAAGTTTGGAGGCCATGATCCTGAATTTATTGCAGAAGATTCTTACCCCAGACATAACTGTTGTGTTATTTTGGCTCAGGTTTCTGGCTATATCTTATCTGAAACTCAAGACATCACCCTTTTTGAGTACAATACTATAACTAAAAATGACTAATGGCGAGGACTAGGGCCGGCACAAATCATGCCAAGAGTATTAAAACAGGATTTGTTGGGGGTGGCAACTATGAGTTATGGGCACAGGAAGTGGGCAGTTTACAGACCCCCTGGAATCACCTCCCTGCTCCCTCCCCCACTTAGCATACTTCCTCTGTTTTAGCTTCAAGTTACCAAATTGAAAAGCATTTAGCTGGTAAAACATTTAGTGCCTATTTTGCAAACGAACTCTAACTTAATTAGACTGTGGTTTTTAGAACCTGTGATAAAGCTGTAAATTTGCTTTTACTTGAGCCAGTTTTACTAGATAATATTGATTTTTGGTCTGTACTATTGGGGGTTTTCACTTATGTCATATCAAAATGCAGAAGCCTTGAACAACAGGTTTCAATTAAAAAATGTTTATGGAATTGTAGAGAGTTTAAAACTTCACATCTGGGCTAAATTTTGAAGCACAAGAGCATTTCGTTCAACAGTTATAGGCGAATCAGTACTAGACATTTTTAGTAAGAAATGTGCGGAGCGGCCATCTTGGTGCCCCACTCAGGTGCACCAACATGGTAACCGAAACTTCAAAGTCTTATTTACACCAAAATATTGTATTCGCTATAAGTTCCATTAAATAAGCTTATAAGCATCTATAATGCAAAAATTAACTTTCAACTGGTTCAGTTTTTTTTTATGGCTTATCTGAAATAGCGTGACAAATTGCGTGACACATTAAAAACCTTTATAAACTGGAAGCAAAACATCATTACAACCTGAAATATTTTGTGAAAGATTATAACGCTGGTATCCACATACCATGTTAGAAACAGCTTTGCAGGATGTATACTTTAGATTTTTAAATTTTTATGACGTCATGTGCAAACCCCCAATACACCATCTTTAGGTTGGCAAGATTGAAACCCCATCTAATCTATGATAAAAAAATCAACCCTTTGTCTGGCTGTTGGCCAGGATATCTTATTTGGTTCATTCTTTCCAGACTAAAACCATTAGACAATGTAACTGGATTTAGTCTTTTAAAGGTGTGCCCATTTTTGTGCAAGCCTCTGAGTAGTACTTTCCTGTAGCTAAGTGCTGTTTGTTGCTCTCAGAAGTTTTGTCAAAACCTTTATTGTGTAATTTTACAATTTGGCAATTGTACAAACTAAAAGATTAAAGGTGTTTAAATTTGAGATTACCAAAAGTGTTTATGAGATGTTTGCATCCCAAACACCAAGTTTTTCAGACACTTGGGTTAATCTGCCCAACCGCAATTTCCTTTAAGCCATTTTACACATCTACCTGTGCCTTGTCAAAGTGTCAACTGCTATTCATGCATTGGCCCTTTTCAACTTACTTAATCTCTGCCATATGTATTGGGGGTGTTATGAGGAAACAGCAGACAAGTATAGAGGGGGACATTGGACTTTGCAGTATTGTGGTTTTAGGTCATTTATTAATGTGGTACAACTGTATGTATATATTAAACTGCATAATTTATTTTATTTCTTCGGGTTTCAATTCAATCTAAGATGAACTTGGTGCATTGGGCACCCCCGTTTAATCTTCCTCTCCATATATCTAGGATTTTCATCCACTAATCTGCTGTGATGAGCACAACTTTATACTTGTGTGGCAGTGTACACATCGTTCGTGTACCACTGCACACACCACTGCACTTATCATTCATAATAATAATATTATTATGGGCTTAAAACACTTGCCCTGTCTTGCTGTGATGTAGAGAATGATGTGTGCAGTGGTACATGAACATAAAGCTGTGCTATGCTGTGTGGGAGAGGATGAAAATCCTAGATTAATGGACCGCATATGGAGAGGAAGATTTAATATTAAGTAATTGAATAAGGAATTATTCCTTATGCAATAACTTATTAAATTTTCCATAATTACTCATGGAAAGCAAACGATTTATTTACTTTAACTTATTATTGCTTGGACTGCTGCAACAACAAATCCTACACACATAACTTAAGCTGTTTGCTGGTTTTTCATCCAGGCTAATAATTTGATTAAAATCCTTGATGTAGTACTTATGGAGTTTTAAGACTAATAACTGTAATCTCTAAATTTCCCTTTTGCTCTCATAAAATTTATACTCACTTGTTAACCCTTTCATGTAGTATAGATCTAATTTTTGAGTTTGTTGATAAAATCCTATGGTGTGACCATTCAAATGAAACCTCTTCAGCAGTACTTTTGCATGGTACCATTTGTTCTAACTTTTGAGTCTGTTGACGAAATCCTATGGTGTGACCATTCAAATGAAACCTCTTCAGCAGTACTTTTGCATGGTACATTTGTTCTAACTTTTGAGTCTGTGGATGAAATCCTATGGTGTGACCATTCAAATGAAACCTCTTCAGCAGTACTTTTGCATGGTACCATTTGTTCTAACTTTTGAGTCTGTTGATGAAATCCTATGATGTGACCATTCAATAGAAACCTCTTCAGCAGTACCTTTGCATGGTACCATTTGTTCTAACTTTTCAGTCTGTAGATGAAATCCTATGGTGTGACCATTCAATAGAAACCCCTTTTTGGCAGTACAGTATTTTTGCATGGTACGTACAATTAATAATTGTTTTTGTATTTAAATATTTTCCAAAAAAATTAAATTTGGGATTTATAATTCTTGAATTTTGATTTTTGGCACTCTTTAGAGTTATTAAAATGGTTAATATGGCCTCTATGAGTGGTTAACTGTTAATAATCTGTTACTTTTCAAATTTTAATTTCTTCTAAATTTATCAGCAAAAATTTTAGAAAACTACAAGATTTGTAAATATTTATAATAAATATTATAAATTTAGTGTACACCGGTATAGCAGATAATGTATACATGGGTGTGCGCACAGATACAACATTATTATATCTCCACTATAAATTAGAGTACGGTAAGTAATTTTTTCAGATTATTTTCTGAAGATTTTCTAAAATTCTTCTAATACAGTCTGAAGGTTGTAAGAATGTTTCTGATCATTTTCTGAAGATCGCTGAAGATGTCTGAAGGTTTCCGAGGAAAAACCGAAGATGTTTTGATTACAGACCAATGCCTTTTACTGTAGCTTCTTTGACATTTGTTTAATAAGGGCATGCAAACATGGTAGTTAACATAAACTTAAATGTGTCAAGATATGATTTTTTTCTGCAGTGGGAGAAATCGTTGCATGTCACTGAAGTTTACATAATAATTATATAATATTGTTAAATTCATTAATAATTCTAAAGGGTACTAAAAAATAGAAATGAGCCATTCCAATCACATGGTTAACCCTGTAAATCTGATACAACTCACTAGTAAGTTGGTTGTATCTGAAATGTAAATTAGATACAACCACTAGTGAGTTGTATCTGGAATGTAAATTAGATACAACCACTAGTGAGTTGTATCTGGAATGTGATTAATTTCACAAGTGTTTTTTACCACATTCGCGTCCGTGTTGTATCGGCACTACATGTATACATTCACTCGGCTGCGCCTCGTGATGGTGTAGGCCGATACAACACTCCCGCTCATGTAGTAAATATTACTTATTGTCCATGTATTTATTTATTGGTTCCCAAAGTCAAACCTCCATTTGTTACTTTTCCGTAGATCCATCAGTGGATGAAATTAAACATCCAAGCTAAGTGTGTTCATGAAATAAACGGTAGTGTAGCAGCTCTATTGTTTACGGTATTGCGGCTGCTTCTGTTTTTAGAGCTAGGAACCATTGTTTCTGTTGTTTGTTGTATCATCTCGAAGGGTTTCGAACCAATGGTGTGAGACCTTATCAGAGCTGCTACATCGCCCGAAATAAATGCTACTGAACAGTACTTTCATTTGGTACTGTAAGTTTTAACGGAATTTAGAGTTTTTAACAATCATGATCTTTGAACTACACTGCCATATTGGTTATCTGCAAAAGGGTTTAATATACATGTACCTTACTAGTCTTGGCTTCCTGTAACTGCTCTCTCAAAATGCTAACAGGATCCTTCATCTCTATAGCTTCCAACACACCACCATTCTCTTTAATCTGTTCTATTCTTGCATTTGTCCGTTTCTCTGCTCTCTTTTTGTTCTTCATAGCTGCTTTTGATAATGGGACAGAATCTAGCAAAGTAAATTAAAGTATTAAAAATTAGCTAGTCAAATTCATACTAGAAATAGTTTATAATGCAAAGTTGACAATATGGTGAAACAAGAAAATTACAATTTTCAACTAAATTCTGACAAGCAAAACAAATTTACGACATCCTATTTCACCCTATTACTGTTGTTCCAAAGCAATATTTAAATTTAATTCTTCCAATTATGCAATGATGAACATGGGCTTTCTTTTCTTTCAATTAGGACCAAATGGCCTAGTTGAATAGACCAGAACTATTCATATATTTTTGTCTTCAATGGCTTGAGGCTGTATGCATGTAATTAGATTAGTGTCCATTTAGTACAGGCTTTCTTAAAAAAATAGATTGGAATGACCATTATCTTTCAGTGATTTAATTTTAGTGTCTGCATCTGTTATTGGTTTAAAACCTGTGGTTAAACAAAATTAGCTCAAGACTGAGAGCACTTTATAGTCATTTGCCCCAAGAATTGGTCTTCTGGCTAAAACCTTAAATGCTGACAATGCAATTTACCATGATGTTGAATACATCAATGATTATATAATGCCATATTGGGCCATAAACCAGCCAAAAATGCAGTGTATATTTTTAGGATAAAAAAAGGTTGATAATTCTGACCAGACAAAAATTAAGACATAAAAAATCACATTATTAAGTTGGTTATCTCCTTGAATTCCTCCCATAACCCTGAAACAAACTGTCAACATCACAACTAATTAATTTTTTTGCCCATTTTTTATAGTGTTAAGGCTATCAAGTGTTCATATTCATAATGTTCAAGAAAACACAAATATCCGATGATAAAAACATTTAGAATCTGATATTTAGAATTTTATTTTTAAGTAATTAAAGCACTGTTACTTAACTCTTTAATTCCTATAGAAGGGGAGATGACAGAATAAGGATGCAAAACATTAAATCTTAGTTTTGTGCCAGTTTTATTATATATATATATATATATATATATATATATATATATATATATATATATATATATATATATATATATATTATGATATTCATTATGGGTATATTTTTGGAGATTTGCCTGTTGTTAAACCAATATCAGGTTTCAGTCACACAAGTACAGAAAGAAAGTAGATGTGACTTGCAAATCTGCAGCATGCAAATGATGAAAACTAGTCAAACAGATTTGGTATTAAATTTGTCCATAATATTCCCTTAAAGATTTGAAAAACATTTACAAGGCTAAAAAATATTAAAAATAAATTTAATTAGCTTTTAAACTCCCAAGAGTCCAGTGCCAATTAAATATCAAACATATTCAAGAAAAATCCCAAAATATTTGATTCTTAGATTGTAAAATATTGAAAAACAAATGGTACCATGCAAAAGTACTGCCAAAGAGGTTTCATTTGAATGGTCACACCATAGGATTTCGTCCACAGACTCAAAAGTTAGAACAAATGGTACCATGCAAAAGTACTGCTGAAGAGGTTTCATTTGAATGGTCACCGCAAGATTTCACTAAAACAGACTCAAAAGTTAGAACTATTACTACATGTCTCCATAATTGACTTTGGGAGTGAAAGGGTTAAATTATCTTCAGGGTTACCGGGCTATCAATAAGCACCGACGGCCGACGAAAACCGTTGGCTACTTTGCCTGGATAAGTCAACTATTTTCCCCACCAAAATGAAGAAATATAAGAAAAATTCTTTTAAAACTTGTTGATACAGTCGGTTACTGTACTCAAACGCACTGCCTACTTCAAATTTTATTGAAACCCCTGGGGTTATAAAACTCTGAAGATGAAAATGTTTGTTTTGTTTTTTCTCAACTCAATTGTATGTTTTTCAAGACAGACAATTTGTTGCCAATTTATCACTCAGACAGAGAGCTACATACATGTTCAATGTAGTACCAACACAGACATGTTTCATGAGAACATGTCATGAGATAACATGCACCAACATGCAACTTAAAGGAGCTACGTCATGGTGATTTTAAGGTTTTGAGTCAAAAGTAGTAGTAGTAGTAGTAAACTTTATTTTTAAAGTGTCAATCGTTCTAGCATTCTCACACTAATTGGTGACACTACCTAAAAAAACCCTAAGATAAACATTAAAATTTAAAAAAAAAACTGCCTCAAATTAAAACTAAGTTCCTTTGTTGTACACAAAATGCTTATAAAACACTAAGAGGAAGATTGATATCAAGTGAATTCTTGTAGTGAAAGTAAACCATAATCAGAGTTTTAGTGAATTTTCTGAGACAGAAGCGATAAACTTGAATAAATTAGCCCAATTTTTCAAGATGCTATCCATTTCCATCCTGTACATCTGCAGTCCAAGACACTTATTTTTACTCTTAGAGCACTAGTAGAATAGTTTTAAACAAAACTCAACCCTTATTTTTTGGGCTTTCACTAGATACAAAGATGTATTTTGGCCTTTCAAAGTAAAATGGTGGCATAGCACTTCAAGGAACACTGTCTCGCCAAAAAATTAATACCGAAGTTTTGCTTTCTTTATGTCCATGTTATATCGCTAAATGCCATCAAATATACAACTAAATTGGATAAAAAAGACAGAAGCAATAGTTCGGAGATAAAGTGTAGGATTGCAAGGACGGAAGTGGATTACAGTTCATCAAATTTGATTTTGTGACTGCGGCAGTCAAGAAATCAAGGTTTCGATTCTGGTGGAATTTTGAGTTTTTTTAGTCATTATTTTGTCTGTTTAGCTCATATTTCTTTGTGTTGATCATTTTTGACGATTATTTCTTTCTATTGTACAATAAAAAAGCAAGCTCTTGACCATTAAATCATGAAAAAACAGTATTTTAGTTGGGGCGTGACAGTTTCTCTTTGGTTTGTGGCCATTAAGGTCTGTAACAAACAACTTGACTGGAAATTATAATTTCATTTTTGCTACTTAAACAGTTATATCCCTCTGTTTTAAATCTGTAAGGTTTTGACACTCACACTACATTCCAGTCCATAGGCATTCAGGGTTTTTTTTACCAAGATACCTGATTTTGTTAAAAAAAAGGTTGATTAATATTGACCCAAAGCTAACATTTTGTTAGTGTCAGTTAACATACCAAAACATAAAAAATATTCAATGGGCATTATCAAATGAAGAATAAAGCCTTTCTCAAGCATGATCAACATCTTTGGTTTTAATCTCTGACATGTTTACAAGTAGCCTGCATGCAGGCATTCACAACTAAAAAGCTCAAATCTAAAGGTCGCAAAAATCAACATTCTTCTCCCATCACTGTTGAGTAATCAGCAATCTCCTTTAACTTGCGAGCAAATGAGTAATGCAGGACTTGGTAAGTAAATAACTTAGACAAACACTTGCCTGCCAGCCGGCATACATCAGGTTGTTATTAAACTTGTCTTTTACAAACCCGGAAATTTCTCCAGAAATTAGGCATCCATAAGGCAGCCAAACACTCTGACTTCTTACTTAAAGGTTGGCATACTGTATGGCACTTTTCATACTTCTAGCTAAAAGGCTTTGATTTTTAGGCCAAATTAACAATTCCAACTGCCCATGTGAGTATTTAACCAGATAAAAACAACCAAGAGTGACAAGTATGTATACCAATAAAAAATATTCAAGGCAAATTGGCCACTGTAAAGAGATTCCAAAGCTCACATTTTGAGCACTAGCTCTTAGTCGGATTCACTCTGACGAAGGGCTAGCGCTTGGAACAGCAAACACTTAATGACTGGTGGTCCCGAGGGAAACAGTGAATTCTGTTTCAAGAGAATCTTGATGTTTCCCTCGTCTTGGGAAACATCAAGATTCAAGGGCAACAAAATTCACTGTTTCTCAGGGGATCAGTCATTAAGTGATTTGTTATATAGCAACACAACACAAAACAATTTGAAAGATGCGCCAAGCACTCGTGGTAAACATCAATAATTGCATCATAGTCACCACATAATCATGCCATCTTTTGTCATGGTCTGATCATGTGGGCTAGCGGGCAACAGTGCAATGTTACCCTCTGACGTCAAAACTGTTGCCCGCTTTCGCAAATGTTGCCCGCTTAGGACAATTGGCGGGAAACAGTTTGTTTGTTAGATGCCATGTGACCATGAATCATCCAATCAATGTGCACGTTGTATTGAGAAAACACCAGCTATATAACAACAGCTTTTAAGTCTCTTTATGGTGGCCAATAATTATTTTGTTTATCAACTCAGTCGATAAAAACAAGTTTTCACGTTTCGCTCCCCCACCCATGCAGCCCCACAAACACCAAGCAATGTTTCCTTATGAATACATTGTACCAATTAATTATTGAGATATTCTTTAGCATCCATCACAGTATATTAGAATCACCCGCCTTGTTTAAAACAACATTGCAAATATATTTATCTACTGATTTTATCATATTGTTTTCATGAAAGAGTTGGTTATTGTTCATCCTGGTAAATGAGACGCAATAAAAAAGTGTATTATCGTACATTTGTCTCAAGATGTAGCCACTTTGGATGTAGATCATACTGTTTCAACTCCTTACTACTGATTTTCATCAGGTTGACGAGGTCACCTGATAACGTATCCCCACTAGCTGGCCAGCCATCATGATATTAACCCTTTCACTCCTAAGAGTGCCAAACATCAAAATTCAAGAAAAATCCCAAAGTTCATTTTGTAAAATATTGAAAAACAAATGGCACCATGCAAAAGTACTGCTGAAGAGGTTTCATTTGAATGGTCACACTATAGGATTTCATCCACAGACTCAAAAGATAGAACAACATAACATGACTCCATAAATGACTCTGGGAGTGAAAGGGCTAATGGTGACACATAATCACTCAACCGCATCATCTGATGAAGACTAGCAGTAACCAGTTCAAATGTTGCAATCTACACCCAAAGTGACTACATCGTGAGACAAACAATAATACCCTTTATTATATTGTTTTCAGTTAATATATTATTATGTCATATTTTTTGTTGTTTTCACTGATGCTAATTTAAAATATTAGTGATATAGGACACGACAATCCATCACTCTGGCAAAATGAACAGCTGACGTGTGCAGGCCAGACAGCTTTTTCAGATGAACTTGCATGAACCTGTCCACCCCTTTACACATCCCAGCTCACTAAATAATTTTCTTTTTATAGAACAGCTCCCCCCCAAAAAAAACAAAACAAAAAACTGTACAATGCAGAGTCTGTCAAACTGAAACACCACAGAGACGGTTAAATGCAAATATTTACCCCATCCATGCCAAGGACAATAAAGGAATAATTATTATTTTCTTTATGTCCAGTAGCTAACAAAAATACGGAAATCCTGCAGTGGTGCGATAAAATGTAACCGGAAATCAACATGGTGTTGTTATTATTTTGGCGGAGGTTAAAGAAAAGTGATAACAATGCTACAACAGACTCTTCGAGATTTTTACGTTTGAATGAAATATTCTCCACTACATAATTATCTTAACCTACAGAAATTAAAGCTTGAAAAGATTTCCATATAGCCCCATATATTAGTTATGCATACCATTCTTAAAACTTAAAGAAAAGCCAAAACAATACGACACCTAAAGAAAGACAATAGCATGTACATGCATAATTACAGTGCGACATCACCTCACCATAAGCACCCAACAAACATTTTCACAAAGTTAGCCAATCAGAGAGCTGAACTGAACTGATGGCACGCCTCCTTGCCAAGTTGAACACGACCAAATGGAACCTTTTTGCTTCATGTTTATCACAGGAGTGTGAAGTTAGTTAATAAAATACCAATGTTTTATTCACTTTACTACTTCACACACATCTGCAGTTATGAAAATAAGTATAAGAATTAGCTAGTGATGACGTGGAAACATCTAAAAAGGTATGTTGGTTGCTCACGGTAAGATGTGTCACACTATAATGTATGGGAGCATGGGTTGTTCGCAAAGCAGATATGTTGGTGGTCATAAGTTTACAAAACAAATTGTTGGCATAAAAAAGAGATTTTTCCCAGAGGATGGAGGTACAAACCACCAACACAGTTCTAATCTCACCTACAGCTTTCATAGGAAAGATTTCCGTATGACCCCAGCATACGGTTCTTAAAACTGAAACAAAAACCAAAACAACCGAACGCCTAAAGAAAAACAACAGTGCATACATGTATAATTAATGTATGGGTTTATACAGAAATCTCACTCTTTCATAATTTAACATTTGTTTAAAGAGGTCGATAATATATATAAATTGAATTATAAATACTGAAAATGAGTGATAGATCGAAACATATAACATGTACATTTTGGTATTGATCAAGTTGTTACTTGACGGTGATTAATTATATTGTAGTTTAAAAATTAGAAATGTTAATTTTGAACTCAACATTCACAAGAACATTGATAACATAACATTTTGGTATTGACCAAGTTGTTCTTTGACGGTAATTAATTATATTGTAGTTTAAAAATAAAAAAGTTGATTTTGAACTCGACTTTCACAAGAACATTGACAGCAAGAATTCCAGAATATTAAGCGTAAGTGATATCCAAATATTGAACACGTTTTCTTCTTGCGAATTGACCAACGATGGCATGTGGCTAAACAACATACGTGCTGTCGACTCGGATACAAAATACAGGGGCAATATGCCAGGTTCCTTTCCTGCAGAAACTCATTGACTTAAGATTGAAGTAGTCTGAATACCGGTTTGATGCGAAACAAAGACGTGAGCCTAAGATGTTTGATAATAACAAAGCTTTCTTACCTGCCATTTTGTTGAGTTGTGCTCCGACGAGTTGGGTATCGCGGGCTCACATCTTTCTCCTCCCCATGCCCAAAACCACAAAACTGATTGACCTGACAACTCCGGTTCATTTCACGAAAATGTCCAGGGTGGAAATCTAAGCTTTCTTTTGTGCAAACGATTTCGTTAATCAGGTCCTTGGTTTTCTTGCCAGGAGGTGCTTGGTATGCTGACAAAACTTAACAGTTGCTATAATTTAGCGAGGATTTTGTGCTAACCCCGTGAAAGATTCCCAACATGAGTTGTCTTGGAGAAGTCACGTTCTAAAGTGAAAGGTATAATCAAATGGCGGACGCTACCAGCAGTGGAAGTGGTGGTTCCGGGCATTCTGAAAGTCGTCGAAGGATTCATCGTAGAGCTCATGTAGATTTAAACCCGAGCTCCTCAAATTCTGGTACTGAAGCGTGTTTACCTCATCGGAAGCCTTCGCGATCAAGCGAGGAAAGTTTGGGTAAGCTACTTTTCAGGTGAAAATTACAAGACGTGCGCATTCTTGTGGCTTTGACGAGATTCATATCTGATTTCCGTCTCAAAATGGCCCGTCAACTGTACAAACATGCGTGCAATTATTTTTTCTTTTTCAGGACAAGCTGTTAAACTTCTTCAGAATAACTTGGAAGATAGAGAGACCGCCAAAAGGGCTGTTGCGATCGTCCTCAGAGCTACCCGCAAACGGGGTTTCAAAGGAGCTGTCGCAATTTGTACAGAAGTCACAAGTCTTCTAGAGCAGAACCGAAGGTAAGAGATTTTAATTCCGCTTGGAAGGAATATTTTAAATCTTGATAGAACCCTTGAAAAAGAAAAAGCTGGTTGGACACGGTATTTTAGCATAGTCTTATGCTCATAAGCTAAGCTTAATTAGCTCTAGAGAATTTAAGCTTACGCTCGTTCGACTTTCGCTTTCTACTGCTGGCTGGGCGTGCAGCCGTTAATGTCCTTTGAATTCCCGAAAACCGATGAATTTCCTGCTTTTTGAAAAACTCGAAACGTCGCATTTTCAGGGCCATTCGAGAAAAAAATTGAAAGCTCTTTATTGTCGAGTCGTATAAACAAGTACAGGGTAGAAGCTTATGCTTACGTTTGAAGGGCCGAGAAGAAAAACTTTTGTTCGGTTTCGTGTCGCTTGGGCAGATCAAAGCGATCGATCGCTATTGAAGCAATGTACCATTTAATTTTTCATTAGTCGGTTCACTCTCATTTTTGATAGAACAATGCGTCTATGCTTGCTATTGTTTAGCTCTTGATCTGCTGTTTAGATTTTGGTGGGCTTTGTTTCATAAACTAGGTAAGTAATTAACGGGTTTTCTGTATTAAAACAAAACGCGCTTTCGATCAGAAGTGTATCGCTTTATTGAACTCTTTTAAATGCTCAATTACGTCTTCTTTGAGCTTGCTTGACGATGCATACCAGTAATTATTATTGCTCGAGTGGAAGCGATTGTCCATAAAATTCGCGTTTTCTTTGTGTGTTGGAATCCTTTTGTGTCGGTTTCGATGAAGCATGTGCTCAGATTTCATAGAGAGGTCATGGACACACGCTATCGCCTAACCTTTTGTACGGTATTTCTTTGATTAAAAATCGCATACACTAAATAATTTAGCCTAAGGTGCAAATTGGTGTTCCAATTGAATGCGAAAACGACATTAGAAGCACTGAACTGTGAAATAAATGCGAATATCCTTTGCCTAAATATCTTATTAAAGTCACTCGGAAATGACACTACTCCCGAAACAATGGAAGCCAAGCTTGTTTTGTCTTCGCTTTCTCTAAATTATATACGTGACCCGGTTGCAATTATCTTCTGAAAAAGCAGATGCCATTGTGATATCAAATGGCTTTGATTTTTTCTACTCTACTCTTTACTCTAACTCCACTCCTTCTTTCTTGGCTTTGCGAAACCTGATACAATGTTTTTGATATAATTCCAAAAGATGAAGTTTATATAGGATGTTTGTTTCATTTCAAACCTTTAACTAATGACCAAAATCAGTCACTGAATCAGCTTTTAATTCTCATATGGCAGGGTTTTTATCATTCCGATTACCAAATACATTGAAATTTATTGTAAAAGGAATGTTCAAGTTGGGTTTTGTTGTCTAAAAAATAATCTCTAAATCTGGATTGTTACCTTATACAATGCAGTGTTTTCACAAGAAGGTCCCTTGCTCTCAAAAATTTAACCTTTACTTCCATAGGCCAAAGTATAATTTTCCCAAAATATTTAAGCTGGAAAAATCGTTAAAAAAGCCCATCATGAAATAGTAGCATGCAATAGCTTTTACATTTTATTTAACGGGTCAAAAAACTAGCTTGAACCACATTTTAAAACTCATTGTTCCTGGAATAGCAAGTGCTGTGGAATACTTGTTAACTAGGACTCCTCCAGTGGCGTAATAAACACTTATCAGCGTGTCTCAGTTTTCAAACTATTCCTTTAGTGTTATTTACATCTGAATCATTTTTATGTCCCTTTGAAACCCAAGTTATTGTTAGCCTAAAGCTGTGGTTACACAAGGCAATTTTTCCCTGCGACTTGCAAAGCAACGCTGACAAGAGCATTGCGAGACAAGTTGATTGGGGCTGTCAGATGCTCGCAATACTTTTTGCAAGGAAAGCGATCGAGCATTTAATGTTGTTCAAATTAGAGCAGGAGCTTGAGGAAGAAATTGAAATGGAAAAGAAAAGGGAAAAGACAATTTGGGTGAGATTGTAGTGTGCGAGACGGAAGGAAGTAAACTCGCAACGCAATTTTTCGTTGCAAGACAAGTTGTGAAGACAGGGTGTTAAACGCGCAATTTCACCCACAACTGGTTACTGTTGTAATGGCTCTGGTCGACATGTACATGTATGTTTCAAGTTACAGGAATAAATTTCCTCATGTACCAGCGCCTTAAGTTGTTTTGCTTTATACAAAAGTGTTGATTCTTGCAGCTTCGGGATATGTAGGTAAAATAGGTCCTTTGAATATCTTTGAATATCTAAGTATGTATGTATCTTTTCTTTTGTAGCCACTATCCAAATGTGATCTTTTTTTATTTAAACAGTATTTTGCTCTTAGAACATCTAATGACATCAAAGAGATAGCTTACTTCTATGTGAATTTATATTATCATTACATTCAATTCTTTATCATGCAGTTATACAACAACATAAATTTTAGTTAGCCATGGCAATCAAGTTTGCAAGCTATGCCATGCTACACAAGATGGTTTCAAAACAAGTTGAAACTGTGATGTGTTTAATGTGGCTGCATCAGCGGAATTTTAGCTAGAAGGGCTTCTGGCTTTGTTATAGTCAGTAACTTGTTAAAGAAAGGCATAGAAAATGATGTAAGGGAAAATTTATTGGGGGATGTGCCTTTGGGATTTGGGATTGCCCATTTTCTGGCTAAAAGCCAAATGATAAGCCTGCTTAAAATGAAATTATAGTTGTCCTGTAACCAACATGCCAGACTTGTGTACCAAGGAGCCTTAGCATAGATTGATTTCATTTCAACTGGGGTAAAATATTTTTTAATTGTTTCTTCATTTCAGAAATTCCATTAATTGCTTTACCTCATTTGTCGTCTAGTCGATGCTTAACATTTGACTCCTTGAATTTTAAAGGTGTTTATTTCAAATTTTCTCCAATTTGCTGCTTTTTAGCAATTTTCCAGCAGTTTCCGTGCAAGTCAAGATTGTTCCCATTTCTTACCTTTTATTCAGAAATGCTCTGGATTTTTCCTCCTTCAACAAAAACCCACAGTTATACCACAAATTCTAATATTTTGTTGGTGTATGTGGTTGAATAGCCATCTATCTTTTTAAGGGGACTCAGTTCTTGTTGTAAATGCTGTCTTTTGCTGCGTAGTATACTTGTTTTTTTTTAGAGTCTGACAAAGCTTTAGGCACAAATCAGTTTCTAGCACTTTTGTTAACATGAACATACAGGACCGATGTTTGTGTTTGATCACCAGAAGAGGCACCATAGGTCTGCATTATAGTGGACTTTTGGACTCTGCAAAAAAAAAAAATTTTGTCGTCTGGGTTTCTTTGAATCTTCTGAGCACTCCAATCTATTAGCAAGCGCTTATTTAACCCTTAATTCACAAGAGTGGCAAAAGTCAAAATTCGAGAAAAATCCCAAATCTCATTTTGTAAAATATTGAAAAATACATGTTACGATGCAAAAGTATTGAGCACTGAAGGGGTTTCATTTGAATAGTCACACCATAGGGTTTCTTCCACAGACTCAAAAGTTAGAACTACATACACTCCATGTCTCCTTGACTCTGGGAGGGAAAGGGTTATAGTAAAATATTTTATTTTTTGCCGGAATTCCTGCTGTCTAATGTTTGTCTGGTGTTTCATGAAAAAAAAAACATGCTTGATGTAATGATGGATTACAAGTCAATGACAAACCAACTAACATTCTTGTTTGACAATGGAGGCAATTCAAATGATCCCTTCTACTGGTAATTTTGCTTTCATGAAGGAGACAGCAGTAAAATTAAAAGCTTGATTTGAAACTAAGAAGAGGTGGTTGAATAGGGGTATGCAAATGTGCCGGTCCGTTACATTTTGATAGCCGAATACATTGTTCCACAAAAATTTATACTCAAATCCCCAATAATTAAAATCTCCTGACTTGAATCCTTGCAAATGGCGTGTTTGGGATATTTTTATAGAGAAAAGTTTTCTTGAGTTTTCTTATGCATTGCAAGTGAACGCTGATGAAATGTTAAAGCAACAGCACAGGCTAACCGCACATTATTGCAGCTGCGACGAAAACAATAGAACAAAAGGTCTCTAAAGAGTTTAAATCCAAGATCGGAAATATATAAGTTGCAAAAGCCAAAATCCGGGCCTATAAAATGGATCTCCATAATCCCCTAAATTGGTAGGATCCATAAATCTGCCGATCCAAGTGAAAGTCAATGAAATATTTAATCAACAGCAGAGGATGAGGTTAACCGCACATGATATCAGCTTTGACGAAAACAAAAGAACAACATGTCTGTAAAGAGTTAAAATCCAAACATCAGAAATAAATAGGAAGCAAACTCCACAATCCAGGCCCAAATATACAATCAATTCGTAATCCGCTGATATGGTAGTATCCACAAATCCATTAAAATTTTTCTCTGAATCTGAAATCGAGTTAACATTAGTAACAAATCACCACTCCGTAGACCCTTTTCATTGCCAAAGACAGAATGTAATCTAATATGAATGGTCACAAGCATTGCATCCCTGAGTATAAAGCGCAGCATGTGATCAAATGATAAGGGGTACTTCCTGATTTAACAGCCTTTGTGGGCAGGCCCGTCCCAACTTTACCCTTTTTCACCCAGATGTCTGGCATAACCAAAATGGCAAACAAATTCAGCACTGGCCAACTTAAAACCATTGGCTCATGGCTGGTGTATGACGACCTGACTGACTTCATAAAGCCTAATACAATACAACCTAATACAATACAATACAACCTAACACTACCTAATACAATACAACAGTGCTGAAAATAACAGTAGGTCATCAGACATTGTCTGACCAAAATCCGAAAATGTCCGACCAATTTTAAATTATGCTCAGATATGGTGACCGAGCCCAAAAATTACTTAGCTTTTGCCTTGAAAGTCTTGTTAACTCATTGCGTTTGATTCCAAAAACATTACAATAAGAATTTACGCTGTTTGTACAATTTATTTTGCTGTAAACGGCTCTTTTGATTCAAGAAAATTCAGAAAAGGCTCTGTCATTTAAAATCACCCTGCAATGCATTGCAAAACTTCTCATAGCACGTCGTGTATGCTTATCGATTTTGTCTCAGGAAAAATTCAAAATAGCGGATGTTCGACCAATTTTGTAAAATGTCCGATCAAAAGGGAGGTTTGAAAGGACACATGTCCTTCTAAACAAGAAAAATAATACAATACAATACAATGCAGTTGTCATGCACCAGCCATGACCCCAACCATCTGCTTTGCAGGCTATGCTACATGTAATGTTTACTACATGAGCGGGAGTGTTGTATCGGCCTGTACAATCACGAGGCGCAGCCGAGTGAATGTATTATGCCAATACAACACGGATGCGAATGTAGTAAACAACTTGTGAAATTCACATTCCAGATACAACTCACTAGTGGTTGTATCTAATTTACATTCCAGATACAACTCACAAGTGGTTGTATCTAATTCACATTCCTGATACAACTCACTAGTGGTTGTATCTAATTTACATTCCAGATACAACTCACTAGTGGTTGTATCTAATTTACATTCCAGATACACAGTGTTCTCACCAGGATTTTGCCTTGGGGAGTCGCAGGGCCCACTCTACTGAAAAATAGGGGCCCTGTAAGAATATTAGATGGGCAAAGTTACTCGCGGTCCTTGACGGACGTGGAAAAAATCTTTCTTGTCGGCATCATAGGCTAACCATGTGTATTTCGACTGCCATGCACTCTAGAACACACGTTCTTTCTTCGATGGAACAGCTCCTTGATCTTTATTTGCTACCTTTCCCTCTTCATCGTCATCTTCACCTGAATTTCCATCATCTTGTACTCTTTCCTCAAGCCTGGGTTCTCTAGGACGAAAGAAGCAATCTAATTTTTGCTGTGCCATGGTGTAATCAGCTGTTGTTCGTCAACAAAAACCACGTGGTACGAATAATCTGAGCCCACACTCCAAAAGGTCTGTTACATGAAGTACCTACCTGATCCAACATGGCGGACAAGATGTTTACGATTTGATAGCAATGCTTATGCAAACCTTCACCAAATACATGTGACCAACGAGGGTAAAGGCAATAAAATTAAAGGCTTTAAATTTTTTGATAAATGTTTTTATTCATTTGAACAAGCAAAATGCTGGGGTGTTCGATTGACCATTAAACTGCTCATAAAAACATTCAAAAGTCTGTTTGACTTGAAGCTTGCTCCGGCGCCCTAATGGGCGCATCTTCTTGGCTTTGGGTGCGGCATCTCAATTTTTTTTGCGGGAATCCCGCAAGGCCGCGGCCTGGTGAGAACACTGGATACAACTCACTAGTGGTTGTATCTAATTTACATTCCAGATGCAACTCACTAGTGAGTTGTATCTGATTTACAGGGTAACCATGTGATTGGAATGGCTCATTTCTATTTATTAGTACCCTTATGAATTATTAATGAATTTTACAAGTACAGAAACCATGTTAAACCACGGTCATGTGCAACACCTGTGGCTCGTGTGCAACATTTACTGCAACTTTCCTGAATACCAAGCATAATCTCATAAGCATTTCGCTATTCCAGTGTGATATGCAGGGGTGTACCTAGACAGTTTTTAGCATTTACACACAAAGTCAGTGAGCTTCTAGAGGGTCCGGCATGCCCTCCAGAAATTTTTTTTATGTTTTCCTCTAAAACGCCATTACCCGCATTCCTGAATCTGAAAAGAGTTTGTGCAGTCAAGAAACTCTGGCATTTACTTTAATTCTCAACAAGAAAATAAAATTTTTAATCTATCAATTTATACTGCATTATTATTTTTGGTGCCATAAACCCCTTATGTTTCTATTGTTTATTGGTGCAATATTTCACATGGGATGTTTGAATAACACTTGAAAGCTTGTAAATCAGTCACCTTCAGCTCGTGACTTACAATCTTTTCTCTGCTCTTTCAACATCCTGTATGCAAAATTGGTTTATTGAGCCAAAAGGCTGTTGCTTAAATTTATTACAAATGATTCTAAGGATTAATAATAATTTTAACAGTGCCATTTAAGATACCTTCATACCATAGCTAAATGTACCACCACCATGTTCCATAAATTTCACTAAGAGTTCTGTAAGTTTGATTAGAACATTCTGTAATGGAATGGTTGAAAGGTCACGAAATCCTGCTTTGGAGAGTATTCTAAGGGGTAGAGAAAATGGCTACTTGGTAAATACAGTTGATAGGATTGTTTTCTTTTGACAAGTTCTTCTCACTGTGGTCATAGGATGATATGAGTAGGACATTGCGATGGTGTCAACAATTTCTGGTAGCAAAATTTTGCATAATATATTATTTCCATGTTATATCGGCAAATGCCACCAAATATACAACTTAATCGGATAAGAAGATTCTGTTGAGCAAAACAGAAGCAGAATTTTTATGATAATAACGGTTCATCAAATTTAATTTTGTGACAGGTGGTCAAGAAATCAAAATTTTCATTCTTGTGAAATTTTGACTTTTTCAACCATTATTTTGTTAACATTTCTTTGCTTTCATAACTTTTGACAGTTTTTTCTTCTTATTTCAAGATAAATAAAGCAAGATTAAAACAAGCTCCTGGCATAATCATAAAATCCACCTTTCTGTATTAATGTGGAAATTGTTGAAAGATTTTTTCTAAAGTCATTAACACAGTGCAAGAGATTCTAAACAAATGTTTTGGAGAAGTACAGTCAAATCTTCGTGTGACTGGTCACCTCTCCGAAGTGACCACTGTTTCAAAATACCACATTTTTCCCTTCTCAAATCATTATACCTCTCACTTCTCACATGAATATCCATTTAACAAGTTGACATCAGTTTTTTATATATCCGTCCTCTTATTGATGATAAAATTTGTTATAACATTGTCAAAGTGCTGTGCGGCTCGTGGATCCACAGCAAACTTTGACAATGTTATGACGAATTTTATCATCAAAAAGAGGACAGACGCATGAAAAACTGACGTCAATTTGTTTTTTACAATTTTTACAATAACAAAAAACGCCAGAATCATAATAAAAAAAAAACGGATAAAATGAAGAGTGAAGGTAAACATGACAAATTGCTGAGTTTTATCCAAATTGACGCAATCATTGTCAATAAGTTTTCTCGCTTTCTCATTGGCTAACTGATAACAATAAAGTAATTTCATTGGCTCAAAAATTGACAGCACTATGACATCTTGCATAAATTAAAATTTTATGTGTCTGCAGTACTCTTATTGATGATAAAAATTGACCAATCAGCATGCGAGAATTACTTCAGTTATTGTAAAAACCAGTTGTGAGGGATGGGAGGCAGCTTTATGCTCAGGCTATCGTTTGACTGAGTGGCAAAGGTTCGTGGTTCAATTAACTTCCAATAATAAGCTCTCCCGAAAATACATGCAAGCCCTCAAAAACGTTCTTTGAGCGAATACATTATATTCTGAACTTTATGGTTCTGTCTGTTCTCACGTACATGTAATCTATAACATAACCTTTCCACACACTATCTTTTTTTGGAGACATGGAAGTGTTGTGGTGTCAGTCTTTCGACCTGAAGGTCTGCAGTTAGTGTCCTGGCAATGGGCCCATTGTGAGCACTGTCATTGCTACACCATACTTCTTTCTCTCCTTGGAGGTTAACCCAAGAAAAATCCCAAATTTCATTTTGAAAAATATTGAAAAGCAAATGGTACCATGCAAAAGTACTGCCAAAGAGGTTTCATTTGAATGGTCACACCATAGGATTTCATCCACAGACTCAAAAGTTTGAACAAATGGTACCATGCAAAAGTACTGCCAAAGAGGTTTCATTTGAATGGTCACACCATAGGATTTCGTCAACATACTAAAAAGTTAGAACAAATGGTACCATGCAAAAGTACTGCCAAAGAGGTTTCATTTGAATGGTCACACCATAGGATTTCATCAACAGACTCAAAAGTTAGAACAAATGGTACCGTGCAAAAGTACTGCTGAAGAGGTTTCATTTGAATGGTCACACCATAGGATTTCATCCACAGAATAAAAAGTTAGAACAAATGGTACCATGCAAAAGTACTGCTGAAGAGGTTTCATTTGAATGGTCACACCATAGGATTTCATCCACAGACTAAAAAGTTAGAACAAAATAATGGTACCATGCAAAAGTACTGCTGAAGAGGTTTCATTTGAATGGTCACACCATAGGATTTCATCCACAGACTCAAAAGTTAGAACAAATGGTACCATGCAAAAGTACTGCTGAAGAGGTTTCATTTGAATGGTCACACCATAGGATTTCATCCACAAACTAAAAAGTTAGAACAAATGGTACCGTGCTAAAGTACTGCTGAAGAGGTTTCATTTGAATGGTCACACCATAGGATTTTATCCACAGACTCAAAAGTTAGAACAAATGGTACCATGCAAAAGTACTGCTGAAGAGGTTTCATTTGAATGGTCACACCATAGGATTTCATCAACAGACTCAAAAGTTAGAACAAATGGTACCAGAAGCCAAGTAAATATTATATACATGTACAATTGAAATGTTCTGCCATACAGTTGATGAACCTAAATATAGACAAACAAAACAATGCCTTTATTGATTAAAAATACAATGTCTGTGTAGCCTCCAGTTTCAGGTTGCTTTTCTCATTTATCTGCCTCAGTGGCATTTATGTATTTTGACCTATTGTTAGTTAATCCTCTCTGAGGATTTCCTGCTAAATTGATTTTCTTTCAAGAATAGGTTCTAATTCTAATAAAAGTGCTGTGAGTGGGTGCAAAATCCCAAAGCAGCACTTTTCTTTGTGGATTAATTGAACCTAAAGTTTTCTACTTGATTTGATTGTATATGTTTGATATCTTTTCAACTAGTTTTTGGGGTACTGGAAGTTAAAATAAAACCAAACAAACAAACAGCTCTAATATGCAACCCTCAGTAATGTGAGTGCCTATTAGTAGATGACCTTAAATGTGGCACAACTGCTTTTTGTATTTTATTCTCCTTTCATCACTAATTTGATCGAGAAAAGGTTTAAAAAGAGAAGCTTTAGCCTCGTCTGATAGAGCTGTTTTCGTTAGTACACAAGTGGGATTTATAGAAAATACATCTCGAGGGTTTGTTTTCGGTACCTTGGGGTGTTTGCCTTAATCTTATGCCAGAACTAACACTTATTCTCCTTTCCTCATTAATTTTTTTTTTGACACGGTTTAAAAAGAGGAGCCTTATCCGCATCTGATAGAGCTGTTTTCATTAGTACACAAGTGGGATAAAAATATAGAAAATAAATATTTAGAGGGTTTGTTTTACCTTGGGGGTGTTTGTCCTAATTGCACATCAGAACTAACACTTAGCAAAACCGGAAAAACTGTTTTTTTGCACACGCCATAGTATCTCTGAATTTCTTAAGTCTTTGCCCACCTTAGAAGCTATTTTTCATCCAAGGAGAATTTATTTTGTAATACAATTTAAGTGAATCAGAATGAGTAGAGTTTTGTTAATAAGTGACAACATGATCAAGGGTTCCAACTTCAATGTAAAAGAATTTGAGCATGCAATGTTCTTGCATCATAGGATGGTGCTTTTAAAAATAGCTCTACAATAAAAATAACATGCTTAGAAGCTGTAAGAAGGCTTTTTTGGATTTGATATTTGGAGAGCATGATCCTGGATTTAATCATGTTACTGAAGTTGAGTGTAAAGTTCTTTTTCCTTACAATTTTAAGTTTAGGCAGGCCGTTTCTCAACCTAAATCTCTGGCATTATTCTAGGATTTGTCCTTGCATGTGTTCTCTATTATATTCCTGGCTAGACTTTTAAAAAAGCCAAATGACATTTACATGTACCTTTGAACTTTAGAACAAGAATCCTTTGTATTTTGATAGATTGTGAAATCACAGTTGAAATCCTCATTGTTTACTTGCTCATGTATTGTACTTTGGACTGATATTTTTTTTGTCTCTGAATGCCAGAGATATCCATTTCATTCCAGATGTTTTAAATTTTAGGGAATATTCCTGTTATCATTCCCTGACATTGCACCAGACTGGTGAAATAAACCTTTCTGTTGTTTATTAAGTGCCAAAGACCAGATTTGAAAAATATTGAATAATTGTTAATTCGGGATAGAAAAAATAACGAAAGCCAATGTCATTAGATGAAATTCAAATTTTGAATGGCTACACATAGAATAAAGTACAGTTCATTGTACACTGTATGACTGCTTTCATTTGAATAATTGTTGCATTTTTGTAGGATTTAAATGATAGACTCAGTAAAGAACTTAGAACCACCCATGCAGAACAGCAAAATAAACGGCATCAAATAAAGTTATACTCAGTAGCTTTCATCTTAATTGCCCTTTTTTATTTTATCCACATACTTAACAGTTAAAAGTGCTGTGTAAAGTACAAGTACTGCTTTGTAGCTTTCATTTGAATCTCCACTACGAAAAGTGTTCCTTTGGGATTGTGCACCCACTCAAAAATAAGAACCAATTCTTGAAAGAAAATCAGTTTAGCAGGTAAACGTTGACAGCAGGAGAGAAAACCTCTGGGAAAAGATATTTTTTTATAAGGATCTTAGCTAAGGATGAAACTAAATTCCCTTTTTTATTGAATAGGTGTGTTTGTCGTTTCACAGGATTTGATGATTCAATGGAATTTATTGCAGGAGATCTTTTTGAAACTGATCTTAACACCTGACAACCCTTTCACTCCCAGAGTCAATTGTGGAGACATGTAGTGTAGTTCTAACTTTTTAGTCTGCTGATGAAATCCTATGGTGTGACCATTCAAATGAAACCTCTTTGCCAGTACTTTTGCATGGTACCATTTGTTTTTTTGAAATTTTACTAAATGAAATTTGGGATTTTTCTTGGTTTGTTTTTTGACACTCTGCATGCAGCTCTTGGGGGTTAACTCCAGAAATATTAATAATATTAACAACAAATATTTAAACAGGGTAGCCACTTCAGTTATACAACTGTTAACAGTGTGGGCCCTGTAAAATAAAACTAATTTAAAACTAAAGAACAACAGCCCCAACCAAATACTCAATCTGACCCATCTGTGCCATCTATTATCTCTCTAACTATAAGTTATAAAATGATGCTAAGAATAAAATCCAGTTACAAATAAGTTGCTAAGATGGCTTTAAAATTGGGTTTAATGTTTGGAGAGCATGATCCTGAATTTATTGCAGGAGATCAGAGTCTTCAGCCAGACATGCATAACTGTTGTGTTATTTTTGGCTCAGGTTTAGGGTTACCGGTATCCTATATGTTATGTAATACTCAAACGGATCCATTTGTGCCATCTACAATATCAATCTATCTTTCTATCTATTAAAATGATGCTAAGAATAATATAATAGTATTTTTAACAGTGCCATTGTGTATCTTCTTATTAAAACTTTATGTACCACCAATATAATGCCTCCATGGAGTTCAGCAGTTCATTTGATCTGTTTTAATCTTTTATAGCATGCAAATTGAATTAAGTGGCTAAAGTCAGCTGTTATCTGACTCAAAAACAATCAAGTTACACCATTCAAATTTTTTTTCCTAGTACACTTGGACTATTTTCTTAGCAGCCTTTGTTCTGTTTACCTCGGGCTTTTTTGTGACATTGAAAACAACACTGAAATCATACATTTACATGTATGAAATGGCTGATTTACAATAGAAAGAAAAATATTGTTATTGATTATTATAGGTTCAAAACCCATTGAAGCCTTGAATTTCTCAATTTTGCATGTTAAATTGCATTCATATAACTACTGTTTTTTCATTATCACTGGTCCTGTTTAGGATAAGTCACCAAGTTTTGTGACCCCATTTAAGACTTCCCAAGTTAAGAAATTTGCTTAAACTCAAAACAGATACTCAATATGGGTGTGTACCAAAGATTTGCAAAACATTTCCAAATAGTCCCAACAAACATTCTTATTCTCTATTTTGGAATTGCCCCTATTGTTTGTAAATGCTCTTGGGAGGACTGCATATTCCCAAGAAAATTCCAAAACAATAGTTTATGCAAAATTTGGGGGGGGGGGGGGCAAACAAAGTGTATTATGGGCGATTCGAAAATAGAGTACAGATTTGTTGATTCCCTCATTCCCCTTGTTGTTGACCAAAGTTGATCAAAATAACATAAGACTACATGGCACTTACAGCTAGCATAAAGATGAGTGTTAATATAAACAAATACATATTTGAAACAACAGCAAAACATTCTTGCCCTCATGCAGCTCAATTGCGCCAGCTATTTGAGGCCGGGACTGAGTAACTAATACAAGCTTATTCAGTCAAGGCCTGCCCTGATACGCTATAATGGATACCCTGCTGTTGTGAACAACAGTTGAAATTCCAGTGAAAATATACATGTCCTACTATAAAAGACTATTAGGAAAACCAAGTAATTGTATTCCCTTGAGTTGTCTGGAATAGGGGGAGTTACTATTCATGTGTAGAAGTGTAGAAGCTTTCTACAAAAGTACATGTACAAGAAGCCAAAAAAGATCAGTTGGAGCCAAAAAAAGATCAGTTGACTTGATGTAATAAAAGATCCAAGAAATGATATAACCAGACTATACTATGAGATGCCAAAGTGACCTTTGTTTGTGTTGAGAAATAACAAACATGTTTCTCAAAAATGTCATTTACCTCCCTCAGGGAGAAATAATAATAAAAGCTTTAATTAGTTATGAAAACATGTTTATGACTGCCAACAATGCACCTAAAAAAACTGTTAAGTAATTCTTTTTAGTTTTATCAATCATGCCACCATATTGGGCTAAAAAAAAATACAAACAAAGCTCAAGTGTAAGCGGACACCGTCTGGAAGCGGAAAGTGTCTGGAGCCGGCCCCTTTATACAGGAATGATTATATAATATGTAATTCAAACAGGGTTTTGTCAAGGCCACTGTAAGTAGAGCTGTCTGCTAATGAGAGCTCCTAGAGCTTTGGACTTATATTTAACCCTTTACCTCCCAAGAGTGCCAAACGTCAAAATTCAATAAAAATCTCAAATTTCATTTTGTAAAATATTGAAAAACAAATGGAACCATGCAAAAGTTTTGCCGAAGAGGTTTCATTTGAATGGTCACACCATAGGATTCCGTCCACAGACTCAAAAGTTAGAACGACACTCTTTTTACTGCATGTCTCCATAATTGACTATGGGAGTGAAAGGGTTAATATTAGGTATTAAAAAGTTTGCTTGTGGAGAATATTGAATTCAGTGTCAAGTTGTATTAAGTTCAAAAGCTGTTTTGTTTAGCCTAGTTCTTGATTTTGTGACAAACAAAATACAATTTAATAATACAATTACAATCCTTCAGACATGTCAAGACTTGCATGCAATGGAGTAACTAGATTGCTTTTACACAAACACCTTAAAGAGGCATTGTCACAGCATGGATTTGTTGTTGGTTCTCTGTTTAATTGCACGGAGGCTTTTCCTCCGGGTACTCCAGTTTTCTTCCCTCCACGTACAAACAACATTTTCTGAATTCTAGTAGACCTCCTCATAGTTTTTCTACCCAAATTTGCATACCATGGTATAAACAAAGTCATCTCAACATTCACTGAGCTATATCTCCACTTCTAAGCAATGTATAATGCTCAGATTTACAAGGTTAGCTAATTTAATAATGTTCTTTCAGCAGTAGTGATGGTTTGTCTGTCCAAAATTAGATTAAAAAAATAGAAAAACAACGTGTTGGTCCATTTGATCCGAAGCAGTGGAAGAAAAAGCCACCTTGGAGATTTCCACTGAAATTTCCATTTCTTTCAGCTTCTCAGTTCCTTGTGGAGCATAAGTCCAAAACTAATCGTCTCCATCTAATTTTGTTTGTGCAAATCCCTTTACAGAAGTCCATGTAAACCCTAGCCTTTAACTCCCATGAAGAGTGCTAAACATCGAAATTCAAGAAAAATTCCAAATTTTATTTTGTAAAATATGGAAAAACAATAAGTACCATGCAAAAGTACTGCTGAAGAGGTTTCATTTGAATGGTCACACCACAGGATTTCGTCCACAGACTCAAAAGTTAGAACAAATGGTACCATGCAAAAGTACTGCTGAAGAGGTTAGTTAGAACTACATCACATGTCTCCATAATTGACTCTGAGAATGATAGGGTTAGACCTTTTGCTTTTAACATGAACACCTCCATGTTTGATAAGGGTGACCCCTCCCCCTCCATTTAAATTCAATCAACCAATCAATCAACTTTATTTTAACACTGTAAAACGTGTACTTAAATATAATCTAATCTAAAATAATAACAAAAAAAATATATGTATATATAGTGGCAAAAAAACTGATATACTATACTAGTGTAAAGAATACTGATAAGATAAATAAAAACACTAACTTACATCATAATATCCTATTTACCCCATAAAAATTTAAGCTACAATCATAGATGCGTGTTATAGAACCAGAGGTTCTATTTTTGTTCAAGAGCTCTTTTGAAGGCGGTTAAACTACTGAGTTCTCATATTTCATTGGGAAGCTCGTTCCAGGCAATGGCACCGCGATAGGAGAAAGATCATTTCATAAAATTAGTTTTAGGCTTAGGTAGTTGCAGGTCAAATTTGCTGCCTCTAAGATTGTAGCTATGTACCTCTCAAATTAGTATTTTATTATTTATTATGCCAGGTTCTTAAATGTAGAAATTATGGCAATTAACTTCTAGTTAATTGTTCTAGCTTCCTTGTAAATGATATGGAACAGAACATGTAAGAATAATTATAAGCTGACTTCTTATCACCTACTTGCACGTGGTGTGATACATGAGATCTCACAATCTCACTGAAGTTATTTTGCTTTGGTCATTTTTAACAAGCTCAACAAAATTCACTGCTGCTATCTCAAGCAAAAAGCAAATTAAAATTGTATTAATATTATTTGGGTTTTTTTCTTGCTAATGTACCGAACTTGGGGGTACACTCAAGACTCACTTGTGCAATTCCACGTTTTTTTTGTTCCTACAATTCGCTCTTACATTTTCTCCAACCGATTCTATTCCTCTCTAGATTTTACACTCTCAATCACCATATCTCTTCTCCGATTTCAAAAGTCAATCAACGAAAAAATCAAAAAATGTCATATCTGGTAATTATATTTCGGCACTCGACAGTTCCGGTCACGCCCCCCTAAAAATTAATGTTCTTAATTTTAACTCTCTGTCTCCGCTATTCAGAACGTCAAGTCTAGTCAAGTTCAAGTTCCGATCAACGATCAGTTTGATTTTCGCTCTCGCATCGTGGGCTGCCCTTCTCTTTGCCACACTCCTGTTGGGTTCTTGACTTGTAGTTTCGTTCACCTCGGCCGGTTCCTTGCTGTAGCTCCTTATTTCGAGGGGACACACTAGCTGAAGTGGACGTTGAATCTTGTTTCCTTTGTGTAGCAGAACAACTCCCCTCACAACTCCGTCTCTCCCTTTCACATGTTGAACCACTTTGGCCTTCTTCCACTCGCCTCGGTTCCTGTTCTCACCTACCACTAGAACAATCTCTCCTATCTCAGGCACTTGTAGCTTGTCCTTTCTGTTAACTCTGTGCGATTCCATTAGACTGTGGACATATTCTTTCTGCCAACGGTGCCATGCGTGTTCTCTAGCGTTTTTCAGACGTCTGTGCAGCTTGGTGACTTCCTCCTCGTCGACCTCAATATCTGCTAGCTCATGAGCATTCTGGCCCCACATCAGAACATTTGGCGTCAAGGTTTGTGGTCCGCCCTCGTCACTCTCAACGTATGTTAGGGGTCGATTGTTGAGGTGCTTCTCGGTGTCTATGACCACTGCTTCAAGTTGTTCAAAGGCAAGATGTGTGTTTCCCAGCATCTTGTACACTGTTTTCTTGATGTCTTTAATCAGCCTTTCGTACATTCCTCCCCACCATGGTGACTTGGAGAGATTGAACTGCCATTTAATCTCTTCTTGTGCGAGGAAATCTTGTAACTTCTCACTCTTACGAATCTTTTTAATCCATGTTGCCGTTGTCTTAAATGTCGCGGCGTTGTCTGATATAATTCGCTCTGGTCTCGTTCTTCTTGTTATGAAGGCGTTTAGCTTCCTTTGAAATTCCTCAGCTGTCTGGGTTCTGGTCAGCTCCAGGTGCACCGCTCTCGATGTCACACATGTGAAAATCAGCACATAAGCCTTCTCCTCCCTTGTCTTGCCAACCTTGCACTTCAACGGCCCGGCAAAGTCCACACCCACGTACTGAAAGGGACGACTGACCTCAGTACGAAACTCTGGTAGCATGGAAGTGGTCGGCGCTCCGTATGGCTTGGTGGCGAACACCTTACAGATGTTGCAGTTACGTATCTCCTTCACTAGGGTACGGAGTCGAGGTATCCACCATTCTTCCCTCAAAGCCGCCATTGTGTTGGCCACACCCAAGTGCTTTATTTGAGCGTGGACGTGTTGAATGAGCTTCTGAGTAAACGGCCCATCCTCTAAGTAGGTTGGGTTGTATCCCTGGATTCTTCCAATGCATTTGAGGAGGTTGGTCTCCTTGTCCCTGACTAGTTTCCATCCGGGTCTTTCCATGTCATCAGGGATTCCTCTTTGTACTCTTTCCACCCAATGTTGTCTAGCTTTCGCAAGTTCTTCGGTACACAGTGGGCCCGACTTCTTCTTTATCTTCTTTAACTTGGCAAGACTGTTGGTCTTGAATCTTAGGACCCAAGCAGTAATCCTTAGCACTTTCCAATACGTGTTTTGCAAGAGCAGCTCTTACCACTCATCTGTCTCTTGGTCTTCACTGCTGCCTTTAACTTGTTCCTTGGATTGCGGTTGGCGTTTCCTCCCTCGTGTAAGCCACAATATCCTTCAGTGGTTTCTCTTCTTCTTGAGACCTTGGAGTGCTTTTAATGCTTGGCTGGGGTGGCCACTCTTCCTTTGCTAGTAGCCACTGTGGTCCTTCATACCATCCATACTCCTCCATCTTGCCCAGAGATGCACCTCTACTTCCCAGATCAGCAAGGTTTTGTTCTGTGGGGCAATATCTCCATTAAATTTCGAATTCTTCCGTTATCTGGGCCATTTTCCGCACTCTGTTTGAGACTAACACCTTCCAGGACTTTCCAGGATTTAAAATCCAGTATAAAGCTACCATGCTGTCCATCCACACTGTGATACTTTCCACTGGCCATCCTCGCAGAGCGTTATGGAGATTCTTCGCTAGATTTGCCGCCATTTGTCCACCGATTAACTCTAATCTTGCTATTGAAGTGTTTCGTTTGGAGATCCTCGATTTCGATGTCAGGAGGCCTTTGACCACGCCTGAACTGTGCTCTACGACTGCTATGGCGGCAGCGCAGCAGGCTTGATTACTTGCATCGGCGAATATGTGTAGGTGTACTGCTTCTACCTTTGTCATGCCTCTCATTATGCTCCTAGGTACGGTCACATTTTTCAATTGTTTTGTCCACTTGGTCCACTCCTTTCTTAGGGGATCCGATATCTCCACGGTCCAACCTTTCTTCTCGTCACACGCCTCTCTGTATATCCGCTTTCCCTCCACAGTAGTCGGCGATAATATGCCGAGGGGGTCATATATGCTACCCAGGTGGCTGAGAATAGTTTTCTTGGTAACCGGTTCTTCCTCAGCAAATCGTCGCATGGTTAGTTCTAACGTGTCGTTTTGTTTGTCCCAGTTAAGTCCAAGTATCTTGCTTGCATTGGTCATCCCATCACTCTCAAGCTCTCGAAGATTGGACTCCTATTTGTGAACTGGAAACCTTGCCTCCTCCAATATCTGGGTAGCTTCTGATTTGAACCTTTCCATTTCATCTAATCCTTGGCCAGTTTTCATTAAGTTATCCACATAGGTGTTGTCTCACAGCGTTTGAACTGTTTCTCTGACTTCTTCAGGCTGTTGGTTGTAGTGATTCTGTAAGGTGGCTCCAAGTATGAATGGGCTTGCCTCTGCTCCAAAGGGTACTCGTGTGAACCGGAAGTGTTCTTCTTGTCCATTCACTTTGAATAGGAAGCGGAATGCATCCCTGTTGTCTTCCTTTATTCCCACTTGTAGAAACGCCTTTTCTATGTCCCCGAGTAGAATATCTGTTGACATCCTCGCTCTGATCAGTATATCCCACATAAGTGGCTGTAAGGGTGGTCCTCTGTACATGCAGTCATTGATACTGTTCGCCAAGTAGTGAGGCTTAGCGCTCGCATCAAACACTATTCTGACTTTTGTAGTGGCTGCATCTTCTCTGATCACTGGCTTGTGTGGCATATAAAACACACGGTCTCCTGTCGGACGATCGGGCACCTTTTCAATGATTCCACTTTCGTTCTGGGTCGCTACAATCTTCTCATACTCTTCTTTCAGCTTCATGTTTTGCTCTAACTTCTTCTCAACTTTCTGTAGGCGCTGTCTGCTTTGCGTTTCGTTAGTCTCCGCTAATTTCCGTCCTGGAATCCAGGGAACGTTGACTTCGTATCTCCCATCTGCTTTTCTTGAAATGTTTTCTACGAACTCTGTGTGCACGTCCAACTGCGAGCGCTCTCCCCGGTCCTCTACTCCTAATACATCTAGACTGTACAACCGTTCGTAGTCACTCGTTTCTCTGGTGAACAGACAGCCATCTGTGACGCGATCACCGCCATTAATGACCCAGCCAAACGTCGCTCCTTCAACTATGGGCTCCCCTGGCTTCCCTTTGAAAACATCTTCTGTCTTGATTCGGCAGTAGGTGCTATCACCTAGGATAACATGGATTGTGTAGTCATCTCCCGGGTTCTTATAGAATCGCTTGTCTTTTGTGTGATCGTATTTCCATTTCAGGGTGCTAAGGTCTGGTCTCCGGATGGTCGTGAAGTCCGCCATCTTTGCTCCAGTGACTTCAATCCGCTCTCTCACCTGTCCATCAACTGAATCTATGGTTAGGACGAAAATAGGCATGGACTGTTTCTGTGTTCCACTCAACGTAACTATTTGCCGGGTTTCGTGACGTACTGGGTTTAACTTTAGCCTTCTGACAGCTTCCAGTGAGATGAAGTTCCTACCCGATCCTGTGTCAAGGTAAGCCCACAGTGTTGTTCCATTGATATTAATGGGGATTATTGCTGGGAGTGTCTCCTCGGCTGATGGCGTGCGTATACACAGTGAGTAGGAGGTTGTTGTTTCTGTCACAAATGCTTGTGTGATGTCTCCCTTTACATTTGAAACAGCCACGGCTTCGGCAGTGATGACCAATGTGCCCCGCCCTTCCGCAATTGTAGCACAATCGATTATCCGCTAGAAATTTCTGCTCTCTAATGTCTTGTATGTTTCACAACGGTCTCCCCAGTGACCTTGTTTGCAGTAGAGGCAGACGGGTGTGGTTTTATTTTGATCCGGTTGTGATTTGTCATCTCCTTTTGCAGTGTACCAGTGTCTCTCCTTCTTCTGGTTTTCTCGAACAGTTCCAGGCTGTTCTTCCATTCTGTTTCTCTTCAGCCATCCTTGTAAGTTGTTCATCAGATCCTCCATTCACCAATTCTCCCAATTATTGTCAGTCCGTACAAGGTCTGGCTTCACTTGCGGTAATTTGTTTAGTGTGGAGATCACAAAATCCTCGCAGCATGTCGGCTTCACCCATCATAACCAGTGCGTCGTAGTTTCTGCTGAGATTTTCGTAAAATTCCTGAATTCTAAGGAAGTGGTTTCCTTTAACACTCGGAAGATTTACAATTTCTTGCAGTGAGCACTTACCACCAGCTTGTTTTGGCCGTACTCTATCTTCAGTCGTTCCCATGCTGTTTTGTAACCGATTTCGCCGGGTTTTAGGTTTCCAATTTTTCCACGTACAGCAGGGGTTACCATCTCAAGCAGATAGCCAAATTTCACTTCTGCGCTGATAGGTTTATTATGAACTTGCGTCACAAACATATTTTCGAATCTCACCCAGTCGGTAGGTGTTCCTTTGAAAGGAGTGATCCTAAGCTTCGGTAATTTCGCTGTTGTAGCGCGGACGTTGTTCTCCAATTCCAATTTCTTTTGCGTAAGTTCAAGTTCTGCGTCGAGTTTTTCCTCCCACATCTGCCTTTGTTTTTCGTGCATTTCTTGTTGATATTGCCTTTCCTTCTCATATTTCAACTCCAAATTTTCACTCTCGGTCTGTTGGGCTTTCTGGTTCTCCCTCTTCTCCAGTATCTTCAACAAGCTCTCTCTTTTGTCGACGAAAGGGGAATATTTCGCCTTGGTATTCTTTTTCCATTGTCGTACGTCTCTTGGTGTGTAAACATCACGTTCCAATTTCAGTTCTTGCATTTGAGACACAAGGTCATTGAGCCGATCCAGTATTTCATCTGTTCTTTTGCACACAACTACCATTTCTTTGAAATCGCCGGTTTCAATCGATTCTTCTGTATCTCCCAGATAGTAATCCAGCTTGTTGATTTCCTTTTTGATATCCTTTTTGAATTTTTTCTCCTCCTCGCTGAGACCTTCCAAATTTTCCATGTTGATTTAGTTGAGCGGCCGATTTCACCACGCCACGATTTATTCCTCTGTTTGTTCGCGATCTTGTTTCCGGACGCTAAACTCCGCTCCCACGTAAACGTATCCTGGTCCCGGCACCACTAATGTACCGAACTTGGGGTGTACACTCAAGACTCACTTGTGCAATTCCACGTTTTATTCGTTCCTACAATTCGCTCTTACATTTTCTCCAACCGATTCGATTCCTCTCGAGATTTTACACTCTCAATCACCATATCTCTTCGATTTCAAAAGTCAATCAACGAAAAAATCAAAAAATGTCATATTCGGTAATTATATTTCGGCACTCGACAGTTCCGGTCAGAGGAGAAATCACTCTAATGGAATATGGTACGGTGGCTAATGTACCGCTTCGCTGATTTCATTGTCAGAGTAACCAAAAGGTTTCTTTTGTTGAGGTGCTGACAGCAAAAACAAATGTTTTTTGCCTACATTTTTTCTCGAAAATGAAGCACAATGCAGCAAAAAAAAAAATCACAGGTCAATGTTTTGCTATTAATTGAAGGCTACATGCAACAATTTTGCACGGAGGGCAACCCTACAATCAGTGTTCTCCCCAATCCCAATCTCTCAACCAATCAGATGGACTACCCTGATCTGGGTAGCGTTACATCATCAGTACAGTATTTTTGCGCTCGTTTCTCAGATGTCTTTTCGCAGAGGGAACCGTAGTGGCACCACCGCAAACTCAGGCTAGCTTGGAGATAGTTAAGACTTTTTTTCTCAATCTTTACAATTGTATTTATCACTGTAGTGATCGAACTTTCAATGTTTTGTTTATTTTATTGTCATTTTTTTATTCAAAAGGAAAACACAAAAGACATGGATGTTTAAGTGAATATCTGTAAATCGGATACAGATTTTGTCCAGAATTGCATAAACTTTTGTTTTTATTTACTTGGCTAAAATGATTTGCATTGCCAAAATAGTCAATAAACATCAGTAATTTATTTCTTGACGAACTTACTTTGTCACTGGACAGCGGCAAAAGGCCATGTCAACACAACCATTTTTTATGCAGTCAGAATAGCCGCTAGCCTTCCCAAAATCCCCCAGTAGAACCCTGCCAATGGACTAGCATCCCATCCAGGAAGAAGTGACTATACTTCTAGTTGCTTCTTGCTATAGTAACCCAATATAATTGATGCGCTGCAATTACCTTACACACACAACTTATTTTTTTGTAGGTTGGAACAAATGGTTTATCTGCAAACAAATAAGCTTCTCAGCTGTGAAGCTAAGTTGAAGAATAATCCATCACTCTCCAATGGATCAAACAGATCAATTAAATGGGCAACTGAAACCAAGGTGGGTTAACCTACAATTCTTGAATGTATACATTTTGGTGAATTTCAAGCCATTTGGATTTCTTTCACTGTGGAAAACCATCTCTTCTAAACACCTTCACCTCTCTAAGACAGACACCTCTCTAAGGTGGACACAGTTGGCTGGTCTTGGCCAAATTTCATTTGTTTGTCTCTAACTAAACTCTCTTTAATGCAAACAGCCGACACTTTTTAATAAAATTCTGGTTACAAATACCTCTGAAGGCAGACACTAAAATTGAAAATTTGTACAAATTTGACCAAGAACAGGCACAGCATTATGTTGGCGAAATGTCTTTGTGGATAATGTAGCACAGTACTTGTAAGATTTTGCTTGACTCTTTTATCAACTTGTTCTAGGGTCTAATGTCAGTGTAAGATAATGAGAATGATCCTGTTTCAGTCCTGACGTCACAGATTTGTGGTATCAGGTTACATTAACTCTCTAGAGGTGGTCGACTAGAGATGGTTCTAATCGTGTTCTCCACCTTAGAGAGAGTTTACTTTATTCATACAGGGCACGAAATTACGCCTGATACAGTCGCCAATGTTCCTAAGTTTTCCGTGCTGGCGACCAAGATTCGAAAGTTAGTTGCCACATTGGCGACCAGAAGCCTTTGCTTCTTCCTACCTTTATGTATTGTGCAATTAAGTAAAGCTTGAAGGTGGGTAAATCAGTGCGAATGACAAGGTTTGTAGCAAAACCGTCATGAACTCTACGAAGTGAAACGTCAATATCCGCCATCTTGGATTTTTCAGAGGCTACGTTGTATATTGTGCATTTAAATGTCCCTTTTGCTAAAAGTGCATATTGCGGGCTCAGAATATTCCGTGTTGCTCTCATTGTACATGTCAATATTTTTTGTTTTCGTTTTTGGAAAAAAGAATGGCTACTAACTTTTTGGACTTGGCGGTCACTTTGGAATGTTTAGGAGCCAAATGTCTCCTTGAGAAAAAAGTTAATTTCGTGCCCTGTCATATGGCACTAAATTAATGCATTATTATCATTCTATTTTATTTCATTTTAAAAGGCAAACCAGATTAAGCCAATTTTGGTTAACCGAAGCACAAGCCCTGTCCTCAAGGAACTGTGTGTAAAGAATTCAAGTGACCAAACTGTGCAGACAGAAATCTCATCCCTTGATACAAAATGGAGGTGTCTAAAGGACACATCAGACAGTAGTAAGACATCCAACTCTGATCCATTATTTATCATGATCATGTTTGAAAGCTGATTAATTTCACTCCAGGATTAAAGTTACAGTGTAACCAAGGATTTCATTTCTGTAGTTAAAAATGTTCTTAAAAGATAATTTGCACAATGCAGTGAAATCGGCTGTAAGGAATTGTCACAGTCAAAACTGAAGGGCAAAAAAAAAAATTTGAAAAACTTTCATTGCCAAGTTATTTCGCTGGATTAAAAATTAATGCTAATCCTGGGTTAGCTTAATCATGCCTTAAACAACCCTGCCCTACATGTAGTTTAAAGGAGCTATGTCATGGTGATTTTCAGGTATTTGTCATACACAAAATACTTACAAAACACTAAGAGGAAAATACATTGTATGAAGCGAAATTTTCGAAGAAAAAATAAACCATAATCAGAGTTTTAGCAAGTTTTCCAAGACAAGCAATAAACTTATTTTTTCAAGATGCAATCCATTTACATCCTGGCCATCTGCAGCCCAAGATGCTCATGTTTACTCTTTGAGCACTAGTATATATGATTTTCATATATTCATATTCATATGTATTCACTATCATCGGGTATATTACAAAGTCACAATTGACCATCTATCCATCTAGCTTGGTAGCTCAGTGGGTAGAGCATTGCACTGGTATCGTATCGCAAGGTCGTAGGTTTGAATCCCGTTCAAGCCTGAATTTTTTCAGGTTGCTTTTTTCAACAGCTTAAGTTGAGAGCACACTGCGAGTATTACAAATTTCACTCAGAATATTTTTAAACAAAACTGGACCATTATTTTTGGGTTTTTACTGATATAGCAAAGAGTTGTAGGGCACTATTCTGAAATTGTCTGAGAAGGTGAAGGAACGTTGTCTGTGGTTGGGGGCTCACTGCCATCGGCACCCTGAACTGCCCGCCAGCAAGGTAGTAGTATGGGAACCAACGCATGGCAGACGTGTTGCCGGACAGCCTGCAAAGACGTTGCTTAGTATTTTAATGCAAGATGCAGAGGTGGAGTCTAGGGAAGAGCTTGCTAGCCTGTTGGCTGATCGGGACGTGTGGCGTGTCAGACAAAGGGCCCATCTCAAATATCGTGTTTGAGTCGACGGTTGATGATGATGAAATGTGACATAGCCCCTTTAAATCAAAGGAGCATCTTACGAGCCAACTCATGAATAATTTTATGAAGCAACCTTCAGACCCTCTCTCCTATGCGTTTTGCTCCGCCAAAACCCGCCCCGACCCCTACCCTCTGCGTCCAACTCCCCACCCTCCCCTCTCTCCAATGCCATCCCTATGTTTAAGGCAGTTGACCATTACCTATCACATTTGGAATGGGCAAAATAAACCAAGCATTTATATAAATTGAATAGAAGCTAAAATGTGGATTGCTTTATTTGTCAGGTTGTCCAGTTATGGAAGAAACAGACGAAATTGAGGTACTGTGCATATCAAAAGGGCAGCAGAATTTATTTCTACAGAGCAAATAGGCTTATAAGCTCCCTCTCTGGAATCTAGATTTTGTATTAAGCCTTTAACCCATTGACACCTGAACCGCCCGTAACCGCCCGTACAAGATTCCACTGCTTTAAAAAATTGTAAATTTCTCAATTGTGCGAACATTGCCTTAACTAGCAGTTGTGAGCATTGACTAGAAAGTCTTTCAAATTGAGATACCCAATAAACACAAAAAAGTCAGCGATTTTTGTAGAATATCAGCGTTTGAATTTGGACAATAACAAAAATTACCATTTTTAACGTCATAGAAAAACAACAAAAATCACGTTTTTGCCTTTAGTTTTTTTTATTCAAATCATCGTGGCAAACCCAAAAGTCGACATTTACAGCAAAATTCAGTCCTAGTCCTAGCTTAGCAGTGAATTTTTTTGCTCTTATTCGTTGCTCGGGCCTAGCTACGGCTTCTTATACTAGTGCATACTCACCTTGCCTCGATTTTCAACATCACCACCGCACTGCATGCTGGGAAATAAACAGATTTTTTGACAGCGTCCATTCCGTCCTCCACAATTTTCATATATATACTAAGTCCACAGCCACTATGACCCACCGCCGAAATTTCGCACTTGTTGTGTTCTCCTGCGGTCGCAACTTCCAAAATATGCCGCGGTAGGTCGAGAAATTCATCCAGAGTCGAGTCCCAAAGCTACTTCGTTTCCAGGCGGCCATTTTTCCAGTTCAACGAGCAACGAGCCAAATTCGTAAACGAAGTACAACACCTAACTCGCTTCATTGAGAAGTGGACTCTAAACTACCTCCAAGCTTAATGATGCTCATCAGGCAGCTACTAAAGATGAAAAATGGCTGTGAACTTACCAAAAATCGTAGATAATTCATATTGGACCCTTTATTGCAAATCAACCAAGCAAAATGAGATCTTCACAATGACGTTTCCAGTAAACTCGAGCCTTCAGTGTTTTAGAACAGCAGCACTTTCAATGGTAACTCCAAATATGAAGTCACGAAATCCTATGGGGCGTGTGTATGCAGAAAATCACTCAAAAACGTAAAAATCCTCAGGTGTGAATGGGTTAAATACTCCCAAGTCAGTGCCAAATATCAAAATTCTAGAAAAATCCCAAATTTCATTTTGTAAAATATTGAAAAACAAATCAGAAAATGGAACCATGCAAAAGTACTGCTGAAGAGGTTTCATTTGAATGGTCACACCATAGGATTTCGTCCACAGACTCAAAAGTTAGAACAAATGGTACCATGCAAAAGTACTGCTGAAGAGGTTTCATTTGAATGGTCACACCATAGGATTTCAACCACAGACTCAAAAGTTAGAACAAATGGTACCATGCAAAAGTACTGCTGAAGAGGTTTCATTTGAATGGTCACACCATAGGATTTCAACCACAGACTCAAAAGTTAGAACAAATGGTACCATGCAAAAGTACTGCTGAAGAGGTTTCATTTGAATGGTCACACCATAGGATTTCGTCCACAGACTCAAAAGTTAGAACAAATGGTACCATGCAAAAGTACTGCTGAAGAGGTTTCATTTGAATGGTCACACCATAGGATTTCATCCACAGACTCAAAAGTTAGAACAAATGGTACCATGCAAAAGTACTGCTGAAGAGGTTTCATTTGAATGGTCACACCATAGGATTTCATCCACAGACTCAAAAGTTAGAACAAATGGTACCATGCAAAAGTACTGCTGAAGAGGTTTCATTTGAATGGTCACACCATAGGATTTCGTCAACAGACTAAAAAGTTAGAACAAATGGTACCATGCAAAAGTACTGCTTCAGAGGTTTCATTTGAATGGTCACACCATAGGATTTCATCTACAGACTGAAAAGTTAGAACAAATGGTACCATGCAAAAGTACTGCTGAAGAGGTTTCATTTGAATGGTCACACCATAGGATTTCGTCCACAGACTCAAAAGTTAGAACAAATGGTACCATGCAAAAGTACTGCTGAAGAGGTTTCATTTGAATGGTCACACCATAGGATTTCATCCACAGACTCAAAAGTTGGAACAAATGGTACCATGCAAAAGTACTGCTTCAGAGGTTTCATTTGAATGGTCACACCATAGGATTTCATCTACAGACTGAAAAGTTAGAACAAATGGTACCATGCAAAAGTACTGCTGAAGAGGTTTCATTTGAATGGTCACACCATAGGATTTCGTCCACAGACTCAAAAGTTAGAACAAATGGTACCATGCAAAAGTACTGCTGAAGAGGTTTCATTTGAATGGTCACACCATAGGATTTCATCCACAGACTCAAAAGTTAGAACAAATGGTACCATGCAAAAGTACTGCTGAAGAGGTTTCATTTGAATGGTCACACCATAGGATTTCAACCACAGACTCAAAAGTTAGAACAAATGGTACCATGCAAAAGTACTCCAAAGAGGTTTCATTTGAATGGTCACACCATAGGATTTCATCCACAGACTCAAAAGTTAGAACAAATGGTACCATGCAAAAGTACTGCTGAAGAGGTTTCATTTGAATGGTCACACCATAGGATTTCATCCACAGACTCAAAAGTTAGAACAAATGGTACCATGCAAAAGTACTGCTGAAGAGGTTTCATTTGAATGGTCACACCATAGGATTTCATCCACAGACTCAAAAGTTAGAACAAATGGTACCATGCAAAAGTACTGCTGAAGAGGTTTCATTTGAATGGTCACACCATAGGATTTCATCAACAGTCTCAAAAGTTAGAACAAATGGTACCATGCAAAAGTACTGCTTCAGAGGTTTCATTTGAATGGTCACACCATAGGATTTCATCTACAGACTGAAAAGTTAGAACAAATGGTACCATGCAAAAGTACTGCTGAAGAGGTTTCATTTGAATGGTCACACCATAGGATTTCGTCCACAGACTCAAAAGTTAGAACAAATGGTACCATGCAAAAGTACTGCTGAAGAGGTTTCATTTGAATGGTCACACCATAGGATTTCATCCACAGACTCAAAAGTTAGAACAAATGGTACCATGCAAAAGTACTGCTGAAGAGGTTTCATTTGAATGGTCACACCATAGGATTTCAACCACAGACTCAAAAGTTAGAACAAATGGTACCATGCAAAAGTACTCCAAAGAGGTTTCATTTGAATGGTCACACCATAGGATTTCATCCACAGACTCAAAAGTTAGAACAAATGGTACCATGCAAAAGTACTGCTGAAGAGGTTTCATTTGAATGGTCACACCATAGGATTTCATCCACAGACTCAAAAGTTAGAACAAATGGTACCATGCAAAAGTACTGCTGAAGAGGTTTCATTTGAATGGTCACACCATAGGATTTCATCCACAGACTCAAAAGTTAGAACAAATGGTACCATGCAAAAGTACTGCTGAAGAGGTTTCATTTGAATGGTCACACCATAGGATTTCATCAACAGTCTCAAAAGTTAGAACAAATGGTACCATGCAAAAGTACTGCTGAAGAGGTTTCATTTGAATGGTCACACCATAGGATTTCAACCACAGACTCAAAAGTTAGAACAAATGGTACCATGCAAAAGTACTGCTGAAGAGGTTTCATTTGAATGGTCACACCATAGGATTTCATCCACAGACTCAAAAGTTAGAACAAATGGTACCATGCAAAAGTACTGCTGAAGAGGTTTCATTTGAATGGTCACACCATAGGATTTCATCAACAGTCTCAAAAATTAGAAGTACATTACATGTCTCTATTATTGACTGTGGGAGTGAAAGGGTTAAGTCTTTTACTACTCATTAGAGGACTAATGATTGTGAGTCACAGTTAGTTTTCTAGCTGAAGAAAAAGGTATTCTCGCACACAACTGGGAGCCATGCCAAGCCGAAATACGCCTGACCTTTATTAACACAACCACTAATATTACGTTACAATTTTGCCAAGAACTGGCTCAAAGGAAACAAGACCAGAAAAAACTTAGCAGATGTAAGTACATTACAACTTCAAAAAACTTAAATGAACTTGAAAATCACTTAAAAGGGGACGGGTGGGCAGGGCAGGTCAGGCAATGGTGGATGGCAACAAACAACTGTACCTTACACAAACCACGTGACCTAAAACCCCGCACACTAGAACCCAGACTCCCAGCCGTGTGTGAGAAAAACGTTTTCTGCTTCTTTCGTTCCTCAGCCAGCAGAAAACCACACTTAACCCTTTAACTCCCAAGAGTGCCAAATATCAAAATTCAAATATTGAAAAACTAATGGTACCATGCAAAATTACTGGTAACCAGTATAGCTGGCCATTTCTAAAGAATAATTGCATACTATTACAGGGCTCGAAATTGCACCTGTATCGGGCGTATTTGCGACTAAAGATCTTGTTTTGCGACCAAAATTTGTCTATTAGTCGCGATTTTGCGACTGTTTTACGGCCTACATGTAGCTAATAAAGGAATTATATTCAACAGTCTTGTGCCTTACTTGTAACTGGTAGTTGTAATTTTATCCGAAAAATCCTGCAAAATTCACATTGCATGTTGCGTGACTTAAACGTCGATTTCATGCTCCATTAACGCGGTTTCCAAGAAGTGTATCCCAGGCGCACTTTTTCAGACTTCCTTGGAAATTTCTCATTTCCGGTTCTGGTAGTAGTTAGTTATTTTTTTTGCGACTAAAATTTTCGAACTTGCGACTAAATTTTAGGAATTACTCGCAAATTGCGATTGAGGATTTTTTTTTAATTTCGAGCCCTTTATTAAGAAATTGGCCAGCCAGTTCTAACGAAATAATGGTAAACGCCTGTAACTGAGTTTTATTAGGCAGGCAGTTACAGCATTACATCTCTGCAATGGCTATCTTCAGTTTCCAGCCATTTTAGAGAGGTGGCGTGGCTGGAATGGCAGTTGAGACAAGAAAACATGTTTTTGAAAGTATTCCTGGTTAACATTTTAGTGATTTTATTCCTATGTTCTCTGTCAAAAACAGATTCACAATAACACGACGAAGGCCGAAGAAAAATGGTTGAAATGTAAGATTTGTTCCAAATTATGTGCTACTGTGTAGCTTGTTGTTGCAATTACTTGTGAGCAAAATGTTGTGTGATGTACATTGTTGCCTTTAATTTTGTGTAACACGTTTCTTCTTTATTTTTTCAGTACGAGAAGAAAATGTGCAACTTAAAAATGAGTTGTTCGGTGTAAAAAATGAACTAGAGGTATAGTGTCCTTTTTTTGTTGAAGAAATGGAAGTTTTGAATATTGTTTGAACAAGATACAAGTTTTCTCATATAAATTATATTGTTAAGTGTTGATAATTCATATTGAATTCCTTCTCTTTTTATAGTCTTTAAAGAAAAAGGGAATTCTTCCACCAGTAAGTTCAGAATTATTTAAATAATAATTATTTTATTGACAAAATGGTTTATTTGCATAAATTTATAGTCTACCGTAGTCTACCGGGGAACTTCATCAAAGAAGCAAAACTATTAGCTATTGTCTTCTGCTATTCTGATTGGTTAAGTATGGACATTTCCTAAAATTTATTTGACACAAATGGATTTTTTTTATTTTTATACTGAAATATAATTATGAACCATCAGCCCCTCTATTCTTAAAACCAAAGATATTTTATGTGGAAAAGAGCCATTGCCGCAGAACAATGAAGTTTACTGTAGTTCTTATGTGGAACATAATTTACTTAAAAATAATTATTATAATTACTTATTTTGCAGATAAGTTCTGAGGGTCTGCCTACTGTTTCAAAAACAGTAGCCTCTCTTACTAAACAACTAGACCAACAAAGCAAAGGCAAAAATATGTAAGTTAAATGGACAGTATAATAACCCACTCATATTTTTGAAGAAGGGTGTTAAAATTGCAGGAGTGGGCAACATACCCTGCTGTGGGCTGTAGGCACATTACTACACTCTTCCTTCCTTTAAAGGACCCTAAGAGTGATCAGCATCAAAATTCTCCTTGTAATATTAATGCCTTATCAATCACAAATGTCATGAGAATTAAGGACATGATCACTCAAGATGAGTTCTTGATATCCAAACAATTTCTCCCCACTACTTCTACAGGAAATGTATAGGACTAGAAATGAGAATTTAAATTTTGATGTTAGGGGGACCAGGATTTAAACTGCCCACTCTTCTTCCCAAGAGTGTCAAGAATCAATTGAAATTTAAGAAAAATTCCAAATTTTGTTTTGTAAAATATTGAAAAACAAATGATACCACACAAAAGTACTGCTGAAGAGGTTTCATTTGAATGGTCACACCATAGGATTTCGTCCACAAACTCAAAAGTAAGATCTACACTACACGTCTCCAAAACCCTTTTACTCCCAGAGTCAATTATGGAGACATGTTGTGTAGTTCTAACTTTCGAGTCTGTGGATGAAATCCTATGGTGTGACCATTCAAATGAAACCTCTTTGGCAGTACTTTTGCATGATACCATTTGTTTTTCAATATTTTACAAATTAAAATTTGGGATTGTTCTTGAATTTTTATGTTTGGCACTCTTGCGAGTTAAAGGGATAATAGACTCTGGGAGCAAAAGGGTTAGCAATAATGCCTATCAACCTTGAAAATGAACCTTTATTATGGTGACCTTGTTTTATGTTTTGCTGTTAACCTGTGTCAACTTGAACTGTACTTCTCACTTTTAACCCCCCACTTTGCTAATTTTGTGTGCAGTAGGAAAATCTTTACAAAGAAAGTCATGAGAACTAACTTGAAGATTAAGAAATGCGAAATACGAGTTGGCAATGATTGACTAACAAAATTAATTACAACTCAGTATTATTCCCTTCCTTCCATTATTAAATTATTGCAACCTCCTATAACAGTTTTAAATGTGAATTGACAGTAAAAGTAATTACATGTAGCCTAATAAGTTGTAATTCATTCCTATAAATTAATGAATTCTTTATTTAGTTATGTTAACATTAATGTGACCTTGATCTTTGTATATTATAACTTGCTTTATCTCCATATAGTTTGCCTGCACCTCCAACCCAAAGACTATCAGTGAGTGCATTGATTTTATATTCTTATGCGCTGCTTGATCGAGTAAACATTCATTTGCATACTTACAGACATGTAAACTTTATTCAAGTGTCATAAAATACATAAATAGAACATGTTAACCCTTCAAGCCCTAAGAGTGATCAGCATCAAATTTCTTATCATAATATCAATGCCTTATCAATCAAAAAGGTCATGAGAATTAAGGACATATCACGCAAAATGAATTCGTCACCTTAGACACCATTTTGATTGTTACATAGCGGGCTCTCTTAAACGCAGCAGTTACGTGGATGAGTGCATGCACGAGAGGCCAAACAAGTTTGTAAACTTGTTTTACCGGTTTATTTATTCATCCATGGCCCTGACTGGCGGCCCAATCAAAGGAACTAACGGATGCTTGCAGTGGTTTCTCTCTCGTTTGGTGTAGCTCGGCGTAGCAGAATTCACTGCTCGCAGGGTAGCTTCCAACCAACTCCCCATCCTCCAACCCTATCCTTATGGGTAAGGCACAGGACCTTCACATATTGTGGGCTCAATGTGTCCAACTGCTGTGACTCGTTCAATTCTTCACATATTCACAAGTTATTATTGCTTCTAATGCATGTTTAGAAAATACCCACATCCATGTAAATGCCGATGCCCAAGTCCATTGATAAACTAGAAATATGTGTCTCGCAGAACTTTGCAAAGCTTAGGGGAGGGTGCATCGCTGCTCGAAACATTAGTGGCATTTTAAATTGCCTATGAGGCTTTTCGCCGTTCCACTTTGTTTTCTTTGAAACCAAAAACGTTAGTAGAAAGTCCGTTTGATGGTTTGTGTACTGTTTACCGTCCGCCATCTTTGTTTACCATGGTCCTCTAGGCTTACATGAAGTAGTAACCTCTGCCATTGTCAGCAATTGCGATTCCTCTGTTGCTAGGCAACTGCAGGACTCTGACAAGATATATAAAGGCAACCTGCAGCGATCCACGCTCGATTTCACGCAAATCTGTGCAACAAATTTATAAACCCTGGTTCGCTAGGAATGAAGAAGTTTAGTGAAGAAATAACTAATACTATGTTGATCTTTGCAGGAACATATCAACCCTGATGTTGAGTTACCATATATTCCTCAATCGAGAAGTCCAGGTCAATCATCTGATAGCAAACCCAAAGTGTAAGTTCAAGGGTTTGATAATGTATCACTTCAGGCACTCAGCCTTACTCTGTTTGGTAATATATATCTTGCAATATATATAAGCTACGCTTGTTTTGTAAATTTATCCATCGTTTGAAAATGGTTTTGAATTAAACTGAAATATTACCTTTCTATCAATCTATCTCCTTGTAATGTTGACTCAAATATTGAGTACTGCAGGATATGTTCTTTGGAGTTATTTTCATGCTTTACTGTTTGGTTTAACCTTGTAGGATATTTGTTAGCTTTCCTCTATGGGTTTCCTGATGTGCTTTCATGGGTCGACGGAGTGTTAATCTGAAACAAAGTTAACCCTTTAACTTCCAAGAGTGCCAAAAATCAAAATCCAAGAAAAATCTCAAATTTCATTTTGTAAAATATTGAAAAATAAATGTTACCATGCAAAAGTACTGCCAAAGAGGTTTCATTTGAATGGTTACACCCTAGGATTTCGTTGACAGACTCAAAAGTTAGAACTGCACTACATGTAATTAGGAAAATTACTCAGGTGATTACAGAGATTCCACTGCTCTCATTGTTGGAGGCTTATGTATTATGTGGCTTTATTTCATACTTATTGAGATTTTCTATTTAAATTTGGCATGTGAAAACCCTGTTCGGGGTTCACAGCCAATCAGAATGGCAAAACGACTTTCTCACACGTGAAAAAAGCGTTTCGTCCAATCACAAATCTCAGTATGTATAAAATAAACAAATTGCAGCATGGGCAGTGCTTTGTACGGTATTTACGCACGAGTTGGTTTGCAAAGCTCGCAAAGCCTCGCTCATTTGATTTGTGATACTAACTTGTGCGTAAATACTTTATGCCTGCACCGCCCATGAAGTAATCTATATATAATCACCTCACATAAGGTGATTATAGCCGGGAGAACAAAGTTTTAAAATGGCTGCCTTGTGATTTGTGGATGTTTCCAAGGAAGAAATAAATGCTAGAAAAGAAAATGCAATTCTGAAAAGCATCAATTAAAAATGAATTGAAAATTTGTATTTACCAAACCAAAAATTAAACCACAACATATGCAGATGGTCAAACAGTCATGACCAGTATTTAGTGGTAGTATTAGAAATAATTGTGTGCTATTTTGTGCAAATTCAGAGTTGTGTAGGTCCTAGAGAAGTCCTGAAAAGTTGTTTCTAAAAAGGGTCCCCATATTCCATTTCATGGGCACTTCTTCAAACCTCTCCTGGACACCTCCATCATGTGGACACCTCTATATTATGGACGGTTCTCTTGGTCCTGAAGATGCAAAAATTCGTGCAATCCCTACCATAATATGGACAACCCATAATGCAGACACTTCGGTCTGTCCCGCTGGCGTCTGTATTAGGTTTGACTTTACTTGAAGTGCCTCTTAAATTTCTGAACAACATTTTATTTCTTGATAGTTTTAATCACCAACAACGGAAGAAAGGATTCAGACCTTTTTCATCTCCAATTAAGGTGTCTCCTGTAAGTTTAGCAACATTCTTGTTGGAACTGTGTGTGTGAAGCCAAGAATGAGGTGTAGAAATGTTCAATGGCCAAGTTATTTGCTTTGTTGACATGTGGATCTAGACAAACATGACCAAAGAAGAGAATAGGGAAAATATTCCTACTGAACTGAACAAGCTTGGACAATTTATTTTTTTTGTGTGCATTTTGAACAAATATCCATTCTCCCCCAAGGAAGGCAAGTTTTTTGAAATTCCAGCGGGGTGGGGTTACACATCTAACACCTACCTCATTAGAAATCAACTCATTAAAACAACTGGGCCTTAAGTAACCAATCAAATTGCTTGATTTAATTTATCTGGACAATCCACAGAGCAGCACAAAACTAAATGTTTTGTCTTTGCAGAATCCACCTTCTCAACGTCAGCCAGTAAGACCTGCTGAAATGTATGGTCAGTGCAAGTGTCCTGGCTGCATGCATGCTCTCTTTGAAGAAACGGCAGTGGTACTATGTGAACGTCACAGGACAGACAAGAAATCTCCTAAACGGTATGTGCATTTTGCTCACAAATGAACCCTTTAACTCCCAAGAGTTGCCAACAATCAAAATGCAAGAGAAATCCCAAATTTCATTTTGTAAAATATTAAAGTGCCTATGAAATGAAATTTATTTTTCGATGTATCGAAAGTTTCACCTTTTTAGACCTTGGAATAAAAGGTTTAAAGTGTTAGGGACGACGCGAAATGCTTTTTTTATGGTCTCAAAGTTAGGTTGTTGGCGCTAAAAAGTGGCTCCAATTTGTGCGCGGTCAAAACCAGTGTCATATTACACTGTGACGTAAATAGTTGTACAAACTGCTGCGGGAATAAAGAGAACAAGAGAGCTGACAAGAGACGTTGCTAGAGGTGGACCAATATTATGTGGCGAGCGGCCTCAAACATACGAGATATTAGAATTCTTCGATAACAGAGGGTGTAACAAAGCTTTATTTTGCTCCAGAGGAAAATAGGCCGGCGAAATACACGAAATTTGTTCGTCGACATCGGAAAGGGTACGTCAAGCGATGTTGTTTTCAATGAAAGCGCTTATTGTTAAGATTAATATTATTTTGCAAAAGAAAATAACATTCCGGCCGGTGAGGCCGTTTAATCAAGCATAATTTTCCCAATCCATATACTGTTTAGAAGTTCCTTCAAGCCTCGGCTCGACTGGAGAGCCGTCGAAGTCAGTGAGGCCTACAAAAATATACTGACTCGATCGGCACTGACTGGCGAGTAATATAAATGTTTATACGGTATTCCGAATTATAAAATTCAAACTGCAGCGACGCAAGTGTTCACTGGAAGGCGTCTATTCTACGGAACATCTATCAAAAATCTACACGTACAAATGCTATTCAAAACAAAATACATCGCTGAATCATTGCGTGTTCGATCAGATCAATTTTTATACAATGAAATATAAATCAGACATAAATGTAAACACGATACTTTGAACTCACTTACAAGCCGCCAAGTGGTTAAAATTTCCAGAAACGATCAATCGCTGGCAAGACACTGAACTAAGAAGCATAATTATTACGTATATACAGTACTTGAGTTCAAACATTTTGAATAAATAAATAAATAAATAAATAAATACGCTATCAAGGCACCTTGCCGCTAAAAATACACCATTCACATTCAATTCAGCAAGCTGCCTGAAAAACACCACCTCGGATATGCATAACGGGTCCATAACATATCAGTATAATTTAGAAACTTTCAACTAGCAAGCCGCCAAGACATATCCTTCGCATTGAAAAAAGAACTTTAAGTAGACGAGCGAATTGCCAAGCTGATAAAATAAGTTCATAACCTCCACGCGCGATCAATGAACTTCAGAGAAGACCGGCCGAGTCGCTAATGCGCTAATAACATGATTGTTTGTACTACAAATATATCGTTCGCGTTCGATAAACGCTAGTCAACGAGCCACTAAAAAGAAATAACAAAAACGCCTCTGCGTTCAATAAGCTTACAACTCAACTGGCGAACCACTGAGATGCTGTGCTACTGAAATGTATACCTTTCACGTTCAATAATCTAAATGATCAAAGTCCGTCTTCTTCATGTTCACTTCCTTCGCTCAAGCGGCACAGTCTGTTCGTCTCGCTACGGCAAAACTACAGTGGACACGATCATTTCAGTTGATCAAGAGTGATCCGAAACTGATCCTCTTCACCTTCAGAGAACTGTAAAGAAACAAATTAGGCGCTGTCTGACATTTGTACGGCCAAAAACGTTGGCAAAATGACCATCACGCTTAAGGATTCCAAGGGAATTATAGCGTAAACAAACCATTGTGTCATACTATTTACGTAATTTACGTCATCACGCACGCCCACTCGCCCCCAGGCTCTCCAAAAATTGGAGCCACTTTTCAACCGAAGTGACGCATCTTCGAGGGGCTAAAAAACCGATTTTCTTTCTTTTCCTCGGGAAATTATTATTGTTTTCGTTCTTTGGACATAATAAACTAATGAAAAACGAAGAAAAAAAAATCATTTCATAGGCACTTTAAAAAAAAAATTATACCATGCAAAAGTACTGCCAAAGAGGTTTCATTGAAAGCCACGTTTACATCGTAATGGGTTTCTGCCATCTATTGTTTATCATTTACTGTTGTTCAAAGTTAAACAATCATTGTTGGATTGCCATGCTTCATGCATGGTAGTTTTCTTTTCCAAGTATTTTGAAATCTCTAAATGGTTGCAATATTTTGTCTTTTCTTTTCTACAAGGTCAGTGATTTTGCCATGTATTGGTGACCATGTTGTTGTGCGAAGCCATCTTTCAGGTAAAGCTCAGTTATATGGAATCATGTTGACACTTTCAAGTAATATATCAAACACGAGGAAAAGTGTTTATAAGGATTTCCAAACACTGAGAAGTGGGATGAAAAAGGAAGGAATAAAATAGGCAAAATCTGTGCTAATTAAGACCAGGTATCCAAACCTCCTTCACAGTAGTGTTTTCTTTGTGTCCTTGTCATGAATTATTAATGAGTTTTAGAAACCATTTGGAATTGTAACCTTTATAACCTGTATGTTAGGTGTGAGTCTACCCAAACTGCAGATGCCTTTTTGCAAGAACACCTCTAGTAGTCAAGAGCAATAAGAGTTGGCTGTATTCCCAGGCAAAAGATGTTTAAGAGCCAAGTGAAAAAAGTTGAATGTTTTTCTGTTACTGATGCAATTTGTGTTTATTTTTTTGGCAAGGTGTAATTAAGTACATTGGTCCAGTGAGTGGAGAAAAGCAGTCATATGTGGGTCTTCACTTAGATTCACCAGGTAATAAATTATGATTTGCAACTCTGATGATTTACTTGCAGATGCCTTAGCAAAGGCAGAATATTCCTCAATTATTTTAAGATCTGGGGTGTTGCTCCTATTCATAATAATAAGCACAAACGGGGTTGGAAACTTAATGTTGACAGAACTCTAACAAAAATGTACAATTTGTGCTCGTCCAAGAAGATTTGACACTCAGTCAACTGGGCGAGTGGGTGAGTGCTAATTTCCATCCCTTGTGACAATTTCAGATGGCTTGAAATTAAACTGATTGGAAATTTAATAACAGCACAATAAAGAATGCCTTTGCTTTTATAATGTCACTAAGGGCCTGTTTATATGGAGAAACGTTGTCCTGGGTAGGAGGGTCACCCGCCCACCCGGGACAACTTTACCGAGCGTTCACATGACAAAAAAGTTGTCCCGCCTGACCGAGCCAAAAGCTGTCCGTCCCAATAAAAATACTCTCTTAAACAATCGATGATGGACTCAATCATGCCAGATGTCCAAGACCACTTTTTAACTTTACCAGACTTCGATTTTTGCCGCCATTTTGTTTGTTTATTGATGATAAACTAGCCAGTGCATGCCCAGATTGTCTTTAGTTAACCGAGTTGGCCCGGTTAGCTGAGCCAAACCGTTTATGAGAAAAAGTTGGCTTGGCTAGCCGTGTCATTCTGCCAACGAAAGAGGGTGACCCAGCTAGCCGAGCCAACTTTCATATTCTAATATGAACAGTTTGCCACATTTTGTAAGGAAAAGTATGAAAACTTGGCTCACCCAGGGTAGCTCGGGTGGGTGGGTGACAGCCTACCTGGGACAACTTTTCTCTACATAAACAGGCCCTAAGTTTCATTATGTCGAGGCTGTGCCACCAAAAATTTGTAACACAAAAAGCTCAGAGAGGTTGCTCTAACTGGGGATAAGTGTATACCATACCCACAGCACTCAAACAAATGCCCTTTAAAATGGAGAAATTTTAGAACCTGATTTCTTCAAGAAATTATGGCTTATTCTCATGTTACGAGGTCTATTTATTTTATCCCACACATTGATTTCAATTTTGGTCACCATTTTGGAAGATCTCCAGGTGACAAGGTTCTCCTTCTAAGGTGTAAACAGTAAAATTTTATAAGAAATCCTTTTTTCATGCTGCACTGAAGGATAGGGAAAACCATAGCAGGTGATGAGAATTGAAAATATTCATCAATATGAGATGATTTTTTGTTGTGCCACCAAATTCTCCTAACAAGCATGAATACAAAATTATGTGTGTCAATCATTGAGAAGATTCTTGTCTTTGATTTCAGTTGGTAATCACAGTGGATCAGTGGATGGAGTTCACTATTTCTCCTGCCCACCAAACTATGGTGCTTTAGTGCCTATTGATGACATCTTGTGTATCACATCTTCTAATGTAAGTGCCTGTTAATGACAACAACGACAACAATTTATTCTTTGTACAACAATGCAAGAGTTGGGTGGTTTGGTTTGCCCTGCAAATAGCTGGAAAGCTAATCCTGGCAGGGCAAAACAAGTACATGAATAACACAAATTATCTAATAAAATCAAAAACCTTATACTATTACAAAGCCTTGCAGATTGCACTAAAATGATGTCTTGTGTATCACACTGCTTACCGCTATTAGTAGGCCATAATACACTCACATGATTTGTCTTTATTTTATTTCTCCATTTAAGACTTGCAAAGAAAAGCAAGATGCTAGGTAGTCAATGGTTTGTCACAGTTTTCAGACCCTACATTCTAGATGTGCAAGACAGCAAAAAGATTCTGTACAGTGAAATCAAGTCAACAAAAAGATAAAGACACCAAAGTATCAATGACTTTACATCACCAGTGGATTTCTTAGAGCATGGTTTTCTGTAAGTAATGTTGCTTATTCTTGAATTTTGATGCGTTTATTGGTATCTGTCGGAGAGGAGGGGCCACTAAATAGAAATACAAACTTTTGTTAAATACATAAAAGTGTGAATAACTGTACAGCGCAGAATAAACAACTGGTAATACTGTTTGATGAGGCCTTATGCATCCCATGGCACTGATAAGGACTGTTGAATACGGTTTTATAGGAATATCATTATATTGAATAATGCACTTAGTGCTGGATAACAATTCCAAACATTTTAACGATGCTGTCTCTTTGTAAGCAGAAAAAAATGCATCTCACGCTTTCTGCCACATACGTGACGATACTCTTTTCAAATAATAATTATTTCAAGATTTTTTGCAGACAGTAACTGAATGAATTTAAATAATGACTTCTAAAAGTTACGAATTTAAAAAAATATATATTATTTTGACACTAGTGGTAATCTCTTCCCACTACGAATTTGTTTGACAGTTGACTGCGAAAATGATATGTGATAGTGAGGAGTACACAGTCACTTAATATGCAGCAGAATAAAAACAAGGCAGGTTAATTTTGGTTGGATGTTATGGTCATTGATAAGCAACCTCGTTCCCAGGCTTTTCCGCTTTCATAATGATGGGCGGAGCATAGAAGCTCCTGGACAAAGCCGCTGCCAAAATACTTCAAGAATCATGTAGTATTTTGTTCAAGACACATGATGAAATTGCATTTACATAGGTTTAGAGTAAACTTGTTTCAACGAAACACATTTCTCGTAAACATGTTTGAAATTTCATTGTTCACATTAATTGTTAATTTCAAAACACGTTTCGCCCCTGGTTCTATGATTTATGCTGTTTTATGAAGCAGGCATAAGCTCGCATGAAATCTTTATAATTACACATGAATCAAAAAAAATAGAGCTCGAACTTGCTGTTACATGTTTTGTGGTTTAATCTCACTTCTCACCTTGATCGGGAATGAAAAGCAATGCAATGATTGACGAGGAGACGGCATTTGCGCTGACGTGTTTCATTTGGCTTACATCGAAACTGCCTCGTGAAGTAGTTTCAATCATGCTCAGAGTAAACATGTTTCGATCATGATGCGCGCAATGCGCTGCCTCACGTGAACACTTTTCACAGCGAATCTTGTTTCATTTGTGATCAGACTAAATATGGGGAGAGGCTGTACCTTTCCAAACAAGCTCAGTGATTGGTTAACGAAACAATAGGTTAAACAACAGAAACAATAGCCCTAGACCTAAACACAATAGAAGCTACAGTACTACAAGGCCAATAAAAATAGAGGTCTGGAAGAGCTACAGTACTACTCTAAATATGTGTCGCCCTAGTCTGAACACAGCATGAAACCGTTCAAGCAAAACGCAGACATTTCATCATGTTTTACGCGACGAAATGCTCCAAGATTTTTGAAGTATTTTGGCAGTCTTGTCCATGAGTCTCTATGCACACCCCGCCATTTTAAAAGAAGAGAAGTCCCTGCGGACAAGGTTGTCTGGTAAGGGCAATTCAGCAACAGAAATTTGGAATGTTTTGTTTAGCAATATTTTTTATGTTTAGATGATCATGAAGTGCCTGCAATAGACAAATTCGCCTATTGCATTGTTGTACCCAATAGGCCATTTGCACGATGGCGTCATTTGACTAAAACTACCAGAATTCATTTCGTTTCTCCTTTCTTAATCAAATTTTGTAATCCCAGTGTGGTTTAAATAATAATAGCCCTAATTTGCACTATAAAACAAAAAAACTGAAGGATTCTGGTAGTTGTAGTCATATGACGTCATCGTGCAAATGGCCTATTCAAACCTTTTGGGATTAGAACTCTTTGTTCGTCATATTTCCATATCAATGAAGCATTGACATGGAAATTATATGGAAATATTGTGAACAAAGAATCTTATTCCCAGAAGGTTTGAATTGGGTACAACAATGTGTTATTATTCTTTTATATTCATGCTAATAAGCCTCCCAAGCCTCATTTCAGAGCAAAAATTCTTTTGAATTTTGCACATGCTAACAAAGCTGATTAGCGTGATTATAAAAAACTAATAAATCGGCCACCATTTATGAATAAATTCTATAATATCATACATAAAATAATTGTACATGGAAGTATTAAGCTTTTGTGATTCCCTTTTTTTACTACAGAAAATATTTTTTCAACCTAAAAGTGTTTCTAGAATGATCTCAGTTTAATGCAAGGTCTTAGCCTAACCATAGATCTTTGAATATATCCTTAAAACAAGTCACAGTAGATAAGATTTTAAATATTTTCAATCACGGCCCCTCCTTCCTCTGGTCTTAATCAATAATAGTTATTATTATGACCACATTTTAGCATACCATAATGATTTGATTTAGCGTCCTGGGTGCTTGTTTACGTTTGGTAGCCGAGGGGGTGCTTATTAAAGAGGGGCGCTCATTTCTTTTCAGACAAAAACATGCAAGCTTGAAAAACAATTCTCATAGTCAGAACAGTGGTAATAATGGTTCTCATTGACAGAATATAATTCGCTATTATACCTTAATGTCCTCGATTTCACTTTCTTAAATAAGAAAGCTTTCTGGCATAGCATCGTCAACGTCTGATTTTGTGATCCCATCAAGGCGGCAGGTTATGAGAAAGGGCGGTCTTTCTGCATGTACCGGAACACATTGTGTTTCTGTTGTTTGTGAGGTTTTGTATTTTAGTCTTGTTTTGGAGTTATATTGTTTTCTGTTTTTTGTTTCTTTTGTTTTACGTCATTTATGCTCCGGTACACACAGAAGGAACCTGAAAGGGGAACACAAATTAACAAAATGACACTCGACCTTCATTAGAAAAAGTGGGCGCTTATTGAAAGGAGGGCACTAAATCAAATCATAACGGTATGCAAGTGAAAGTCAACTGTTATGTTGATAACAAAAGATTTTTTGTAGGATGCTTAAAGTACCTTTTTTAGAGTATAACCTTTATTAAGGCCTTTGACGTAATTTCAAGAACATAAAATGTCTTGAGATGACTTTAGTGTAGTGTGTTTTATAAAAATGCATAGCTATGACATGATTGTTTATCAGTTGTTAAAATGCCTGTGGTGTTTTCCAAGACATTTGAAATCCACTAAGAGTACATTAATTACCTTCGAGCAAGTTTTAATAGAAAACTATAAATCCTAAGTTAAGTTAAATTAGAACGTTGTAGGGTTTTGTAACCCTAAGGAAGGAATTTGGGTTAAAGTCGTTCATGGATGGGCATGTTTGTCTATCATCTTTTTGAGCTGCTATAAAAATACCAGCCAATATGGGTTAATATAAGGTATTGTAGGGTGCTTGCCATTAATGAAGTCTGGCTGGTTTTAACACTTAACATTATTTTTACTCCCGAGCCAAGTGGGCAAAATCAAAAGTTACAAATAGTGTTGTAAATACTGAAAAGCAAGCAGTACCACAGTAAAACACTTAAGGATTTCATCCACAGACTCAAAAGTTAGAACCACCTTGTTCAGCTTAATAAACAGTACCACAGGAAAGTGCTGCTCAGTAGCTTTCATTTGAATGGTCACACTTTAGGATTTCATCCACAGATTCAAAAATTAGAACCACCTTGTACAGCATAATAAACAGCATCACAGGAAAGTACTGCTCAGTAGCTTTCATTTGAATGGTCACACTGAAGAATTTCATCCACAGGCTCAAAAATTAGAACCACCTTATACAGCATAATAAACAGCACCACAGGAAAGTACTGCTCAGTAGCTTTTATTTGAATGGTCACACTAAGGGATTTCATCCATAGACTCAAAAATTAGAACCACCTTGTACAGCATAATAAACAGCACCACAAGAAAGTACTGCTCAGTACCTTTCAGGTCACAATTTAGGATTTCATCCAGATATTCAAAAGTTAAAACGAAGGAGCTAGACGCTTCCTTACCCAACCCCCGCCCCCGAGCTCGAGATCTCACTCACAGGCTACCTGGGAGTGAAGCCAGAAACCTCTTTTAGTGCACTTTCTCATCTGGTCAGACTTTACAAATGGTAAGCCGTTTAGTTTTGTAGTGTACAAGTAGCATCAGGTTTCATTCAGTTTTACTGTTTATAATGGCTACTAAAATATTGATGTATTGTTATTTTGGAAATATCTCACCGCCCATGGATGCGTTAAGTCCTGTTATTTACCCGGCCGTTGTTACAGCTGCCATGTGTCGGACACATATCATTAAGTTTCTCTTACAGTTAAGTTTTATGACGGAATAGTCTATTGCCAGGATAGCACATTGGCCCTTTCACTCCCAAAGTCAATTATGGAGACATTTAGTTATAACTTTTGAGTTTGTCAACGAAATCCTATGGTGTGACTATTCAAATGAAACCTCTTGGGCAGGACTTTTGCATGGTGCCATTTGTTTTTCAATATTTTACGAAATGAAATTTGGTATTTTTCTTGAATTTTGATGTTTCGCACCCTTGGGAGTTAAAGGGTTAAGAATAAGCTTGTCAAATTTTAAATAATGGTGATTTTTTTTTTTTCCATTTGATTGTTTGTCCGGGCTTAGAGATGTGAGAGAGAAATTTTTCTGTGATGATCACATTCATATCCTCACGTATTTTCAATTCCTTTCGTTTTGATTACGCATTGATAAAGTAGTTTTCAATTGGGTGTCGAAAGTAATTACACAATTGCTTTGGTTTTGCATTGCTACGGTTTGTGATTGGCTAAAAAATCTCGCGCCACTTTCTCGACCAATCAGAAGTAAAACCAAAACCAATCGTGACTTGCTCGCACGCGTTTTCCCGCGCTTGGCGCCGCCGACATGTAATTGCTTCGAGCTCTGATTGGTTCAATGGATTGTTTACGACTGCTGTGATTGGTCAGAGTAATTACTTTGGTTTTGTTTTTACGACACTCAATTGAAAACTGCTCTATTACAAGGAGAAATTTGATACTGATCATTATTGGGACAAAGGGTTAAACGAGGTATAATGAAACAAAGAAAGTGTGCTATAAAGCTTTGATAAGACGAGGATTTGCGATGAGATTCATATGTATTCCTCCACCTACATGTCTTCAGAAGGTATTCTTTGATCACAGCTTGCCTGTCCCAGACAACAACTTTAGAAGTAATATTTAACATTATAGTGGGTTTTTTTAATATTTATATGTATTTAAATACTCATAGTCCAGAGAATTATTAGGACTGTTAGAGTGGAAGGCGTGTTCCGAATTTATGGAAAAAAGGACTGAGGAATAGTGTTAAATGTAACGTATTATTATAAAATCCAGGAGGTGGAAAACTGAAGAGAGGGGTGGCAATAACAATAATTCTGCACGGCACTATTTTTCGTTCTGTCGCGTTTATAGAAATGTTTGGTTCTGATAATGAATCTTTTTAGGTCAGTTCGGGTACTTGCAAGAGTTGATTTTGCTATCGTTATTTTTTTGTGTGTTTGTGCGAATTTTTAAGGGGACAATTGCCACTCCTTCTCAGTTTGTATAATGGTATGCCCTTGATAAATCTCTTAATTGTTATGCAGCTACAAAGTTGCGCTTTGAATGTGATATTTTGTAGTGACGACTGTCATTCTGGTTGCTCGTAGAACGGTTTTCAATTAAGTGGTGAAAGTAGTTTTGCATTGCTACGCTTTGTGATTGGCTAAAAAATCTCGCGCCACTTTCTCAACCAATCAGAAGTAAAACCAAAACCAATCGTGGCTTCCTCGCACGCGTTTTCCCGCGCTTGGCACCGGTTACATGTATTTGCTTCGACTTTTGATTGGTTCATTGGATTGTCTGCGCTGTTGTGATTGGCTAGTGATTGCTTGGTTTTGGTTTTACGACACAATTGGAAACTGATCTAAGCTAGGTGATGACAGAATATTTCGATATGACTAAAAAAAAACTAAAATGAAAATTCTACTGACATTAATTCAGTTTAATAGTTGACAGAAGGGTCCAGGAAAGTACAAGTTTATTTGTACCACTTTTGATCCTTAATCATTTGTTTGTTTTTTCAATAAGATGTGACAGTATGTGTCTTGGTTCTTCATCTTTAAATCCTGTTCATACGAGCCGGGTCATCCACGCTGGCTCAGTTACCAAAATTTTTTGTCATTTTTCCATCTGTACCGGACAGAAAGCAGCAAAAACTACACTGAAGAGTTTTCAGCAAAGAGAAACAAACAAATATGTTTAAGCCCAGTTAATTACCGGGCTCGCGTGAACAGGCCTTTAGAGACAAATGAAATTAATGTTCTGCAAAGCTAATTGTTTTGTAGTCGCTTGATGAAACCCTGGAACTCCAACAAACTTGTAGTTTTAGTTTTTATTGTTTAATTACTGTTGGATTTTTATCTTTTTAGGATTTGTGACGCGCGTTTAATCATACATGTCTATGTTAATTTGCGCCATAGAAGTAATAAATCAGGTAGCGTTAGCTTTGTTAAGGCCGATTTACACGGTACAACTTTGTCGCATGCGACACGCTTAAAACATGCTTACGCGGACATGCTTACAACACGAATTACTCCGTTGAAGTCAACTCATGTCGCAAGCATGCCGTAAGCGTGCCGCATGCAACAAAGTTGTACCGTGTAAATCGGCCCTTAGGTGTCTTCTGGGCTGTTCCGCGGTCTGGGTTCAGCCAAGAGAAAATTCTCCAAACTGCGTTTGAACAGCATGTTTCTTGATGAAAGCTTTTAGCATTGGCCTAAAGACTAGCTTTCCCCGAGACTTCTATTTCCAAATAGGTGATGTCTGCGCCCAGGCTACAAGACATGCTGAGTTCATTTCCCTATTTTGATTTCTCCGTTGCAAACAGTGTTTTTACTCAGTTTCAGAAACCACTGTTGTGGCATGGGTGTAGTTTTGATTTGTTGATCACAGCAACGAGAAATTTCTGTTGTACACCATGCCCTTGTTGTTCAAAAGGTGGACAACTCTATTCACCAGGCCCCGGTTTTTCAAAAAGGTGGATTGCGCTATCCAGCCGATAAACGTGTACAAAACCAATTGCGTTATCCACTCATAGTTAATAGAACAAACTGGTTATGAAGCTCAACAAATTTCAAAAAGATTGTACAAAGCTGCTTTGTTTTATGTTGAACGAACCGTGACCCTGCACATTGTTTTGTTTAACGTGTGAGCCCAAATGTTTCTACTGGTCAGTTGCTCATATGCATTTCAATACCTTTTGTGTTTTGTGCAGGGTCAAGGCAAACGAACAAAAGAAATGGAGAACAAAAACATATAACAAAGGACTGACTGAGTTTCATAACCAGTTTGTTCTATTAACTATGATCCACTGGATAGAGATTTATCCGCTGGATAGTGCTATCCACGTTTTAAACAACCGGGGCCAGATAAATCGCTATTCACTTGATAGAGATGCGCTATTCACGTTTTGAACAACTATGTCATATACAGCTATTTTTAAGTCCTTCTGGTATTAGCGAAGTGTATAAACCAAGAACTAGGGCCAGAATAAAATAAGTAAACTAAACGAACTCGATCGTAAATCGGTCTCGATCAAATTAGATGAAATCATAGGTTTCATCATTTTGGGGTTTAGAAACATTTCAATGTTATCTAGTTGCGGTCTTAACAATTTAAAAACATGATCTTTTTCCTAAAGATTTCTATTTTTGTAAACGATGTGATAAGAGCAATATTTTTTGTAAGTTATTTTGACATCTCCATGCAGTATCATTAGTGATTCCATCCTATTTCCATGTATTCACTGACTAGGTCAACAATAAAGTTCAATTTTAAACTAATTCACTGTTGTGCATAAGAGTGTGGCTGGTATGAAAATCAAGGCCAACTCGTGTCGTTCGTCGCCTAGGCGTTTTGCTCCACGGACCCCCACCCCTTCCCTCCAACTGCCCACCCTCCTCTCTCTCGAATGCTATCACCATAGGTAAGGCAGAAAATTGACGGAAGTCTTCGGAAGACCTTCAATGGTACCAAAGTTACAAAGGCATGGGATAAAAGTTATACAATGCTTTCTCGTGCTGTACCATGAAATATCCCACTGGGGAAGTAACTCGTGGGATATTTCATGATATACAGTAAACACCCACGTATAAGAGCCTATATTTTTTGAGTCGGCCTGAAAGGGCTCTTAAATATTGGGTGTTTAGGTTCTTAATTAGGTTCTTATTTTTTTTCAGGGGTTTAAACTGTTTGCTGCTGTTGAGAATAGTACTTACAGTCAAGCCAATAATTTCAGTCGTCATAGCAAACTTATTTTCCTCCGCGTTGAACATTTGCGCAGATACTTAGTTTTGAGATGGGAGAAGGAAAGTTGTAATTGGGCTGATCTTACAATAAGAACCTAAATTTCAAATGTCAGGCTGAATGGGTTCTTAAAAGGGGTACAAAAAAGTTCGTTAAGGTTACAGTGTACCTTCAGATCGAAAATTTATGGAAATTTTTTTTTGGCGTCAAAATAAAGTTTACAGAATGAACTTTTATTCAAAACAAAATTATCGAAAAATAGTGAAAATTGACGGAGAAATGACGGTATAACTTGTGGGCGGAGTTTGTTTACGAAGCGATATGTTTTTTTAAGCGCTGTTTTCTCAAAGTTAATTTTTCGCTTGTAGGGGACACTTTAAAAAGCTACAACTCAAAGGGAATTTGTTCGATTTTCCTCAAATTTGGACACAAGCTAGGCTAACATATAATCAACAAAAACGTGTCGGCGAATTTCTTATTTCCGAAACCTTTTTCGTCAAGAGCCATTTCCGTGCGATCACTCCAATTTTTTTCTCCCTTTTTCGAAAATATTCTGTAACTTTTCATTGCAATTGAATATGGGAAATCGCCGACACGTTTTTTTAGCGCTTCGTGTCTGGAAACCCGAGAACAAATCAAATTAGCAAAATACAATAATCGCTTTGAGTTATAGCGTTTTAAAGCTGATTCGGACGTTCGAATTTAGACGTCGTAAAAAATTCGACAATTCATTTCATTACCAAATAGTTTCCATTTTTAGATAGCCAGCTCTATAAGCTTTAATTTGATATTTGGGTTTAGGTATATTAAGTGTAATCTTAAGACGCTAGAGCTGTTATACTGGAGACACCCCCGAAGGTACACTGTAACCTTAATTTAGCTCACGTGCTCAGTTACATGATCATGCACGTGGCAGCGCGCGCCGGCGCGCGAGTGGGCAAAAAAATGAATTCACGTGAAACTAAAGTCTTGATTTAGACCACTCGGGGCCATGGTTCCTTGCCTGAAAATAAAACGCATTTCCTGCTTCCTGCGATACTCCTGGTTGGCCAGGCCTGCCTTCAGTACAGCGACTTTCATATCCTGCAGTGAGTGTGAGTGATTTGGTTGGTTAAAATGCGCGGGTACAGGAAGGTCATTTGTGCCGTTCATTACATCTCTGCGGTGTTCTTATATGTGGGTGTTTACTCTACCACTGGAAACCATTCCAGGTATAACTAGTACATACTCTACTATACTTTATTATAGGGCTGAACTGGTCCGTGATGAAAAGGAGCATTCTGATTGGTTCCTTGAGCGGTCCGAATTTTTGCATATGGACCGCTCGCGAATTAATTTCGCATAATCCCTTTTTTGAAACATCAAACGAAGAAAACTTTTTCATTAAGTAGAAACACTTTTTCTTCATGTTTGGCGGATAATTTCGGTTAAACTGTTACGAAAGTGGCCTGAAAAACGCAAAGTATATGCTCGACTTTTGCGCGTGCGTTTGCCGAGAACGGATGCACTAATTCATCAGCACTGAAAATTTCTAAAGAGCCATAATAATAACTTTATTAAACCACCTTTTTCGGTCCGTACTGGTAAATATTGGTCGAGTTATTTTTTTGGAAGTTTATAGATCTCGTCTTCGGCTCGGTCCACAAACTTGCAAGAAAAGAACTCGACCAATATTTTCCAATACGGACCTCACGCTAGCTCAATAACATCTATATATGATTCTTGAACATCTTCCTTCAGTATATCGTTGCGGCAAATCGTTGTTGTAAATATCCCATAGCTGTTATAGGAGGGTATTTATTTGATCCATCAAGACATTCAATCATAACGTCACTGTCTGCATGAGCAAAAAACGCCAGTGATCGTCGCACAATTCTCTTTTTAAGTTCTTCTTCTGGGATGAGTACCCTGTGTTTCTAAAATAAATATTGAAAAAAAGTGCCGTCATCACTAATATTTGGGTATAGAAATTTAACAAATTGCTGGTAAGCGCGGACCTCACAATTGATTATTTCCCGAGAGGTACCCCTCAGAACGTTGAGGAACATGGGGTGTGTTGCATAGAGCTCAAAACCTTGATCCTCTTTCCACATGAAGCATAGGAAATAAGAGAAAAGTCAAAATCAGAGAAATCGATATACTCCAATTTCAGGCCAAAATGTTAAAAATCCATACCCATTTTCGGGCAAAAACAGCTGAAAAAACCACACCCTTTGAAACTGCATATACCCCTATTTTTCTTGGTTTTCACTTCCGTCATATCAAAATTCAAAAGCATTAAACAATAGATTTCGATTCCAAAATGTTTATGGAATCGTAGAGAGTTTAAAACTACGCATCTTGGCGAAATGTTGAAGAGCAAAAGCATTTCGTTTAAGAGTTACAGGCGAACGAGTATTAGACATTTTTAGTAAGAAATTTATGGAGCGGCCATCTTGGTGCCCAACTTATGGGCACCAACATGGCGGCCAAATTCAAAGTCTTAATTACTATAAGTGCCATTTAATCGGCTTATAAACATCTATAATACAAAAATAACTTTCAACTTGTTCAATTTTGTTTATTTTCACGGCTTTTCTGAAATAGCGTGACGAATTGCGTGACATATTTAAACCTTTATAAATCGGAAGCAAAACCTCGTTAAAACCTGAAATTTTTTGTGAAAGATTATAACACTGGTATCCACATACCATGTTAAAAACACAACTTACCCTTTGGGGAGAGAGGAGCTGGTGATTGATCAGCTACGGAAATATTTGATAGGGGCCTCAGTTGTGCTTACCAGTCAACAAGATCAGGATAGAGGTAACATATACATCGTCCCTGTGGGGGAGGGTGAAGGGATAGGGAAAGGGTGTGATAAATTTCATTTACCGTGGATCTTAGTTTATCGGCTGTCCATTGCTGCATGAGATCTCCAATATTAACCAACACAGTTCCAGCAATAGGTTTGGCTGCAGTGTACTCTCCATTTACTGGAAGAACCTGCAGTGTACAATACACAGATCAACATCTTAAATCCCTTTACAAACATTCTACATAATTCTACAACTCTTACCCCTGCCATGCAGACACAGGAATGGACACCCTGTTAAAATGGACAGAAATTGATGATGTCTCAGTAAATACCCCCCCCCCCCCCCCCCCCCCCCCCCCCCCCCCGTTCACACCCCTCGGGCTTAACAATGATAAGTGCATAACTTGCACTACCACAGACTCTCTCTCTTTCTACTCTCTGTGGACATCATTGAGGCTTATTACAAAATCTGACTTTCAAATTGGTGTGAGTGTGTGTGTGTGTGTGTGTGTGTGTGTGTGTGTGTGTGTGTGTGTGTGTGTGTGTGTGTAGGAGAGGACGAGGGAAAGGGAGGCTTTTGAACAAATTCGTTTTTACGGTAGACCTGTATGATATTAATTATTTTGACAAGACTCTCACCTCTAAGCCACCAACATCATCTTGAAACAACAGCGTAATGGAGCCATAGTCACTATGTTCCCCACATCGTACCTGACCTGGTTTTATATCAGATTTCTCAGGGAGGGGTGGGTAGTATAATAGTCGCAAAGTACTTGCGTTCTCGTTAGTACCAATGGCACCATGCACTTGACTGAGCCAATTTGAGTCCTAGAAAAATGAGAAGGCACAACAACAGAAAATGGTGCAACTGTCTAAAGGTCGGCAAACAGTAGGCGCGATTAGTCGCGGCGACCCAGTCGCTTGTCGTTGTTTACACAGGTTTACACTGAGAGACTGATTGTAGCGACTGATTGGTTTTTATTTTATTTGGTCGCAGCAACTGAAGTCTCACGAGCAGTGAACACGAGGCGACTATTTACAGGCTTTGGAACAGTTTGATTTGACCCTAATTCATTGGTTAATTCTTTAATTTGGTCACAGCGACTTTAGTTGCACGAGCAGTACACACGAGAAGCCATTGCTAACGTAATCATTTTGAATTATAGCTTAACTTAAATTTATACTCTTCCAAAGAAGTTTTATTTCGTGGCATACCTGGAAACTAGCTTTTAAAAGCGCCCGGGAAAAGCGCACTGGCCACGTTAAATAAAGGATTCATTGCATTGATTGATTGATTTCCGCGACTAGTCGTCGTGTCCTGATTTTAAACTAGTTGTAAGACCGTCGCTGTAATTAGACCTTTGAAAAGACATCGTTCCACAAAAACTATCTGGTTTTATCAAATAAATAGTCGGTGACTTTATTAGTAGGATGCTATGAGTGGAGTTCAGACATTTATATGAGTTCAATTAGCTGTTGTTCTCCTGTTGGTGGTTTCCACTAATTGGGAATGTATATATTCAGTGCAAATTATCCAACTAAAATGCTTCGTTATGTGTGTTTCATACATAACAAAATTGTAAGCAACTATCTAATCGCTTAAATTTCGTTATGTGTCTCATATATATGACAAAACGGTAAGCAACTATCTACTCGCGTAAATTTGGTTATGTGTTTCATACAAAACAAAACGGTAAGCAACTATCTTCTTGCTTATATTTCGTTATGTGTGTTTCATACATAACAAAACGTCTGAAAAACGGTAAGCATGCATTCAACTATCTACTCGCTTATATTTCGTTATGTAGTACTTAAATATTCATACAGAAAATTTTGTTATATAGTACAATTTAGTTGCATATTATGCCAATGTAAGTAATTAGATCGATGTTTGCCTTACAATGTTAATGGGGCATCATCTGTCTGGGTTAATAAAATCAGCATTTTTTTTCTCCTAGATGAGTTGCTCTCCCAGTCTAAAAGCCTCATCTGCATGAGTCAAGTTACCAGTTTGGGGGCGCTCGCACCCTACTCTTACACCCCCAGTGAAAGCACCCCTAGGTCTGTGGCGAGCACACTGCAGGTAGGAGTTTAGTTAGGTGACGCTCTCTGAGATGCAAGCAATAACGGGAATGCATGTCGAATAATTTTAAGAACTGACATCCCTAACCCACCCTGTGACCAAACACATTTGAGGGAGCCAGAATACAAACTAAGACAAAGTACCTTCAACTTGAGTCCTATGCTAATTACATCAAGAATTCTGAATGCCAGATCCGCACATTTCTTGAAAAAAGAGGTGACTACCGGTTTGAATTCTGGAACCTCTTGATCTGGCCATCTCTACAAAATAAACACACAAATGATTATGTTACGTTGCTCTAACCAAATTAAATAATTTTCTGAAATTAAAAAGGGTTTTGAACATTGATTGGCGGGGGCGGGGCGGCTATATGATATGGATATGTACTGCTGTAAGGGATATGGTTTTCAAACAGTTTACTTTGGGATATTAGAGGGTATAGAAATTAAAGAGTTTTCGTTTAGAATAGGGTAAGAGTTTCTGGAAAATAGTGAGTCTGGGAAAGGAAAGAGATTTGGGGTGCTTACCTTAGAATAGGAAAATACAAAACTGAATGCAAGGCTGGCACTACGGCAAAGGGCAGATTTATTAAGTGGCCACTTAATAAATCTGCCCTTTGCCGTATAGTGCCAGCCTTGCATTCAGTTTTGTATTTTCACATTCAAGTGACGCCTGGCACGAGATCTTTCACAAGGAAGATCCGGCAACTACCAGCAAGTTTAATTTCTGCGTCGTGTGGACCTCTGCATTTAAAGAGTTTTCTTTTTTCTTAGAATAGGGTTATAATTTGCCTAGTTCCTGTACGGCTTTCCCAGTCCTTCACGGTCAATTCGTTTCGGTGACGTATCCGAGAGCCTCTTCGTCGCTCGCACCACGTGACCCGAAACGGATTGACCGCGGCGAAATATAGAGGCCTAGGAACTAGGCAAGGTTATAATAGGGTAACGGTTTCAGAGTCCCGCGGCACACCACCACTAGAAAATGTACAGAGTACCCCCACCCCCCCCCCCCCCCCCCCCCCTTTTCCAGGATCACAGCCGGATGACTTTCCCAGACCATAACCACACACTTTGCAGTCTATATGCTCTACCAACTGAGTTAACCAGAGGCAGTGGTGTTTTGATTTTTATTACTGCAGCTGCAAAATGGATATATGACACAAACCTGTGACTCATCTTGCAGCTCACAAATATTAAAAGCTTCTTTCAAATCTCCTGGTCGTGAAGGATTTAAACTGTAGAAAGCAAAATATTGCAAAGTAATAAATATTTAACCCTCAGACGTACAATTGGGGGGGGGGGGGGGGGGGGCGGGGTATGGCAAGCCAATTGTAGCAATATTCAATTCCAAATTCAAATTCAATGCAATGAAATTCAAATTCAATTCAATAAAATTCAAATTCAATTCAGTGAAATTCAAATTCAATTCAATAAAATTCAAATTCAATTCAATGAAATTCAAATTCAATTCAATAAAATTCAAATTCAATTCAATGAAATTCAAATTCAATTCAATGAAATTTCAACTTCAATTCAATGTCAATTCGACGTCAATTCAATATTCAACAAAGCTTCCGGTTAATGACAGGAAGTGACAGGTAACATACGGGAACAGTCAGAATGTAATGGCTTGCATCGCGCATGAGCACGAGTGAAAAGAGAAATGGTGGAGAAATGGCCGACATCGAGGAGTCACCATTTGAATTTGAATTTTATTGAATTGAATTTGAATTTTATTGAATTGAATTTAAATTTCATTGAATTGAATTTGAATTTCATTGAATTGAATTTGAATTTTATTGAATTGAATTTGAATTTTATTGAATTGAATTTGAATTTCACTGAATTGAATTTGAATTTTATTGAATTGAATTTGAATTTCATTGAATTGAATTTGAATTTTATTGAATTGAATTTGAATTTCATTGAATTGAATTTGAATTTTATTGAATTGAATTTGAATTTCATTGAATTGGCTTGCCATAGGGGGGGGGGGGGGGGGGGGGGGAGATATTTTTTAACCGATCTCAGTTCATGGATATTTATTGTTAGCACGTAATCTGTCTTCAGCAGCTGCAGTTGTTTTTTTATTCCTAAACATACATTTTGGCCACTTATATAAAACAAAAATGAGCGAGTGCTTTTCACCTGTTTTGGTATAAATTGAAACATTATTAAGCTTTCAACTCTTAGGGGGTGTTTACATGACACCGGGGCAACTTTCGCGCCGGGGCGAGTTCACTCCGGTTCCCTCTTATGGCTCTACATTTGTTTACATGATACCACCACATGTAAACAAATGTAGAGCCATAAAAGGGGGCCCAGAGTTAACTCGCCCCGGCGCGAAAGTCGCCCCGGTGTCATGTAAACACCCCCTTAGTGTCTTAACAATTAAAACCATTGTCCTACATTTCACGTATAGATATTTTATTTCCTGCAAAATATCTGAATCACTTCAGCTATATCGCATCTCGGTATATACTCCATGGAGGTTTTTAATTATATGCACACAAAACTATCCGGCACTTATTTAGGGTTAAAAATTCATTTTAAAATGGTTAGCTTTTATTTACTGTTATGGGTAGTGATATCCATAACAGTAAATAAAAGCTAACCATTTCAAAATGAGTTTTTAACCCTAAATAAATGCCGGATAGTTTTGTGTGCATATAATTAAAAACCTCCATGGAGTATATACCCACATCTCACTGGAGGTGAATTCACGATAAGACACCAGAGCATTTTTAACCTATCACTTTAATAACCCTTATCATGATGACATCCAGATCAGAAAACAATCTCTGAAACTGACTTTTTTAAAAAAATAAACATGGCAACAAGACGTCAATATAATAGTTCTTCGTCAACAAACATAATATCAGCCGCCATCTTGTTTTTCTAAACCCACGTGGAACTTTAATTATTTTATGTTTTTTATGCTAATCATGTCTGTGTTTCGTTCATGACCCCTCTGAAGCATAAGCAGCCCAACAAAAGTTCCGACCGCTCTAGCCCGAGGTTTGCCGAGCTTACATATCAGAGAAATCCGGAATCTTTCGGGATCCATCCACGCGGACGGACTTTACGGCAACCGCGCGACGAGGGTTAATACAAGTACCTTTCTCTCTCTAGCGATACCCAACCAAAGTTCCTACCATCGGAGGGACGGGTGAATTGTTTTTTGACATCAACTGGGAGATTGAAAAATCCATCACCAACGTTGCGAACTTCTGAAATCTGAGCAAAAACCCCATTCTCAATAATCAGGACATGTTGTAGATCACTAAGGGATGGACCATTTTATTTATTTATTTTATTTTTTTTTTTGGGGGGGGGACGGGGGGAGGGGGTTGGGCAATTATTCTGAGCATGAATTTTGTTTCATTCTTGAGGTTGTGCAGGAATTCTTTTTTTTTGGTAATTGCCTAACACCCCCCACCCCCCCCCCCCCCACCCCCCCCCCCCCCCCCCCCCCCCCCCCCCGTCCTCTCAAAAATAAAACGGTCCGTCCCTAAGTTGCATTGTGAAAATGATTATTAATAGCGTTTCAATAAAAAATAAGTAAAGTAAAATAAAATAAATCATGAACCCCAGGGAATCCATAAAGATATCCTCCCCACCTCAATCCCCCTTGGATATCCGAGATCATCAATAGGGTTGCATTTCAATGACAGTCGCCTGAAATCTCTGTCGGATATTCACGGTTTTGGTGGAACTCGAAATTCTTTGTGTTCCAATATATGGGTGGCATACAGTGTCTTGGTTTTAGAAGCCTTAGGTCTGAAGTTCTGCCCTATAAGATCCTACAAAAAGGTCCTTACCTCTTCGCCGGAAATTCCGTGATTGGTTAAATACACAAAGCCAATCGTACTAAAAGCTGTGTGAATCTTTTCCGCCAATATCTTGACGGATTCTTCGTCATGAGAAGGAGGGTTTTCACAGTTTAAACCCATAACACTAAAATCCACCACAGAAATTGTTCCATCCGCCATTTTGCTTGCGGTACATGTACCAGTCCGAGATATCCCTTTTTAAGGACAGTCGTTAAAGATTTTAATCTTTGAAGATGTCAACAAGCACCTGCGTCCTATTTCGCTCACGCTTAGATCTTCTCAAATATCGTGAAAGGTTTTGTGAAGCCGGCCATAAAAAGGATTCGCGCGATTTTAAACTACTTTGCAGTTGTATTAATTTGTTTAGTTTGTCTAATGTGACTGGATTTTCCAGGAGCTGAATTCGTAGTTTAAGCGATGCATATTTAGTTTATCTCAAATTATCAACTCAGAAGAAACTTGACATCCGAGTTGTTCAAAGCCTGATTAGCACTAATCTTGGATTAAAGTGCCTATCACCCATTATTTTCAGAATCACCTCTACGTACATTGAATAGTTGAATGGTAAAATATTACTTCTTTTGAACGTCGTGTTAGTGAGTTATAGAGATTTGAATTTACAAAATGCTAATTAGATGACGTTATCCCGACAATGTAGGATAGGTGTGTGCCGCCAAGGTTCTCAAATCCTGACCCTATTTAAGGGTAGAAAATCGCTACTTGCGCTTGGGTTGCCAAACAAGGTGAAAAACTTGCGCCTGCTTGCGAACAAATTTGAGCTCGTCAAAAGTGAACGTAAGTCATGATCGCAAGCCACTGTAAGTTCACGCAAGTCCTGGCCAAATGGAGTCACAAAATATCGTAAGTTTCCAACTTGCAACTCTCCTTGGCCAGGTCTTAATGCCCTCGATGTGGTTGTAAGGGCACATAGCTAGCTCATCGTCTGGTAGTAGAAGGATATGTCCTACGAACCTGTAAGAAGTCGAGATATACTTGAACACATTTTCTTGGTATGTGAGGATATGGGATGACAAAGACTCACGTTACTTGTGATAAATCGTGCATTCAAATATATTTAAAAGCAGTTTCTTTCAACATTATCTTTTTAAAAACTGTGCTTTTTAACTGCACATTATATTTTCTTCATTCTACTGATACAGATCTCCTTTTTATACTAGCGTTTGATTTATACATTTTTTTACTTCGTTCTAAAACTTTACTTCTTTCTTTTTCGAAGAGTTTATGTTGCAGGTAAAATCCGTTCTCAGGTTGAATCAGTGTTCAATATCGGTTAGATGAGTACCCAGTATTCAATTTAGGTAAGCTAACCCTAACCCTAGCACAACGCTGTATCGTCCCTAGCACAAAGATACATGTAGCCAGTGGTGCGATGGTTAGCTTTGTGTTAGAGTTAGCTAAGGTTAGCTTTGTGCTGGGGTTAGGGTTAGCTTATCAAGATCGAATACTGGGTGCACATTTAACCTAGATTGAATACTGATCTTACCCGAGACCGGATTTCACCTGCAACATGTACACTGCATGTGCAGGTTGTTGATGCAGGCGGTTGCAGGTTGAATGACAAAAGAAGCAATTACAATATATATAACAGTTCTAAAGATGGAAAAATAATATTTTGCATGATGCTACAATAAGCAGCCCTCAATGTAATATATCGAACACGAGGACGAGTATTTCATCAGGATTTCAAAACGCTGAGAAGTAAGTTGAAAAAAACGAGGTGCAGCTGACTTTTTTTTTACCAACTTCGAGATGCTTGGATACCTGATGAAACACTACTTCGAGTTTTTGATATCGCTTCTCAAACTGATCATTTAAAATACAGAGAAAACGAAGGAATTAAATCGCCAAAAAGTATGCTAATTAAGAACGGGTTGGCAAACTAGCGTCACGCTTATGATATTCTTTGTTCAAACTTAATAAATTATTAATGAATTTGAGAACTAAGTTCCAAACATTGAAGTTCAAAATCCAATTTAAATCTAACTCGAGTTACTATCCCAATCATGATCGATGAAAATCTGCCAAGTTCAGTATGTTGCGGCAAATCTTTGTTGTAAATATCCCATAGATGTTATTGGAGGGTATTTATTTGATCCATCAAGGCATTCAATCATAACTTCATTGTCTGGATGAACAAAGAACGCCAGAGATCGTCGCACAATTCTCTGTTTAAGATCCTCTTCTGGGATAAGCACTCTGTGTTTCTAAAATAATAATAGAAAAAAAGTTCCAAATCATGTTTTGTAAAATATTGAAAATATGGCCTTACAATCCAGATTTGGGTATAGAAATAAGTAGCTACAGTAGAAGTGGTAATACCAATACAATGGTGGTGGATGGGGACCCAGGGGGTAATCAATTATTATAGAGACAGGGAGGTGCCAATAAGGCCAATTTGTTAGACCCCCAAAAAGTTGCATTAGGCTAAAACCAGACCCAAAAAAGTCCAACCCCACAAAAAGGTTACGCTTTTTGACGATCCCAAAAAAAGTCCACCAAAATCTTCCTCCCCAAAAAGGTCACTACAAAATTTCAAACCCCATAATGGTCTTTGCACCTCCCTGGGGGCAGAGACCTTACAATGGATTATTCCCCAAGAGGTGCCCTTCAGAAGTTTGGGTGGGATGTGCTGCACAGTGCTCAAATTAATCCCATTTCAGAAAAAAAAAACATACTGTTTCATACACAGTGTTTCAGACCTAAAAGAAAGGTTTCTCCTTTTCAAGTCAAAATGAGAAAAATCAAATTTCAGACTAGTATGAAAATCATACCCCATGTTGAAACAAAATATTCAAAATCCACATCCACTTTCAGACTGAAAAAAAACCACTCTTGGGGCTGCATATACCTGTTATATAGCTTAATAACAGAGTACCCCCTTGGGAGGGGGGGGGGGGGGGGGGGTTGGTGGTTGTTCTAATCAGTGTACAAAATTAGGATAGATTTTACATATACATCGTCCCTGTGGGGGAGGGTGAAGGGATAGGGGGAGGGTGTGTTAAATTTCATTTACCGTGGATCTTAGTTTATCGGCTGTCCATTGCTGCATGAGATCTCCAATATTAACCAACACAGTCCCTGCAATAGGTTTGGCTGCAGTGTACTCTCCATTCACTGGCAGAACCTGCAGTGCACAATACACAGATCAACATCTTAAATCCCCTTACAAACATTCTACTTAATTCTACAACTCTTACCCCAGCCATGCAGACACAGGAATGGACACCCTGTTAAAATGGACTGAAATTGATGGTGATGTCTCAGCAAATAAGAGGGGCCTGCCCCCCCCCCCCCCCCCCCCCCCCCAGACCTTCTAACTTAACAGTGATAAGTGCATAACTCCCACTAGCACTGACTCTCTCTCTCTCTCTCTCTATACATATAGTTTTCTTCCTTTTTACGACTCTAGAATGGAAACCCTGTTAAAATGGACAGAAATTGATGTCCTGGTGAATAAGAGAGATGCAGCTATCGATGAGGGTGAGGATGAGGGTTAAAAGAGGGGCTGGAAATATGTGGGACATTTTAAATGTCTGAAAACCTTTTTTTGTTGAAAATCTCCACCTTAGGATTAAGACTATGGGTTAAATCATATCAAATCCCCCTTCTTGGGCCAATTGGGCCATTAATGAATAATGGCACCAAGTCTGCTAATTTTCTCCTCATCAAACATTTTAACATCCCTACCCTTTAAAGGCCTACCTTCACCCAAAAGACGTTGCGGTCGTTTGTTTTTGTTTTGAAATGCTTCATTGTTCATATGCGTGATCTGATTGGTTGCACGCTCCATTCAAGCATCAATTTCGTGTTACATGAAATTCAGAACAGAAAGTGATCACGGCACGCACAGCATTTTGGGTGATGGTGGGCCATTAACGGTAGATCTCTATGATATATTTTGACAAGACTCTCACCTCTAAGCCACCAACATCATCTTGAAACAACAGCGTAATGGAGCCATAGTCACTATGTTCCCCACATCGTACCTGACCTGGTTTTATATCAGATTTCTCAGGGAGGGGTGGGTAGTATAATAGTCGCAAAGCGGTTGCATTCTCAGAAGTACCAATGGCACCATGTACTTGACTGAGCCAATTTGGGTCCTAAAGAAATGAGAAGACACAACAAGGGAAAATGGGACCACTGTCTAAAGGTCAGCACACACTACGCAACTAGTTGCAGCAACTGAGCCATTCTTTTCCATTCCTTAGATTTCGCAAATTTTCACCGGTTTTCCTTGGTGTGGACTCTTATTTACCACGATTTACGTCATCGCATGGTCAAAATGTTGTGGACTCATGAGGCAGAGCCGAGTGAGTCAGCAACAAATTTTGACCATGTGATGACATAAATCGTGGTAAATAAGAGTCCACACCACGGAAAACCGGTGGCAATCTTTTTTTTACCACAATCTTTAGAAATTGTGTGATGTTAGCGTCAGCACCGTTGTCTGCACTCTCATTTACCACCCGCATCGACCAATCAGATTGCGAGATTACCAGCAATTGTGGTAAAAACAGTATTTCCCTAATACAAGGTTAATGGGGCATCATCTGTCTGCATTTGAAATCAGCATTTTCTGTCTCCTAAATGATCTGAGCTGCTCTCCTTTTCTACGAGCCTCGCCTGCATGAGTCAAGCTCAGGTTTGTGGACACTAGCAGCCTATCCTGGCACCCCCAGAGTCTGAGAAAACAGCCCTGTGGTGAGCACACCGCAGGAATTTAGTTAGGTGACGCTCTTTGTGATGCAAGCCACAACACGTCATTTATTACAAAAATTATTAATAGCACACATTTGCTAACCCACCCTGTGACTATTCCAGAGGCAGATTCAGACCCCATCATAAGGATGGGGGGGAATAGGAGGGGGAGGGGGGTTAGAGACCCAATACACGGGGGCCCAGGGGACCAGACCTCTCCCCTAAATCCACCACTGCATTCCTAACACATTTGAGGGGTCTGATAACAAGACAAATTACCTTTAACTTGAGTCCTATGCTAATTACATCAAGAATTCTGAATGCCAGATCTGCACATTTCTTGAAAAAAGAGGTGACTACAGGTTTGAATTCTGGAACCACCTGATCTGGCCATTTCTACAAAATAAATACACAGCCTGGTTAAAAATATAATAAATGCAATTTAGGCTGGGTAAATTTCATCACATCAGAAACAAGAATTTGTTTTAACACTTGGCTGCATATCAGTAATTTCCTTATTAAGCCTTTGATACATGGTTCAACATTCGTTTATCAACAAATGTTGCAACTGCTTTCAACAAAATAATGTTGAACAGAGTAACATGCCATGTTGAATGTTGAAATAGGCCATTCAACATGTTAGAACATTTTTAACAAAAATAGAGACAGGATCTGTTCCATTCAACAATTAAGCAACTTGCAACTTGTTGAATGAAAACAGCAAAATGTTGAATGTGTTTTCTGCTTTGGATTTAACAAGTTGCAACATTGTTCAACATTGTTGCTCAAGAGTCAATCCTTGATCATTTTATGTTGTTTTTAACTTCAAAATTGTATAGGAAATAACAGCTTAAAATCGCACCACCAATGACACAACTTTCTGAAATGAAACAAGAGGTGTTAAGAGCTGACAGCCAGCTGACCTTTCCAGTTATTTTGAAGATCGTGGTTGTTAGTCAGGCTGGGATTTTAACTCATAACCTCTGCACTCTGCAGTTTATTGTTCTACCACCTGAGTAAACTACTCAAGCAGTGGTGTTCTGTACCTGCAAAACTTAAAAGGGATGATACAAACCTGTGACTCATCTTGCAGCTCACAAACGTTAAAAGCTTCTTTCAAATCTCCTGGTCGTGAAGGATTTAAACTGTAGAAAGCAAAATATTGCACAAAAATTTTTTTAACAAAAATAATAATTATAACTAGAAATACATGATTCGCAGAACCTCGCGAAGCTTGAGGGAAGGTGCACCCCAAAATTTTAGCGATGGGGGAGGGAGAGATGGAATTTCTGGTTTGACTGGAGAGGTTGGGTTGCATGGCAACAATGGCGTCCCAAAAATTTGAAGTTGAGACATTCTCATTCCCAGTCGCTTGTCTCACACTGGATGACCTTTGTCCCCGTTTTGTTGCTTAAACACGAAGACACGCTATAAAAGGAATAACTCCACCCGTTTCAGCTCGAGTGAGCTAATTTTCATTGTTTTTATTCTGAAATTAGTGCCATAAAAGTTGGAAATTCTCACACGAGCCACGGGAGGCAAACATGGCTGGAGCTTAACCCAATTTCTGTAGCATGGAGCAACTAGGAATATTGCATCTCTCCCCTGGATGGGATGCTGGTCCATTGCAGGGTTACCCCACCATTAAGTAATGCCAGTACAAAATATCAGACTGAATCACTTCAGATTATTGCATCTCACTGAAGGAATTTCTCATAAAAATATAAAGATACCAGAGCATTTATTACCCAACATTACGAGTACCTTTCTCTCTCTAGCGATACCCAACCAAAGTTTCTACCATCGGAGGGACGGATGAATTGTTTTTTGACATCAACTGGGAGATTGAAAAATCCATCACCAGCCTTGCGAACTTCTGAAATCTGAGAAAGAAACCCGTTTTCAATATTAAATCAAGACCTGTTGTAGATCACTAAGGTGCGTTCCTTTGGGATGATCCGGATCCGGATCACTGATCCAAGATCACACAGATCATGCTGCATCAAAGGAACCGATGAATCCTTGTCCAGAGTGGATTCGTTGGTTCCTTTGATGCTTCATGATCCGAGTGATCTTGGATCAGTGATCCGAATCCAGATCATCCCAAAGGAACGCACCCTTTGCATTGTGAAAATGATTATTAGCAAAATAAAAATTATTAACCTTATGTGCAACATACATCATTGTTGGCATTAATTTTCTTAATTTTCAATACAACATTACTCCCGGGCTTAGAGATCGATATAATGGCACAATAACTGAAAGACGGGCCGTTTGGAAGTGCACTGGAGCCTTAAAATGAAATCACATGATAACAACGACATATATAACGCAGCCTATAAATTAATGGTTAAAGCTTACTAACCTCTTCGTAAGAAATTCCGTGATTGGTTAAATACACAAAGCCAATCGTACTGAAAGCCGTGTGAATCTTTTCCGCCAATATCTTGACGGGTTCTTCGTCATGAGAAGGAGGGTTTTCACAGTTTAAACCCATAACACTAAAATCCACCACGGGAATTGTTCCATCAGCCATTTTGCTTTTATCGAACGAGGGCTGTCACGCCAGGTTGTACGTTTACCCGCTCATTTCACTCATGCAGTTTTGAGGAAGTGAGAACTTCGTAAATGCTTCTTTAAAATAACAGTTTTGAAAACGGCTGAAGATCGAAGCCTTATTTTTTAATTTTCAGTACATTTGGAAGATTTTTGGTGGTTAAAACAAGTGAGTGCACTTTTTTTGGAGTCGGCAGGTCCGTCGGAGACTGGTACGGGTCATTCTATCTCCAGTCTTCTATCGGTCAAAACAATAAGGCAAACCAGGTTTCTTACTTTTCTGTGCAAAACACATCCATTTGAAAAACCTTTGAATGCAGAGGTCCACACGACGCAAAATATTGGCCATTAATAAATCTGCCCTTTGCCGTAGTGCCAGCCTTGCATTCAGTTTTGTATTTTTACATCCATTTGGTATGAATACAAGTTAAACGGGCCTTTTAACATGTTAAGTAACAAAAAAATAAAAAATAATTTCAGCAAAAATGCTCCCCGTCTCTGCTCCCCCTACCCCCTCATAGGTGAAAATACAAAACTGAATGCAAGGCTGGCACTATAAGCACTATAAGCTTCTGGCACGAGATCTTTCACAAGGAAGATCCGGCAACTACCAGCACGTTTAATTTCTGCGTCGTGTGGACCTCTGCATTCAAAGGTTTTTCCCCTCATAGGGGTAGAGTTACTGGGCGCAGAGTCTCTGCAGAGTCCCACCCTCACCGGTTCACCCGCACGAGGAAGCTCTGAAAAGCTTATAGTGCTAAAAGCTATATATAAGAGGCGACAGCCTCTTTTCCCCATGCGGGACACATTTTCTTTGTGTACGAGGCCTAGCCTCGTTTTGGTGCTAAGCTTGTTTTCGTCCTACAACGTCATGAAATTACTGTTTTCATTCATAACTCTGGCAGACGTCTTGAACTCGTGGATTTCTTGACACGTATTAGCTTGATGTTGATTACATCAAGGATTGTCTTGAAAAGTTCGTCTTAAGGCGGGGGTAAACATGAACGCCATTTTTCCGCCACTTGACATGGCTTTAATGGAAATATCTCGTTCACGTTTCAAGCAATCCAAAAACTCTCTGCTCATCTCATGAATCTGTTATGGGTGATTTTTGGGTATGTTTGGGAGGAAATAGTTTTTCTCAAAGGAATTGTAAAATTAAGAGAAATAAGAAATATTGAAGATTTAGTGAAGTTTAAAAATAGAATTTGTAGTTAATAATTAATAGGCGGACACCAGGTTAGTCCACTAGCAACCTGGGGTGCTCTTGCGTGGGTATCAACTGTCTGTTAGCCTGTTCCAGGCTCCGAGATAGTGGGGAACGCGTGAAGTAAAAAAAGGGAAAAATCGAGGGCGAACGCCTTCTCAGTTCCCCCGCGATTTTTTCCCCTTTTTTTTACTTCGCGCGTTCCTCACTATCTCGGAGCCTGGAACAGGCTACTGTCTGTTGGTGTTCCAGAAATCATTTTCTTTCTTCTACCCCTTCTTTAAACCTCTTCTTTTATTCAAATTTGAATGAAAGTCCCGCCTTAAGTGTTCCAGATCTTTTGTAGACCAAAGGTGGATATCGCTATCCACCTTTTGAACCGGAGCCAGATAAATCACTATCCAGCGGATAACACAATGACTGAGATTTTGTTAACTTATCCACTGGATAGTGATGTAACTGAAGCCAGAGCCGCGATTTTTATAGGACCAAGTCGACGTCTAACGTCGCGTTCTTCAAATATTTGTGGGGGATTATTAGCACTACGTGTGAATCCTTTGTTTCGAATGAACATGGATATTCCATTAAAAGAGGTCGAAACATGTCTTGTAGCTGTCATCAATATTAAACCTTATGAGCTTTCTTTCATTTCTGTTCAAAATCCGTTAATTCTGTTAAAGCCGAATGATTGCGTTACCGTGGCTGAAAACCGGGTAAATATCTTGATAACTCTGTCTTGATAAGGAACTCAGTGTAAAATGGCGGTATTTACAAATTTTTAAAAACGAAAAAAATAAACCGGCGAAGAAATTATGTTACAAATCATTTATCTAGCAACAATATACATGCCGCAATCTTTATTACCAAGTTAATAAAGTTAAGCGCTTATGCAAAAGAATGAGAGTCCTTCATATCAGCAACATCCCGGGGGGACTCCCCTACAAAAATGACGGGGGTGCTCGCCGGAAAATTTCGAAAAACACCCTAAAACGTACCAGAATCTCGTTTAATAGGCGTGGCTCAAACATATTTTTACTGCTAAGAGGTTCCAATTTTATACAACACAAGACATATTCTGTTATATTTTTTTTCAGCTTAATACCCTAAAAAGTACCGCGATAATTCTAACCATGGTCATTTTAGATTTCAGCACCCTTAGCGGTACTAATCTACAAATTTTTTCCCCTAAAAGGTACGACGAACACCGCCGTCATTTTTCATATCGGAGTTCCCCCCCCCCCGAGCAACATTGCTTTGGAGATATATGAACACTTTGGAAATATCTGCAAGGGCCAACGGACAATGCAAAAGCGTCGGATCCTGGTGGATCTAGTCAGCAAATTTGATATAAATACGAAGAAACTAATAAAGCAAGGCTGCCTCAGTGTACAACTGAGATTATAATATTCTTTCCAATATTTCGTCAGGCACGTGCACTGGCTGAGCGTCCATGGTCTCCATGTGCTTTCACTCAGTTCAAAGACCATTCTGAAGCGAGGATGCAAATCAGAGGTTCTCTTAATTTTTGAACTGAACAGAAACAGTTGTACAGAAAATTTAGCTGCATTTCAAGAATTTCTTAATTTCTTTTATTTGGCATTCCTTTCAACATCCTTTCTCTCGGGCCTAACTGCTCTCATAGCCAGAAAACAAACTGCTTGCAAAAAGGAAACCGAACTATAAATAACAAAGTTGCAGTTATATGATAAGTTATTTCTCGGCTGGTTGTGATAGAACGTGATCCGGATCCGGACCACTAAATTCGAGGGTTATTCGCTAGACCATAGACACAATGAAAAAATACCTTCGAGAATTCGGCTTTGTTTATCGACTAAAAATAATACTGAGCTTTTGCTGAGGATGAATGATGACTGAATTATTTTAATTGGATCTACATCTACATCTATATTTATACTTGGCAAGGGTTGCCCATCGCGCCAAGGTAAATAAATAAATAATAATCAAATAAATAGAATCGTGTAATTAAAAAGATAAAATATGTTCCCGAACAGTACGTTAAAAAATGTCCAAAGTCTCTATCGTCCTAATATCTAACGGTAGAGCGTTCCAATCTTTGATCGACCTCGGAAAGAAACTGTTCGCATAGATATTGCCCTTGGAACTTGGATTAATAAAGGAAGCTTGAGATCTAGTGTTGTAAGTATGGGTTGGTACATCTAAGTATGACGGGATAGGTAATACAGTACTGCCTTGCACAGACTCATAAAAAAGCTCCAGACGCCGACATTTACGTCTTGCTTCAACTAAAACCTGGCTATAAATATAAACTTAAGTGACTGATAAGTGGCTACTTTGTTATTTATAGTAAAATCATAACTGACCATTGTATTGTATTGTACTTGACTGTACCAGTCTGACCATGCTGTATATCGCTGGCTTCCGTTAACACAGAGCGAGCCTATTAATAGTTTTTAAAGGGGAAGTATCACAGGAATTTTGATGTTTTTTGGTCAAAGCCATTTCACAACACCTGAACTTATTTATAAAATAATGCTAAAATACCAAAAGCTAAGAGTGAAATCAACCAATTTTTGAAAGAGGAACAAATTATGGTCTGTTCTAGTCCATTTAGAGACGAAAATGTGGCAACTTGAAAAAAATTAGGCTAACGTTTTTCAAGTTGCAATTCATTGAGACCCAGTCTGTCAATGACTAGAGACACTCATCGACAGTTTTGATATATTTTGACATAATCACAACACCGGAGCTTTATTTTTCGGTTTCTGATCATACAATATCATTTTTTGCTTTTTAAAATGACACCAAATCCCCGTGATACTGTCCATTTAAGGCTGTTTTTGCCCACAGGAAACGATAACTTTAGACAGAAAGCGATTATTGGGTGCGAACAGGAATGTGTGAAAACTAATTAAGGTATATTTAAACGTGTGAATGTGAACCCCTAACGCGTTTAATAAAATCGACCCTCTGGCTTGTGATAGTTTCCGATGGATAGCGCTATCCAGCTTTTGAACAACGCGGCCTGAATCCGTAAAAATCTTGAGATAATAAGTAAACTGCAAGGATAAAAGATTAAAGAAATGATTTCATTTCTTTCTTAATTTCTTCTTCTTGCCGTAAGGATCAGTTTGCCGTTTTTCAGGCTCATGTACATCCGTGGTCAAGAGACAGCTGTGGGGTGCATTGCTTTGTCTGAGGACACAACAACAACATGAGACTGACCTGAGGCTAACCAATAAAGCACCGTGCGGATCAGGCCCTGAAAAGTAGCACTGAGCTAATGATGGAAAATGACACTCACAAAATGATTTTAAATAAACACCGCAATCTTATAATTGGTTACTTGTAAAAGCTGTGCTAATTATACCAGTGGGTTATTTTCAAAGGAAAAAGATCGAAATTATTTTGTGGAAATCCGTGTTCCTATGAAATTGGAAAACTCGAAACACTTTTTTAATGTGATTTTATTGATAATAAATAGGCCAAGATTTACATAATAACAGTACAAGGAGGAAAATAGAAAAAAGGGACTAGCAAAATGATAATATAGATAGAGCAGTTTTCAATTTTCTTTGGTTTTGCGTTGCTACGCTTTGTGATTGGCTAAAAAATCTCGTGCCACTTTCTCGACCAATCAGAAGTAAAACCAAAACCAATCGTGACTTGCTCGCACGCGTTTTCCCGCGCTTGGCGTCGCCGACATGTAATTGCTTCGAGTTCTGATTGGTTCATTGGATTGTTCACGACTGCTGTGATTGATCAGTGTAATTACTTTGGTTTTGGTTTTACGACACTCAATTGAAAACTGCTCTATAACAAAACAATAAATCTTACAATCACACTAAAGGGGAAAATTAAAAAGGGGGGCTGGATTAGAGTGGATAAAGCGGTTGAGGCACACAACCGCAATCAACATTCATAAATTATACACAGAAACTCGAAACACTTGCCTACCGCTCGTTTTTAGACATAGTTTCCCTCAACTTCTACCTTTTTCGACGTGGGGTACGATTTCATGGTTTGTTTACTACTGATATAAAAAAGGAAAATGACCGAGACATTCGATTGAGGGATTTGTAAAACTTCAAAGCACTTGAATTGCGGCCAGGGTTTCCGATTGTTTCGAAATTCACGCTCGTGTTTGGATCGCTACGCTCTGATTGGCTGAGAAACTATGCTTTATCAGAATTTAAAGTAGAAATGTGTGTTTTGATATGTTTTGAAGTGCCTTCCTCGGGTCAACTTGTTTTGAAACTGTAGTCGGAAACAACTTACGTTTGTTATGTTACATTATTGTCATTATTCGGAAAAACGTTCTGTGAATTCTATATAAAAATTTACAGTTTTATTTTTCGTGGTGGCGAAACAAAATTCTGTGTCATTAAACAAATAAAAAAAAGAAGGGCCAACCACGCATTAAAGGGGTAAGTTTCTGTATAAGGTAAATACAGATTGGCCAACGTAAAAAGATTTAAAAAGGTGATGTTAATTTCGAGCGCTAGCGATTCGCTCTTCCGGACGAAAAGTCAACTTTTTATAATAGCGACCTTCAGATTGGACTACGAGTACGAGATTGATACGAGTACGAGTTTTCAAACCAAATTCGTGTGCCTCATATACTTAATTATCACACCAATCTTATCCCTAACGTTTATTTACGTGTTAGTCAGCAACAGGAAGGAGTTACAGTTCGGTGGATACAATTATCTCGAAATTCCAAAGTCGTACTCGTACTCGATTTCGTACTCGTAGTCAAATCTGAAGGTCGCTAATATTTTAACGGTGGCCACTTTCAACTCAGTTGATGAACTGCCAAAATAACCATGTATTTTATTGCCATAAAACAATTCGGGCATTTGAGTTGCAATATTCGAGAAATGTAAAAAGCACATCGCCCCTCCAAATCGTTCCTTTTTTTCATTTCTCTCGTGTTCTGAAATAAACCGTTGTATAAGCTTCTAATAGTTTCCTTTAAAGGCACTTAAATGAAATGGATAAACAGTACAACGCATGCGAAATCGTCCAAGTGTTTTTCAATACGTTCCTTTTAACTGAACTTCTTTTTAATTTGGAAATGTAGGTGTGTCTTTTTAACGACCTCGTTTATCTCAAAGCGAAAACAAGAATCTACGTGACTTTTTTTTAGAGAAAAGTACCAAAAAAAAACATTAGCTCGATCAACAGGAAATTTTTCAAAATATATAAATAAAACGAGTGGGAGTAGTTTGATTTCCAGGAGGGAAATTATGCAAAAATAAAAAAAACTATAGCTACGATTAGTAATTGTATTACGCAGACGTAAACGTTTTCCGTGGGTTTTAAGTTATCCCGCAATGAAATTGACCCTAAAAGATTTCACTTAACAAAACACCAACAAGTACCCGCTAAAAAGACAAATTCGCGGTCGTATAAGCCTTTCAGTTAAGCGACAACTTGAGAACAAAGAACCTTAAATTTAGAACCTCTTAAAGAGAATAGTCATTCACACGGCCTACATCAAGGGCCTCCTTCTTAAGAGAAAATCTAAACAATTTTTCGCACTAAATCGTGGCATCTTTCAAGTAAGCCGCTTTAGAGCAATGTTTACATAGAGCAAAACCGACTAGATCCTAAATCCCTTGCCGAACGCGCCGTACTTGCTTTTTGATTATGTTGACACAGCTTTGGTTTGCTTGAACCTAACCTCTTAAGGATTATGCTATCACTTGTGGTTCTTTTCGGAGAAACCGTCTGGCGATGCGAGCTGCAAGCAATGTCCACACACGAGCTTAGAAAAGAAAATATTTGTTTCTTGTAAATATCTCGGAAGAGCTTTGAAAGGGTTTTCTTGTCGTTCGAACGGGTTTTTGTCGAGCGGGCCGCGATGATTAAAATTCAGACAAAAATCGAGACAGTTATTAGAATTACCACCCGAGTTATTGGGAGGTTTGATTAACATTTCAAGAATAACTATAAGTCGAAATGAATTAAACAACTGTCGGTATTACACGCAAGTGACAAATCGGCGGTAGCACATGATGACTTTCAGAGGCGATCAAACCAAACTTGCACGTAAGGGTTTGCCGACTGAGAGTGCAACAAAAAACAAAACTAAACGTCCGTTTCTGGTGTGTAATATTCCGAATCAAACTTTCTTCAAAACGTTTCCTTCCGCGTAAGCCCCAATGGGCCGCACAACGCGATCGTCTATTGTGACCACTCTTAGATAACTATAATTAATTAATTGTGAAAGGTATGTAATATATTGTGTTGAAAATGGCTAATTACTTCAATAGTTTGTTTTTCGCTGACCAAATTCCGCCCACCAACAATAAAGGACTACGCATTTCCGATAACTGACTCAATCCTGTCATGGCGGCTTCTGAAAAAAAATAGAAAAGAAAAACTTATTGCACGGCGAAACGTTTTACAGAACAATTTACCATCACGTTTTGCTAAGGCACATTACCAATTGGGTGATAAATTTCAAATTTCTGGCGTTGATTCCCTAAGGGCTAATTCTCGTTTTCAAGCGTTTTTGATAATAACAATTAAATCGAGATAATTTCACCGGTCGTGTGAACTATTTTAAAGCGAGATTTTTAATCAACGCAGTGAAGCGATGAGATACAAAACAAATTCCCGTAATGAAGTCTTATTTAACTGGGACAATAGACTCGGCTGATATTGATTTCAATGTTCTGCCCCGCGAGTGTGTCCGGTGATTTAGTTAAGTTTTTTGCTGGCAAATTATCTGCCATCGTTGCGTCACATTTATAAGTGAGACTTGAATTCCGTGGGTAGGAGTTAATCACTTTTTTAATGTAGGTTTTATTAGCTGGTTTGAATGACACTCTTTAAAACTGTTGACACCTAGTTAATTCCAATTGCAGCCCTTTTATTCGGCGTTTAGGAAAGAACACCAAGACTATTCGGTGCGATTTACCACTGACAAAAGCGTGCGGTGCTCTCAACTGTAAAAAATCCTTTTGGCGACTTATTCTGGAGAGCCCGCGGCAGATCAACCAACCGATGAAAATGAGGATTGTATGGACCCTCATTATTTATTTATGTTTCTCTAAAGAGAGCGAATCTGTTTGGTGGTGAGTATAATTCATGGTAGCATACCTTCGGTCTTCTTGACTCATCCCTTCAATCGAAAACTTTGTTGAAACTATTGAAACTTATCTCGTTGTTACTGTGCGTTTTCCTAGGACGTTAGGAACCCACACTGCCTTAACATCTGATCCCGCGAAAAAGGCAGCCCTCTTGTGCTACACGACTCCACAGCTTAACACAAAGCAACGAGAACTTTGCCGCAAACACCCAACGTTAATGGAAAGTGTCGCTAAGGGAGCAAAAGAGGCCGTCGAAGAATGCCAAATACAGTTCGAGCTAAGACGATGGAATTGCTCATCAGTGCCAGAGTCGGGAACACTGTTCGACCCGATCCTTAAGAGAGGTAAGAATGTCTAGTAAAGAGAATTATACTTGACTTGAATGATTCTCCCGAATTGACAGGTTTAAGATCTGTTTACTTTAAGCGATAGCTTTTCGTTTTCTTAGCATATAGTTTATTTGTCAGTCGAAGACGGACAACCTATATCGGCCCACGTCAACGCACGCCGCGTTTGACGTTCTAAAAGACAGTTAAAAGTCAAGTGAGCTATTATAATAGTTAGTTTAAGTGTGTGATATTCTTGGCCCTTGTAAACCTTATTATTTATGGCGCTTCGCTTGTGATCTTAACTTGCTTTTGTTGTGTATAAATGACACATTGGCCAATTTATTGATTGTTTGCACAAAAGAGATTCAAACCCTTTAAGTACCGTGAAATTGTGCACGAATCACCATTATTAGTTCCGATTTTCTTCAACTCGCGTGTTCCAAAAAGTAAGACGTGCTATTCTTAGCGAAATTCAGATTAAATGATTATGTTTTTCTTAGGTTTTTCTTACCCCCTTTGAAGTTCTTAACATCAGCAAAAAAAACTACGTTGAGAGAAAAGAAAAACAACTTTGCGACCTGATGACTTCTGGTGATAGACGAAATCGAGAAGCGCTTAATTTAATTTGTTGATCTTTTTTTCTATCATTTTTTATATCAAAAGTAGTCTTCATAGTACTACTTTCTCGGTCTGAAAACGGCGTAATAGCTGGCGAACAAGTAATTTCCGCAAACCACAACTAAACCGTATAACGGTACCGTTTATCACAAGCCCGATTTGCGGTTAGATTTTCAAGTAGTTCGTTGTGATCTCTTTGTCACCTTAATTTCCGCAGATAACTTTGTTCCAGTTGAAAGCACAAGACTAGTTTTCCAAAATCGTGTCCTAAAGAAAAAAGTTGGCTAGGAAAGTATGGATATAGGAGCAGTGGGTAGCATTAGTGTTTCACAGTCGCATGCGCGTATGTTTTAATAGTCAGTTTTTGCTCCGTCAAACTGCGGATCGGTTGATTAAACTGAAATAAATGTAACCAGTGCTCGCATCTGGCTTGAGAAAACTGAAGCAAACGGTTCCCTTTTGCGAATGCCGGAGTTAAAAAAACCGTTGTTACTTTCTATTCCAGTTTAAAGCTAGTTATTAAAATGATACCTACAACGAATGGTTTGTTGTAAAAGGGAAAACGCATTTATTTAGCAGTTTAGTCTATCCCTAATAAGACTCTCGGCGTCGGTGTGAAAAGATTCAACGGTCTTTAAAGAGAAAACGAGTCAGTTATAATGAACAATACCAGTCTAAAAGATTTGCCGTCCTTTCTTAGATGCGTTTTCTTTCTGTTCCGTCTAAGTTTAACCAGTTTAACTTGCAAGAGTGCGAAAATCTAAATTCAAGTTCTCCAAAATATGAAAAACAAATGGCACCATGCAAAAGTACTGCCGAAGAGGTTTTATTTGAATGGTCGCATCATAGCATTTTGTCCACAGACTCAAAAAATAGAACTAGACTGAAATGCTGTATGACACTGCACGACCCGTCATAGTAAACGGTTATAAGGACATGAGTGGATACTAAATTAATCGTACTGATAACTAAAATCTTCTGTGAAATATTGGATACGCAAGTAAAATCGCTATATATATAGTGCCATAGTAGGTGAAATACACAAAACGATATAGATATCAAAGAGTAAACGTTTCGTTAAATTTTAGGTGCTGTTTTCAGCAATATCTTTGGTTTTCCTGTTTATACCCGAGTCAAGTTTTAGAGCTTAGAAAAGATACGATCTATAGACAGTTTTAAACGGTGAAATTTCTAGCATCACCGAAGATCACTGTTCACGCCCTTATAGGCCTGTGAGAAGAACTGATCGAGGATCTCCCTTGCTTTGGAAAGAAGAAAACTGACAGAGACAAGAAACCTTGTTTTCGAGAGGAGCGCTGTTAGGTTAGGTCCCGGCTGACGTCGATCTCTAAAAGGAAATGATTTTTTTTGTGCTATAAAACATAGCCTGGTTTCGTCAGTGTTCTTGCTTTCGTTTTTCGATCAAGAATCGACTTTCCTTTCTTTACACGACCTTCGCCTTTCCCTTATTCATGGTTTAGTTCAAAGTATCTTTGCTATAAGGAATTATATCATCGTAACATAAGACCGAAATCTATTTTTCCAGTGGGTCAATTTAATCATGGCCGCTCTTAAACCTATAAATCCGTGGCGACTCGGATCGTTTTCAGCCGGGTCTACAAATCTACGCTTAATTATCAGTGAAAAAGGCTATTCCGGTTGATTGAATAGCTATGTGCATTTTTGCTAGAGGACAATGTTTTAGTTTCCTTAATGTTAGGCGTTGCGCCAAGGGCTAGCTAAAAGGCACCAAGGCTAGCTAAAGCTTCACGTTAGCTTAGTTCACTGATAGCGCCCAATAAGGTCCTCTTTGCGCATTGCAGTTAGCAAACGGCTTGTTGTTTGGAATTAAGCAATGGTTTAGAAGGGTTTTATTTGGGTTGATGTTTCCCTGTCAGGACTCATTGTGTATCCGTAAACAGTCATTGTTTAGCATGCACACCTTTGTCTCATCTTCGACACTATGTTTACAAACCGGGAAAGGTTGGGAAAGTTTGAAAAACGAACTCTACTGCTTGAATGATCATAAATAAATCAGAATTTATCCACAGGTTCAAAAGTCAGCTTTAAACAGTGTTATAATTAAACAGTACCACAAGAAGGTGCTGTAAAACGTAATTAAAAGTTTGAATGATCACACTTTAGCCTTTAAAATACCCAAACGTTATAACCACCGGAAAGTACTGCTCAATAGCTTTATTTTAAATAGTCCGGCGCACTTAAGAATTTAATAGATAGACTCAAACGTTATGTACAGTGTAATAAACATTTGAATGGCTGTCATCTCGGCTGGGAATGAAAGCGGGCGCATTGTAGTTCATGATCAGTGCCATTTTGTCTTGGTCGAAAAAGCAATAACGCATCTATTTTGAAGTATCTCTGAAAATTAATTTATCCCTTCCCGAACATATAAACGTCTGGCAATGGAATATTCGTTAATATAATATTCATCTGTGAGCAGCCGAAAAAAATTGGCGTATTTTTATTTTCATTTGTGGTATTTTTGCTATAATCGTTTTTGACACTCGGCTACAGTAATTGTCTTTCCAGTCCAAACTCATTTTGTGCACTGATGCATTCTTAAAATACATCTCACTCTCTAAACAAATTCATATCATACCATAAAGTCCTGGCTATTGTCAAATAAGCTTTGTTGTATAAACAAGTATTGTATGTAACAAGAAAATCTTTATCGTCTTTGCATCAGCTTAGCACGTCTTCGACGATCTTTAGAATTCCGTAGACTGGGCAATGAAAGAAGTCAGTTTTTAAGCAACCGTTTTCTGACGGTAAAATATTTCGGACGTCCGTGAATGGAATGGATTTATACATTTTGGGAATTATGTATGGCAGGATCTAAGTACAATTTTTATAAGTTTGGGGTTCACATTCACTCAAACATTTTGTGATTTGTTCTTTATTTTTTGTCTCTTCTTTTTCTGAGGCACAAATCTCTTTTAGAAAAAGAAAATTTTTAAAAATAAGACATGCTAAGCAGTTTTAATTTATTTCCTTCGGTGATTAATCGTGGTCAAATTCACTCATACATTTTGTGACTTGTCCTTTTCTATTGCTGTTTTTATCGTCTCTCCGTATCTGAGGCACAAAACTCTTTAGACATGCTAAACATTTTTTATTTTCCGTTGATCCTTAATTAGGACACTCCTTTCAAGCACCATCTTCGTTATAAGTAGGCGTTAATAAATTACCCGTCCTGATTCCAGACGTTCCCACACATTGGGTGGATACGTACGCAGTGGAAAGAAAGCACTGTTTTCTCTCACGTGCGCTATTTAGCGATAGACGTCAGGATATTGTGCGGATAAAAGTCATAAAAGAGGGATTGACAGATATTAATTACCCTTTCCCTGCCCAAATTGAATTAAATCTAAGTCGTGCCATGTTGTTTTTACTCTTGACTCTGTGAATAAAACCATGATCAATCAAATGAAAGCTAATGAGCAGTACTTTCCTGTAGTGCTGTTTATTATGCTGTACAAGAGGGTTCTAACTTTTGAGTCTGTGGATGAAATCCTAAAGTGTGACCATTATCAAATGAAAGCTATGAGCATTACTTTTCTATGGTGCTGTTCATTATGATGTTCAAGGTGATTCTAAATTAATTTTGAGTCTGTGGATGAAATCCTTAAATTGCCTATCATCCCTAGAAAGTTATTTACAGAATCAACTCTATGTACATCGAATAGTTGAATGATAAAATATTTCTTGTTTTGAATGTCGTGTTAGTGAGTTACAGAGATTTGAATTTACAAAATGCTAATTAGATGACGTCAACCCGGGAATCATTTATTATATAACTGCTTGTTTTTACCTCCAAGTAATATTTTTTACGAATCAATTGACTATCCACAGTTTATTTTTAGTATTTATCAAATAAATTATCCTTAAGCTGTAAACTACGCCTTGTAAATTGGCGTAGAAATAATGGTAAATTCCCGGGTTGACGTCATCTAATTAGCATTTTGTAAATTCAAATCTCTATAACTCACAAACGCAACATTCAAAATAAGACATATTTTACCATTCAACTATCCAATGTACATAGAATTGATTCTGAAAATAATTTTCTAAGGGTGATAGGCACTTAAGAGAGTGACCATTGAAAGTTTGTCAGCAGAGATTTCTTTATTAGTACAGTTTTTTGCAATTTTTGCAACAACAAAAATAATGAATTTCCTGATGTTATAAAACGGTTACTAATCGATCTTACAGCGGGTCTCGATTGTCTGTGTAACTGTAGTTTTCTCTTTGCGGTGACCTACGTGTTTGCTTCTGTTTGGGTTGGCTGGCTCCATAATTAATTAATAAATAAAAGAGACGAGGGACGTGCTCTTTTACTAATCCTGAAAGCAACAACGCAGTTAATCTTAGCAAGTCGGAAGCGAGACAAAATTCAGTTCTGATTTGGCTTACGAGTCCACCGGCTGCACGTTTTCCCGCACTTGCAGTAGTTACACATTTTCTCGCGTTGCCAGTAGTTGCACGTTTCAGTAGTGGCATGTTTCCTCGCGCTTGCCAATAGTGGCTCGTTTTTCCGCGCTTGCCAATAGTGACTCGTTTTTCCGCGCTTGCCAATAGTGACTCGTTTTTACGCGCTTGCCAATAGTGGCTCGTTTTTCCGCACTTGCCAATAGTGACTCGTTTTTCCGCGCTTGCCAATAGTGACTCGTTTTTACGCGCTTGCCAATAGTGACTCGTTTTTACGCGCTCGTTTTTACGCGCTTGCCAATAGTGGCTCGTTTTTCCGCGCTTGCCAATAGTGACTCGTTTTTCCGCGCTTGCCAATAGTGACTCGTTTTTCCGCGCTTGCCAATAGTGACTCGTTTTTCCGCGCTTGCCAATAGTGGCTCGTTTTCCCGCGCTTGCCAATAGTGGCTCGTTTTCCCGCGCTTGCCAATAGTGACACGTTTTCCATGCGAACGCGCCTTGACTTTTTGTTTTCATTTCAGCTATGATTGACCAAATAAATTGGCCAAATATTGTTACTGTATTTGAACTAGCTTTAAGTGTTTATAAAAGCAATCGTCAGTTTTTAACGCCTTCCACTTTCAAGTAATATTCATTATTTACTACCTTTTCAGCAAGTCGGGAAGCATCATACCTTAACGCTATCACAGCAGCCGGGGTAGCTCATGCAGTCACCGCCTCGTGCAGTGCAGGAAATATAGAAAGTTGCGACTGCGATCGCTCCCTCAGCGGTGTCACCCACAAAGGTTGGACATGGTCAGGATGTAGTAGCAACATCAAGTTTGGGAGCTGGTTCTCAGAACAGTTTACCGACGCCAGAACGAGAGGAAACAGTCCACGAGCTGTGATGAATCGACATAACAGCAGGGCAGGACGAAAGGTGCGAGCATACATGAAGACATTTTGTCATTTTCTCACCGATCTATGACATATTACTTTTCCGTGCCAATTATTAGAAGTATGGCTCGTTTACCGTTGTTCTTTAGGGCATTATGGACTGATATTTCTCTGCAATAGTCCCCTCTGATTTTCGCATGTAATATTTCCCGCTACACACTCAAAACTAATCGCGTGCTTCTTATTCGCATAACACCTGAATTAGAAAAATACTTAAAGGATAGTCAATGCATAACATTTATCAGTCAGTGTACATAGTTTACAGAATCAGGACGATTTGTAATCAAATTCGTTAACTTCCTTCAAGACTATCTTGGTTTTAAACATACAAAAAACATATATTTAAAGTGCGCAAAGGTAAAAAATTTTTCTTTCTGTCTAAGTACACAACACAAGGACACTACAGTAAAATCTCTTAAAAGACGGCAACAATTATTGGCTGGTTCTGGCCAAATTTCACTTGTTCATCTGTAACTAAACTCTTTATAGGGCAGATACCTCTCAAAGGCGAGAAGTTAGAGCTAATCCTGACGGTGTTCGGCAATAGTTGACTTTCGGATCGCGCGTGGAAAGGGTACGAGTGTTCCTCTCATGCGCGTTTCCAAAACCTCGCGCGTTGTCGCGAAGGATCGCCACGCTTAAAAGTGTACAGCACTAACACTTTTTTTACGACAGGCTCTTTCAAGGTTATTATGGCGCAAATGCAAGTGTCACGGACTATCAGGCTCCTGCTCCATGAAAACATGCTGGATGCAACAACCATCCTTCCGTCAAGTGGGCGATCATCTCAAGGAAAAGTATGACAGCGCAGTAGAAATGATTGTCAAGCTCAACAGGAGAAGAAAAGAACGTCTGAAGCCCAGATACACTCACTTGAAACGACCATCAGAGTCAGACCTACTATACTATCAAGCATCGCCAAATTACTGTGACGCGAACCCGAGCGAAGGATCCCTCGGGACTGCGGGTCGCCAGTGTAATATTTCCTCCTCTGGAATGGATGGGTGCGAGTTGCTGTGTTGCGGACGCGGTCATAACATCCAACAGGCGAAGGTTACGAAAAATTGCAACTGTATATTTATTTGGTGTTGCCAGGTGAAATGTAAAAAATGCAAGGAGGTTGTGAACAAGTACACTTGTAAGTGAATCAGCCAGGTCTTCGAGACTAAGGACATTATATATGAGAGGTCAACTGGTAACTTTCGAACGTTTGGCTAATAAATAAACCTTTCACTCCCAAAAGCACGAAAGATTGAGTAAAGAAAAGATACCAATTGCATTTTGTAAAATATCGAGAAACAAATAGCACCACAGGAAGGTACTGCGCATGAGCTTGCATTTGAATGGTCGCACTATAGGATTTCATCCACAGACTCAAAAGTTAGAACCACCTTGAACAGCCTAATAAACAGTACCACAGGAAAGAACTGCTCAATAGCTTTTATTGAATGGTCACACTTTAGGATTTCATCCACGGTAGAAAGGTAAAACCTTTTGTACAGCAAAATAAACAGCACCATACAGGGGCGTAGCTAGGATTTTTCAAGGGGGGGGGGGGGGGTCACACTGTGTCACGCCCGGGGTACTTACCAGATTATCATCTCGACATCCACACTATGTTTTACTGAAATTATCTCACAAGGGGGGGGGGGGGGGTCATGGGCACGCCATGACCCCCCCCCCTCCTAGCTACGCCCCTGCCATATGAAATGCTAGCATTCATCTGATTGCTTTCACCCTAGGATTCACCCACAAACAGAAAACGTAGATCCAACTTGTGCACCATAATCAATAGTAGCACCGCAATGTACTTCTCTTTAGCTTTCACTATAGTGTCAAATGAAAGTACTGTTCAATAGCTTTCATTTAACGGCCACCTCTCTACCAACGGTTGGAATACTATGTTCGACTGAACTTCATAAGCGGAGGTTAATTCTGAGAGCGAAAGGGTTAACGTGCATGTCAATAGAAGAAAAGAGAGCGGTGCTTGCTTTGTTTTCCCAAATATTAGAGCGATTTTCAGCTAAGTGTCGTAAAACCAAAACCAAAGTAATCACTCTGCCCAATCACAACAGACGCAGACAATCCAATGAACCAATCAGAACTTGAAGCAAATACATGGAGCGGGCGCCAAGCGCGGGAAAACGCGTGCGAGCAAGTCACGATTGGTTTTGGTTTTACTTCTGATTGGTTGAGAAAGTCGCGCGAGATTTTTTTAGCCAATCACAAAGCGTAGCAATGCAAAACCAAAGCAATCGCTAAATGACTTTTCGACATGTACACTCAATTGAAAAGCGCTCTATATGTTTTCGTATGACGCTCCAAGCTGGTATATGTTCCCGACAATTATGTTGAGCTTGTCCAAGAACACCTGAATTAACACGTCCTTCGTAAAAATGGCGTTCTATTGTCATTTTTAATCGTTTTCAGACGAGCTAACAAACACTTTGTGTAAATTAAAAAAGGCAAATACATTAGGCAACTGAACATATGGATTACTTAGAAGTCATTAACTGTGCTATATACATATGATTTGTTTTCTTTAATTTTATTGAAAAATAGAATGATGTAGTTGTCGTAACATTTACGCAGGGAAGGGGAGAAAGAAAATTGATTTTGTTTTGTTTCTAACTATTAGTCATCTGATCCAATAATCTGACTTAGCTTGTACATACTGTAACATAGACTTGAAAGTAGGTTTTCTTGGAATAAAAAACAAAAAAACCCTTTTGGTTTTGGATTTTTTTCTTGGTTATTTCCCGATCACTTTAGTTTAGCAGATCGTAGAAAATAAAAAAAAGAAGCATAAATAAAACCAGAAAAGAACTCCGTGCTGTTTTGCACGCAATTTTAGTGCGAGATCATTTCTCGATCAAGCATTTTTGGTGCATTCATTTGGAACGAAGATCAGATTCGTTTCCTGAGGCATTTCACTTGATTTGGGACCAAGACATCCTCGGAAACACTGGGGCATACAGTCGGTGGGTGCGGGCGAGAGTCTGAAACTTTTCCTCGCACCGATTTCGTCCGTTTTATGTTCCGCTCTCCTCGATTGTTTACCCCTGGGTCTACGAGGAGATAATTCACGATAAAAGAGTAGAGAGGTGCACAATTTACTCGTTGGTAAAATGGAAAATTGCTTTTTTTCTTTTTTCCACAGGCAACTTAAACATACGATACGAAAGCGAAAAACTCCATTCTCGTCCCAAGAGCTGCTTGGCCCTCTTAACCGCCGGAGCCTGTGTACGAGGTCCTCGTACTCAGGCTCCGGCGGTTAAGAGGGCCAAGCGGCTCTGTGGACGCAACCCGTCCTCTCTCTGAATTAACGATCATCGTTAATTCTCAAATTAAAGAACAATCCTTAGTGTTCGGACAGTACTCGAACCTACGGCCTCTACGACTCTTCGCTGACTTATCCTCTCTTCTAACCACTAGACCACCACGCTGCTGGTTGAGCAAACCTCAATTTTTTAACATAATAAAATTCATGCGCTTATTCTACACCCTGTAGTAAGCCTATAAAATCACTCGCTTGAAAATAATTTTAGAAAGTAAATGGAAAAGCTTGATCACCAAACCTCAACAAAAAGCTAACCATTTGAAATCAGCGCTTAGGCCTAATCACTGTAGATCAATGATATTCCATGCAAGACTCAAATAAATATCTTGCAGATATAATTTCCCATCGCCTTGTTGTTCGGTGGTCTAGTAGGTCTGGTAAGAAGACGTTCCTAGTAGCGGTAGTTCCGGGTTCGAATCCAGTCCAAATAACATGGTTTTTTTTTTATTTCTTCTTTTCTGAAATGTCCTGGGCCAGTGTTCTAAATTAACTATAATCATAAATTCAGAGCAATTTGAGAATTAACGATAATCGTTAATTTCAGAGAGGAGATCATGTTGCAATAAAAGAGTCAGCCGTAAGGGAACGACTGGGTACCATTTTGCTGGGAATTGTTACATTTTGGAAGATTTTGGTGTATTTTAACCGTGGAAGATTCATTGACATTAAAACACAACCACGCAGAACTTGACAAAGAACACAAGATTGAGCAAAATAAGTTTTATTTTATCGATTTTGAATTATTAGCAGAAATGCAGCAAAAACTTCCACAATCGCGTACTGTAGCCTTTGTTCACTCTACAAAGCTTAAAAAGTCGAAAAGATAAAATGCCAAAAATAATTAAACTTATAAAAATGTAACAAAAACTAATTTTAAACCAATCTTAAACAAGAGCGAGCCGGGGAGTCCATGAGGGGTAATTAAAAGTCGTTGAGAGCACATGAGATATTCGCACAAATTCTCCCGATCAATGCTACTAACAATAGCCTGAGAATACAGCCGCCTTACATCGGCTCCGACCTTAAACACGGACCCGCACTATAAAAGGGATAGCTCCGCCCCCTTTGTCACACCGTCACTGCTTCAACGGCTAATCAAAGATGGCTAACACTGCGAGCAACACAGAGGAAGACCGTTGCCCCCAAAAATTGGTCTAATTCTACCTTCACCAGCTCAATCTTGTATAGGTTTTATCTTTCACGAAAATAAAACTAAAACATTTTTTGAATTTATGCGCTTTTTAGCATGATGAATATAATATTTTAGCTTGCCAAATTTGAATTTCGCGCCGGTAACGGTTCTCCATTGGCGAGCGGATGCACGTGATGTTGACAGTTCGGTGTCAAGTGTGATATGACTGGCGGCTTGGCCAGGCCAAGGTTCCTTTTATAGCGCGGGTCCGTGTTTAAGGGGCGTTCGCGGCCGGGAGCGATAAAAGGCGGCTACTGCTACAGCCCCCGCTTGTAAAAGGTGATTCTAACTTTGAGAGTGTGGATGAAATCCTACCGTGTGACCATTCAAATGAAAGCTATTGAGAGTACTTGCCTGTGGTACTGTTTAGAATAGTGTACAAGGTGGTTCTAACTTTTAAGTCTGTGGACGAAATCCTCAAGTGTGTGCAATCAAATGAAAGTCATTGAGCAGTACTTTCCTCGCCTGCGGTTTTGTCGAGTACGTTGCACAAGATAATTCTTATTTTGAACTCTGAGCAGCACTTTTCTGTCGTGCTGTTAATTGTTCAGTTTTCTTCCAAGTGGAAATGTATGAAAAATTTGTCAAATTGTAGCCTTTCATATCTTGCCAATGACGATCAGTAATGTCTTTATTCCAGTGCAGGAGTCCTTCTTTGTTCTTGTCAATAAAATAAATTATAACTGATCAAATAAAATTTCTTGTCGCTGTTATTCTGTTTTGTTTTTCCCTTTCTTCGCGTTCTTTTCTTTCAGTTTTTCCTTCTCCTGAGCAGCTGACTTCAGTTCTCGTAAATTGAAATCTCGCTCGATGTTAACCTGTAAAAAGAAAGAGTGGCATAAATGATAATTTAATTAGAGACGACTGTCAAAAATCAATTTAATGAAAAACACGTTACATAGGGCCTAATTATATGAGCCGGGCTGGCCCGGTTAGCCGAGCTGGCCCGGTTAGCCGTGTTGGCCCGGTTAGCCGAGCTGGCCCGGTTAGCCGAGATCTCGGCACGCCTCTTAAACACAACAAAAATCAACTTTGCCATTATATGACAACCGGGCCAGCCCGGTTAGCCGGGATCCCGGTATCGCGATGCCGGGATCGCGGCTAACCGGGCTGAAAATTGTCCATGTAATCGCGTTTACCGGGCCTGTTTCTCGAAAGTCCCGATGACTTTTCGGGCCCGGAAAGCTATCTTATGCGCGCCATGTATTCATTAAAGATTTAAATTGTGTTAGTTTTGAAAGCTAAGCAATAAAAGTCTAAGTTGACGAAACAAGTCAAGCTGGTTTGAGGGCTAAAAAATACATCACCATTTTATAGATTCTGATTTTAAAATATAGTTCCGGGCACGAAAAGTTATCGGCTAGCCGGGACAACACAAAAAATTGCCTCTGAGCAAACCTGCTCGCCTGTAAATGGCTCTTTTTCTCTTTAAATGATAAAGAGGTACACAAGAGTGCATAAGCACGAAGTAAATGAGCTAAAATGCAGAAAAAAATCCTTAATTGAAACATTCTACGCTTTGGGCCATTTTCAAAACAACAACTTTCAGCCGAAACCGTTGATGCCAAATGTCGCCCGGGCTGGCTCGCTTCATGTAATACCGGGCTGAAAGTCATCTCGGCAAAATGGGCCATCTCGGCTAACCGGACCAGCCCGGCTCACATAATCGGGCCCATAATCTTACGAGTTTGGAGTAACTTTGATCGCACATTAGCAGACACGATTGGTTTGGCCTTGTTCTTGATTGGTCAAAGAATTGAACGGTTTTCTCGTAAAACCAAAACCAAAGTTATCACTCTGGCCAATCACAACATACGCCGACAATCCAATGAACCAAACAGAACTCGAAGAGAATACTTGTAGCCAGAGCAGCCGCCGCCAAGCGCGGGAAAATGCGTGCGAGCAAGTCACGATTGTTTTTGTTTTACTTCTGATTGGTTGAGAAAGTGGCGCGAGATTTTTTAACCAATCACAATTCGTATATCAAATATTTCTCGTTCTTTAATCCACTAGTAATCCACTGCAAAACGACTTGTAGCGAAACGACTTTGTATCGAAACGACTTTGTAGCGAAACGACTTGTAGCGAAACGACTTGTAGCGAAACGACTTTGTAGCGAAACGACTTGTAGCGAACCGACTTTGTAGCGAAACGACTTGTAGCGAAACGACCGTAAAACCTGTCAATACTGACAATACAAGGCTAACAAAAGCAAAACCAGTGCAAATAAATATTATTTTCGTTAATTGTTCAATGCCTCTCTGGCTGGAGACTGAATAGGGTTTGTTTACAATGGATGATATTTGGCCCATCAGTTACTCCTGCGAAAAAAAAAATTATATTTGGGCAATAACCCCAGTAGAAAGATTTTATCTGCATACCTCATTTAAGGTGTAAGGTGTGATCACACCTCTCCTATCTACCAGTGGCCTTCGTTTTGTCTCTTTTCCTCCTTCATAGAGAATTAAGCTGGGAAGCTGTTTTGAAACAGCCGAACCATCCACTTTGTGTCTGAGAAGCAAAAGAAAAGCAAGTAAAAAAGTAGGGTTAAACCTAGCCTCAAAGCAAGCTCACATTTGGGGTCTCACACGTCAGTGGCGAACCTACAAAAACGAGCAGTGGGGGGGGGGGGGGGGGGGGGGGGGAGTGCAGGAGGGGTGGGGGCAACTATACCCACTCTGCTCCACTCTGCCCCACCCTGTGAAGGTGACCAAAACAGCCTGGAGCAAGTGTCATGGAAACTAGGGACTCACACCCTAGTGTGTATGTGAGCATACATAGTTAATAGTACTATTAACTATGATGTGAGGCTCGCACATGACGATCAGAACTTGAGGCCTCCCCTCGTTTGCACTTGGCAGCTCACCCACGAGTCTCAAAAGTAAAAAACAGCTATTTCGTATTGTCATCTCCAAAGTAAGCACAAGGCGTTTTCAATTGATAAAATTTGAAGAATCATTACAATTCAAAACTATGAAAGTAGTGATGACAATAAAATTCATTCATTACATTTTCACATGGAAGGTTTTCTACAGGTAGCAAGACAACTCATAACAAGGCATTATTTTTAACCTAGCTATTTTTACAGCTCTCTTACTTTTCAGCAATGATTGGATATTTTCCAACATCAAGCTTTCCAAATCTAAGGTTACTGTGGTTATATCTGAAGAGGAATAGAATATAAGGAACAAAATTAACAAAAGCAAAAGTGAGGACACTCAGAATGCCCTTTTTGGTTAAAACCAAAAAAACTCTCCATTTCTGCAACAACACAATATAGATATGGTTTTCACTCACGTGACCTTCGGTCCTGTGGGACTCAAATGACAAAGGCCATGGCGGCCATGTTGGTGCACATAACAAAAGAAGTTCATTAAAATTCTTTTGTAGGTGTGCACCAACATGGCCGCAGTGAAAACCTCCTATTGCAATGGAGAGTGGTATTAGAGAAAATTAAACCAATATACCTCATGGAGTTAATTTTTTTTTTTTTTGGGGGGGGGGGGGGGGGGGAGGTGTTATTTGGGGTTAAAGATTAAGGGTGGTAATGGGTCTTGGTTGGGTACACTGGAGCCACCAGGTGTGCCCTTCAAATGCCGGGAAGTGCCCACCGTCTCAAATAGGCTCTGCCACCATGTCGGCTGTTGCTAATCCTCGCTGTAACCCTGGTAATGCAATTTTTTTTTAAATCACTGCAGCTGAGTAACAACAGCAAAAGGCGAGTATCCAGCACCTTCAAATAATGGGATCACAGTGGCTAAGGGAAGATCAACCCTGACAGAAAAACCCTGGTCCTCCAGGTTGGAGGTTGAGCAGTAGGCCAAACCCTACTCTCATAAAACTCTCCCGGTTACAGAATCATAACATCTAAAGAAAACTGCAGTACTCAAATAGTCCTGGGTCAAACAGAAAAAATCTGACACTGGATTGAAATGACGCAATGCAACCAATGTGGATGCGGCAAGGCCAAAACTACTGCCACACCCAGAATTATAACTAAGTTTGGGACATGGGAAGAGGAAGAGTGGAAGGCCTAAAAATAACAGGAGGAGGTCAGCCGACCAAGAACTGGGGCAGATCGGGTGATGATGGAACAACATGGAATGCAGGGACCAGGATCAGCATGAGTGGAGGGAAACAGCAGATGCCCTGTGCTCTACTGAGGAGCAAGGAGATAAGAAGAAGGTACTATTTAACTATAAAAATCTGTGATTATATTAAATTACACAAATTCATTTGAAGACTTTAAAAACTTGTTAAGAAACTGATGACGTTTCGACGTTTGGCTGAACGTCATTATCAAGTCAAAATGTGTGTTTGCACTTCTTATTAATGACCCATTGTTTGTATCTAGTATTTATAACATTTCATTTCAACACATTTTGACTTGATATGACCTTCAGTGAAATGTCAAAAACTGTTGTCATTTTTTTAATAATTTTTTAAAGTTTTAAATATAATTAATTTAATATGTAATTTATCATAGCAGATTTTTATAGTTTAATGTTTAAATAAGCCGCTTCTTACTCGGAGGTATTATTGGGATTTTTATGTTTGTGGGAATAGGTGTCAATACAAAGATGATACTAGAGAACAATAAGTGAAGATTGTTATATGTGTTTACCTCAAAGAAAGCTCAGCAAATGTTGAAGCAAATCTAACACATGGAGGACACCAAGGAGCATAGAATTCTACCAACCATGTGACAGATGGATCATCACGTAGAGTGTCCTACAAAGTGAGACGTAACTTTACATTACATTTTTAACATACAACTAATATGTTTTCTATTTAACTCTTTCACTTGCAAGAGCAGCCAAAATAAAAATTCAAGAAAAACAGGTCCAAACTTCACTTTGTAAAGCAAAACTGCTTTCACTTGAATAGACACACTCACACACTCACACTTTAGAATTTCATCAACAAACTCAAAAGATAGAACCAATTCTTGCATGGCAGAATAAAAATATTTATAGCTGACTGAAAACACTTTTCCAACCTTAGGCCTTATTTTTTCCAAGATAAGGGAGGAGGGAGGGCCTGGATCCCTCCCCTAGAGCCCCCACTGATAATATTTGCAAAAGAAAACAAACTCACATACACCTGTGACTGTCTGCTTCTAGCCTGCACTTTTGGGAGTGCTCAAGCGGGTTTTGGAGGGTGAGCGCAAAGCGTGAGCAATGAATGCAGCACGTGAGACACGCATGGGGAGGGAAATGAGGACTCAGCAGGGCTCGAAATTGCGACTAACTGGTCGCCAATGCGACCAAAAATTGAGTGCTGGCGACTAGATATTCGGAACTGGTCGCCAGCTGGAGACTCACGTTTTGTCCGATAACCACATAAAAAACTTCTGCACTAAAATAAATCTTTTAGTTTATACACCCGCGTATAAGCCGAACTTTTTTGCCCAAAATGTTTGCTCAATATCGGGGGTGCGGTTTATCTACGGTATTTATAACATCCGCTAAGTTCTGCAAATCATAGTTTATGAATCGTACTTTCCAGTGATATAAGTTGACCAGACTTTGAGAGCCTTTATTTAAGGTGTACAACGTGGAGCAAAACTTATTTAACTTAAGATGACGTAGAAAAGTTAGCCTTGTTTGTCTCACAGAGCTGCCAGAGCGCCTCTGAGGCCAAAAATCAAATTAAGCAAAAAGGTCTGCATCGAACACGCAACACACGAACGTAACGCGAGCGTTGAGTTTATAAATTGTGAAATTTAGCCTCAAATTGTCAAAATACCTGGTTAAAACAGTGCTTGCTATCTTTGTCAGACATTTTGAAGCTTTTAGCAATGAAGGAACACCGAAGACGAACGAAAGAAGCCAAAGAAAGTCTGTAAACAAGCGGCCATCTTGGTTAACCCAATGTCCTCAAGAAATTTGCACAGCTACCAAGCTTGTTGTGGCCTGAATGAACAGCGGGCAAACAAACGTAGCTGCGATCAAAAGTGTGGGTTGGTTTTTCAATACAGGATGATTTGATGGATAGAAGCAAAGTATAGCTCACGTTTCTTAGAGCCAATTCTCTGACTTACGTTTTTATTAAATAAAAAACATTTTCCCCAAAATTTGAGCTTCAAACTCGGGGTGCGGCTTATCTGCAAGTGCGGCTTTATTTAAATAGGCCGGTGTTTACAGTATGCTGTGAAGAGGTAAAAGCAAGGGTAAAGGACCCTTGTTTGTCTAGTTATGAAAACTGTGAACTCGGAATGTTTTGTGCTTACCTGCATCTCGAAAAACTAAGAACAAACCATCGCTAAAGACATGTCAGCTGTGAACACTGGTAGCTACACTGTAACTTTCGTAAGTCTTTGCTATGCTGCTTCTTCCTACCTATGATTTTTCTTGCATGCAAAGTAATAAGATACATATTGAATAAAATTGGCGACCAAAATTTACAATCTGGCCACCAAAACGTTCCCATTAGTCGCCAGTTGGCTCCTGAACGAAAAAGTTAATTTCGAGCCCTGAGGACGGAGGGAATAATGGATTGGTTAGTAAGATAAGTGACACTCTGTTTTTATGAAAGTGTTTGGAATGCTTACATCAAGAGCTGGCCCTCTAAAGAAGTGCACCTCATCTGGCCCACTGTATGATGGTTCAGGAAATAACAAAAAGAGAACTGAAAAAAAAAATCAGTAAGGCGGAGCCATGCTTAGTTGATACATGTAGGCAAACAAAAGAAATTGAACTCAGTAACAAAGTTACAGTCAAACCTCCCATAAACAAACACCATCGGGATGAGAAAAAGTGTATGCTTAAGAGAGGTTTATGGGAGGTTAAAAATATAGTGTTTGTATGTGGCTGGGACCATGACTAAGTGTCCACTAAGGGGAAAGGAAAACATGTTTAGAGGAAACATGTTTTGTTGAAACATGTTTACTCTAAACATGTTTAGTCCTGATGTGAACATGGCATAAGACAGGTTTAAACAATGGGTTCCTGGCAAACAACTATGATGTTGCTCTACTCACCTAAGCAGAGAATAAGGTAAATTAGACCCAGCCTAAAATCTGACCTTGCAAAAAGTACAAAGTTTGCAATTTTACTGAATATGAACACCATAGAGGCTGCTTCTTGCCAAGAGGCTGAAAGAAAATAAAGATTTACCATTTAAGTTTACTTAAAAATGTTAAAAAAAATCCACTTTTAACTTAAGTCACTTCTATTTTCAAGTGATCAGTACAGTCTCTCGTCTTTAAACTATTTAAGTCAAGACTATACTTGAGCAACAGGGATATTTTCTGTCAGTTTGAAACCTCAGGGGGAAAATTGCAAAACAACTGATTGATGTGTGCAACAAAGGTGTCCAATTACAACTATCCAATTAGAAAATATTGTCAGTAATTGGACAACTGTAATTGGACAACCACAACTATCCAATTACAACTATCCAATTTGAAAACATTGTAATTGGACAGCTGTTATTTGACAACCACATGACTATGCGCTAATTAAATAAGAAAAAAACATGTGCACCAATCATTCCGCCGAAATAACGAAATTGTCTTTACTTAATTTCCATGTTATATCACCAAATGACACCAAATATACATCAACTAAATTGGATAAAAAGATTCTATAGAGCCAAACAGAAGCAGTAGTTTGGAGAAAATGTGCAGGATTACAAGGATTGAAGTGCATTACAGTTCATCAAAGTTTCTGTTCTGGTGGAATTTTTAGCTTTTAGTCATTATTTTGTCTTTTTAGTTCATATTTCTTTGCGTTCATCACTTTTGGCAATTTGCTCTTCCTATTTTTAGAGCAAGCTTAAACCAAGCTCCTGGCAATAATCATGAAAATTACAAACGTAAAACAAGATATTTCAGCCAGGACAACAGTTTCCCTTTCATTATTAATTAAATTGTGTCCCTTTGTAAGTTTCTGTAGCAACCTTTTTGCAACTTTACTAATTATTATTACCTGGCTTCCATTTTCTGTTTTTGACAGCCAGAACAATTGCAAGAAATGATAAAAGCTCAAAGTCTCTCTGTGGAGGTAAAATTATAGAATAAATCAGATTTAATTTCTATTCATATTAGTTGACTGGCACAAAATCAGGAGTTGATTAGGGGATAAATTATTTAAATCTGTTTTGTCCCTAGAGTACATTAAACTATTATAGGGAGGTATCCCGCATGGGTACTAACATCCTGTTTGCACCTCGCCATTTGGGTAACTACCTCTGTTTATCTGTATTCTCTGTGTGTGTTTGTAAGTAGGTTGTTTTGTAGTTAATCCAATAAAGTTGTTATTTAAACCTATATGTTACTCTATATAATATCTATTTAAACCATTAATGTAGAACATGTCACATAAGAAACCAGTAAATGGCAAAGTTCAATAAAAGTTATCAGTGGTTAGAACATCTGATCGGTGTTGCAAAAGGTCACCAGGGCAGTCATTAGTACATGTAGCTGCCAATCAGCTTTCATGGCTGGCAACTGCACTGAAGATGACTGGCAACTGAAAGTTTGAAAATGACAAAAGTCGACAACAGCCATGAGAGGTTATCAAGAGTTTGTTACTGCATTGTGTAGTCAGCAACTTCAAAACTAAATGACAGCCCTGGGAAATGAATTTGACTCCCATCAGGGAGAGAATTTTTTCATTAAATTAAAGTCCCATATGCCGGGTCTTTCTGCATGTACCCATGATCTTCTATTGTTTGTGAGGTATTGTATTTTTGGTCTTGTTTTGCATTTGTATTATTGTCGTTCTTTGTTCCTTTTGTTTTACGTCATATGTGCTCCGGTACATGCAGAAGGAACCCACATGCCCAAGATCAGAGTTTCAAGAAATACTGCAGGATACAGCATAATAACTATGAAATTCATATCTTATGGTACTTTACGGATGACTTTTCCACAAGATTCCTCACAGCTAAATCTTAGAAGAAAAATACATTTTTAAAAGATTTTAACTGAAATAAAGTTTAATTTATTAACTCTTAACTACTGAATCAAATATTAATTAATAAAGCTTTAGTTTATATTGATTCAGACAGTTAGCTCTACACGTGAAGGCTAAAATTGAAGCAAAGTAAATGTCATTGTGGTTACTTAAAACTTCTTCCTCAAAGATAAAGTATTGACCTTGTGTCGTTTAGTAGGGTTATAAAGTTTTGGGTGTGAGTGAAATCCTACAATATGAATATTCAAATTGAAACACAGTCATGAAAGCTCCTGAGTAGCATTAATAAGCTACATGTGGTGCGGCTCATTTTCCCATTTTTTCCAAGCGAAAATTTCAGAAAAGTGTGTTAAATGAATTGAACACTTATGTGTTCTTATGAAATAAAGCTTTCATCCTCATTTCTCGATTAGGAGGAAAATTTTCGTGACAAATATAAGCTTATAAATCCATACTAAGCTCACTCACCCACGAGATTTGACATTCTTCATCGGGGAAAAGCCATTCGCAAAAGGGCCGAACTGTCTTCAAAATCAAGTACAACGAACACGCCAAAGAATTCAGAATGTAGTGGCCACTAAGTAATGTCTTCAATGTGTCCAACTTCATCATTTGCGGCCAGTATTTTTCCTATAATTGAAGTTGTTTGCAGTATGTTCGGATATTTACACCAGGTGAGAATATTGGTGTCACTTTCCAAAATTACCGCTGAACTCAATGATTATTGCGTGACAAGTGTATCAGAGTCATCGTTCCACGTGACCAGCGGGAGAGAGATTGCGTGACAAACGGGCAGTTTATGTAGATCTAATATATTTTCTCTTGTCTAAACTTTATAATTTACACTCTTTTTAAATTTTAACTCGGTGAAACACAGCGCTCATAGTGACATGTTTTAATGAGCTTCAATGGCATTTTCGATTTTTATTTGTTATTTTATTTTTACCCCTTTGACGGGTGAAAGAAGAGCCCGAAAAAAAACGACGTCTGCTCTCGTTTAGTCGTTAGCGAGTGAAATAAAGACCTTTATTATTTTACTTTATATTATAGATGGGTTGTACTTCAACCCTAAACCTTCCAAAATGGCGAAAAATAAAGAAGCAAGGAATATGCTTTTGAGAAGTATATTAAAAAAATTGTCAAAATGCAATCCTCTGAAACTTCCAACTTGATAAAGTCAGTGTTTCTATATTTGGCAGAAATGTCGATTACCGTGTAGCATGAAATTTTTCAGAATTTTTGCGGGAGATTGGCGATTTTTTGTGTTTTGCGGGAACAATTTTTTTGCGGTTCGAGATTAATGAAATTTGTGCTGGAAACTACAGAACAAAAACAAAAACAAAAAACAGAACAAAAACAAAGGAAAAAATTACTGTTTTCAACTTTTATTACTTGTTGAGTTACGGTACGCTCTATCTTCGAAGGTGATACAGTACTGCACTTATAAAAGACTGACGCAAAAACGGAATCAAACAAAAAGTCTACCCCTGCCCCCTGCTATGGCCATGCTCAAGGAAAAAGTGTTATTTGGTTATTCTGCGAGTTTTTTTTTGCGGGAACTTGTTTTTTTGCGGATCGCAAATCCACAAAAATTAAAACCCGCAAAAAATTTTATGCTACACGGTAATTTAGACTTCAAAATAATAAAAAACTGTCCACCGTCAACCCATTGCCCGCTCGACTATCTACAATCGTTTGCAAAATACCTTCGACCACCCTATATTTTAATTGACTTTTTAACAATTTTCAGTCTACATTGCTGATGTTCCCTTCCCCCGGGCCCCCAATAACAATGTTGGATCTAAACTTTGGAACCCAAATCAATCTTCATGCGGTTGGCAAGCCCCCGGTATCTCCAATCACAACCCAACATTGATATAGGGGGTGGGAAGGGGGGGAGGGGGTTAATGTACTACAAAATTAACCAAAATTTAGTCAAGTGGTCGAAGGTTTTTGATAACGATTGTCCGAAGTATTTTTCTTCACACAAGCTTTTAACTAGCGAACACGGTATTTCACACTATGTTATAGGTCTAAACTAAAACATACAATAATCGTCGAGTGCGAAAGTGTATGATAGTGTAGGTAAATACATTTAATGTTTTTAAGAGGCAGCTAGATAATGATGCCATTTCAAGAAACATAACAAAAGAAACATTTTCGGATTTTAAAGAGCGAGTGCTGAATACGCTCAAAGAGACTGATATATCGTATATAAACTCTTTAATCGATAGTTTTCCTAAAAGAATCGATGCTATTATAACAAGAAAAGGTGGACGTACAAAGTATTAAAGCAAAATAAACGAATATTTTTGTACACGGCAAAACATGTCTTTGGGGGGAGGGCTGGTGTGTTTGTGTCCTTCTCACGATTCTCATGCACGGTGCTCGGTGATTATTGTTAATTTCTCACGATTACTTTCGCATATGACTGCATGTTAACTCTCCTTAGAGAGAAATTATAAGGATAATCATGTTAGGAATGCCAAAGTTAATTTTTGGACGGTAAATAAACTACATTTCAACGGTTCTCGCTTTTTGGTGACATAAAAAGATTCAGTGACATATATTCTTTGTTTCGTCGTCACGCTGAGAATCGTCAATTATGTACAGCTATGGCAAATTACAAACAGTAATTAGCTTAGATAATGTTTGTCTTTAGTAGTATATTATGTAATAATACCATAAAATGCTAAATGTTTAACGTGGATGGAGCTATTTGAGTTTATAGGCGAGCATCGTGGAATTATAGTAGCGTGACACGGCGTGACATTTCACATAAAATGCCGAATATTTCATGTCTATAGGGATATAGCTAAAAAAAAATTTGGTCAATACTGTCAACATAGCCTATCAATACATATATGTTTGTAACGTCTTCTTATAAACAACGCTTTGCGAATTCTCTCTCAGACAATCGTTTGCAAAATACCTTCGACCACCCTATATTTTAATTGACTTTTTAACAATTTTCAGTCTACATTGCTGATGTTCCCTTCCCCCGGGCCCCCAATAACAATGTTGGATCTAAACTTTGGAACCCAAATCAATCTTCATGCGGTTGGCAAGCCCCCGGTATCTCCAATCACAACCCAACATTGATATAGGGGGTGGGAAGGGGGGAGGGGGTTAATGTACTACAAAATTAACCAAAATTTAGTCAAGTGGTCGAAGGTTTTTGATAACGATTGTAGAAAGTCTGCCGTCCATTCCATTCCCGAATATCTCACTCTTTTGCCGCTGGTCAATAACGTTACCATGGCAGCTTCGTTCGAGGGCCTCCCGTCCTTCCCTGGGAGGCTGGGATCCCCCTGGGAACGAGAACGAGGTTTGTGATCAGCTGATGTAAACGCTGATTAGCGTGTAAAGACCTGTAAACAAAAACACAAAGTGAAAGTGATAGTTGCTTTGTTGGGTACAACCTTTTTCTCTCAGAGAAAACTTACTTTGATCGATCTCATCGAGGTTAAAAACACAGAGCGGTTAATTTTCCGTGACTTCAAAATTCTTCGATTCTTTGTAACATTCTTGAAACATTTTCCCTATCGCTAGGAATATGTCTGCCGCCATCGACTCGCTTCCTCCTGAAATTATGCTGGAAATATTGTCTTTTTTAAACACGAAAAGCCTTTGTCAAGCTTCCCAGACTTGCAAGAAATGGCATGACTTTATTAATGACACGGAGCTATTGTGGCGGAGAAAGTGTATAAAATCGTTGGATCGCGAAGAAATCGCGCAAGACATGCAAACGGGTTGGCGTAATATTTTCATCAGAAACTATGGTACTAATGGCATTAAAAAACGCTGGTTAGAAGGTAAATTTAGCCAGGCAAAATCTCTGGATGAGCTGCCGAGCAATCATCTCGGACCGCTGAGTTGCGAGACATGGGGATGTATACTGGATGTTGAAATATCTCGGAGCGGTTGACCCGATCACGATCAACAACAAGGCAAGGAAGGATAACAATAACATCAACAGATCTTGATCTCTCATCCACATAACCGGTCTACTCTACTCTGAGAAGACGACATTCCCACATATGTTTCGATTTCTTTTAACTGCTTATTCCTTTGCGGATCAAAAGAGAATATTACATCCAGTGACCGTCATTATGGAAATATGTTGGCGATCTTTGATTTGTACACGATTTGCTATTTATAGCACAAGCAGAAGTTATGTGGAGTATATCAAACCTGAATTTTTAAATTAAGAAGATTTTTCTTAGTTCAGATAAAGGTAATTTCTTATTTTGAGAAGGATGTTCTTAATTTGAGGTGTCTGTTCTTGATTTAAGAGTTTTGCCGAAAATTGGCTTCTTACTTTAAGTCTTAAGATATTGATTTTAAGGAAGAAAGTTTTTTTATAATAATAATTAAATTCTTAAAATAAGAAATTTAATTTAACAACAAAAACGTTCTAACCTGTCGATTTGTTTTAAGAAATTTTGTTTAAGAGTGGTAGTTTTTGTTTGCTTTCTCTACATGTTAAGACCCTGCAAATTAACTTGTATACTGCTAGCAGTCCCTCTCTGTAAAGTAGAGGGTGAGTTCATGCCGGCGACCGGCAATTGACCAAGTTAGCGTGCACACAACTGACTGAAAAGAGACAGCTAGCAGCCTAAGGGGCTATTCACATGATACTGGAATGACTTTCATTCTAGAACGAGTTCATTCCATCTCCATATATTTCTCTGTATCTGTTTACATGATACCGATACAAAATTGTGTTCCCATACAGGTCATTCCAAAATGAGTTCACTCCAGTTTTCAATCCGAATGAAATTCTTGTTCAGGTATAACATTTCATTCTGGTATCATGTAAACTGAAAACGAAATTTGTTCCAAGATGAAAACCACAAACCTTGTAGTCTGGGGCGAGTGGCGCATGTGCATCGTCGCGCGAAACTTGCGCCATCTTTGTTTTCTGATCTGGCGCGAAAACCAGGCAAGCGAGAACGCCTTAGGCTGAGCCGGTCGATTTTGTCATGTGAATACAGTACGTACTTCATTTTGGAACGAAACTCATTCCGGTATCATGTGTATAGCCCCTAATTAACTTGTAAGGAAATGACCAGTTACCTTGGAGTAGTCTTATGGAATTAAAAATATGTATATATTTTGTAGATATATGAAAAATTAAATTAATATTAATTTACATGTAAATACAGTAGGGTCATATTTTACACAACAAAATGTAACAAAGCAGGAGTCAGGATTTAACAACATTTTTTTATTTAGCCTTGAAAAGGCAAACATGAACAGATCTACATAAATAATAACTTATATAAACATAACCTTAGTTGTGGAATAATAAATCAAAATAATGCATCTTGTCAACTTTGTCAGAGTCTCAAAATCTTTGCTTGAATCCTAAGTACTGACTGCACATAATTTTTATATAGGAGAAACTAGTGTTAGTCTGCGAGCAAGCTCTCTAGCTCAGAGGCGGGGATGGGGTATTTTTTTTTTTTTTTGGGGGGGGGGGGGGGGTGGAATTTAGGGAGGTTGGAGAGGAGTGGGGAAGGGGAGGGGAGGGGAAGGAGCAGCCATGTCTCAAGAATTGGAATGCCTGCACCCCCATACTCCCCGTGGCTCCAAATGCCAAACCATGGTTTTACGTAAGCCGTAAAAGCGAAAAAACATGGTGCTGAATATCGCTATTAAGGAAACATAATATAACATAACATAACATCTGAATGACCTTAGTGACATCGTTTTATATTAATATTAATAATAATCACAGTTTTATAAACATTTTAATATTCCCCTTACACTCGTGTAAAAATTTATAAATTTGCTGAAAATGCTTTGAAAGCAATTTACACACCCTTAAATTAAATTAAACTACAAAATTAATAAGGCATGTAAACTAGTAATCAGTTTAATAAAAATTATTAGCTGTGCAAAGTTTTTATATTAAAGTGATTCCACTATTAACTTAGTCATTTCTTGGGGCTCAAGATATATAAATTAAGGGGAAGGAGGCACAAGGAAAAACTATTAATTTATTTTCTTTGTGCACTATCCTTTTTTTCTTTGCTCCCCACAATCTAAGCATCTGGTGAAAGGAAATATTTCTTCTTATAATCTGTATTTACATGACATTTAGACCTATAATTCTCCCTTAAGGGAGCCTGCAACTGAGTGGTCTTTAGACTGTTTCTGTAAGCAAACAGAAAAGACAGTTAATTTAATGCAGAAAACAGACATTGTGTGAAAAAAATTGCTATGAAATTGCTGTGATTTACCATTTCTTTCAGTGTTACGCGACCCTTCGAATCAAAACTACTTTGAGCAGTTCGATTTACCCTGCCATCAATCATACCTTATATGGAAAGAGTTCGTTTCTTCGGACGCCATTGCAGGCTGGTGATCACGCAGGAGTATACAAACTCCTCCTACTAGGTATGATTGATGGCAGAGTAAATTGAAATTGCTCAAAGTAGTTTTGATTCGAAGGGTCGTGTAAAAGTGAAACCAGTGGTAAAGTGCATGTGTCAGTTGCAAATACAGCTGGACGTCTTTTATAAATAAAACAATAAACTTACCACTTCGACCTTTTTTCTTTATTTTATCCTACAATATAAAGAGGATTAGTGGTTAACTATTTATAGTGACAATAAAGGTTGAGTGGTAAAACCTCTTTTTCTAAACATAGTGACTAATCAAGCAGGCATTTGACTTGACTTTCTGTAGGATGTACAGACACCCTTCTAAGACAGACAACTAAAGTTGGTTCCTGCACAATTCAGTCACTCATTATTATCTGTGACTAAACTTTCTATAAGATGTACACCTCTCTCAGATGGACACCTAAAGTTGGTCTCCATCACACTTCAGTCACTCATTTTACTGTAACTGAACTCTCTATAAGATGGACACCTCTCTAAGATGGACACCTAAAGTTGGTCTCTACCGCACTTCAGTCACTCATTTTACTGTAACTGAACTCTCTATAAGATGGACACCTCTCTAAGATGGACACCTAAAGGTGGTCTCTACCACACTTCAGTCACTCATTTTACTGTAACTAAACTCTCTTTAACACCTAAAGTTGGTCTCTACCGCACTTAAGTCACTCATTTTACTGCAACTGAACTCTCTATAAGATGGACACCTCTCTAAGATGGACACCTAAAGTTAGTCTCTACCACACTTTAGTCACTAATTGTACCGTAATAATTATTGTAATGAGCTTTCTATAAAGACGGACACCGAGCTCTATAAAAAAGAGACAGCATGTTCTGGTCCTATAACAGTTTCTGTCTCAGGGAAAATAATGTAGGATATCAATGTAGGAATGTTTATACCATTCCCAGCCTGCATGGTTTGGGATATAAGACCTTACTCTTTCAAGTACCTTAACTTTTGCACTAACTTCTGCAATAAGGAAACAACCATTTTAATTGAATTTTAACTGAATTTGTAAAAAGCTGTTACCAGTTTCCATGTCAAGAGATCAATCCATTCTTGCATCTCCTCCTGAGAGTCTGCACACAAGAAAAATGTTCTGTTGGGGAAAACTATGCTGAAAGAGAAATTATGCCATATTATTTATAATTATTTTTGAATGGGAATTTATAATATTGACATGATTATGCTAAGCAAGATGTAAGTGCGATCTTAGAGCAATTTTAGAAATAGATGAACCAGAAATTTGATGCTGAGAGTACAACTCAGGATTGCACTTTTAGTTTATATTTGTCTTCATAGCAGGTGAAGGTTTATTTATTGGGCGAAATTTCAAGGATGCACACAAGAGGGGAACACGCAAATGTCCCCCTCTCACGCACGTCCTCGAAATTTCGCCTTATAAAATAAGTTTATACTGCCAATTACAATCGACAATGCCAACAACTAATCCACCTATCAAATTTTTGGACTGTTTAAAACTAAAGTTCATTGTTTCTTAATGTGTCTTTGATCACCTACTGCATAAAATGCAACTTCAGATCGAAGATCACAGCTACTTCTCATGACTATGAAAGATTGTGATTAAAACTATTTTAGATGAATGTCCTTTATGACACACACTCAAAAAGTTTCAGCACAATGTGTTTGCATTATAACAAACTGGATTTAATTAAATTTTCTCAATTTACAATTACCTGAAAGCATTTGGTTTTCCACATGTGTTATTTTTAAATGCCTCTTCTGCTAGTCGAAGGTCAAGCACTTTTATAGGTTTCTTATCCTGCAAAAATGTAATTTCAATATGTTATAGCGAAACTTTGAACAAGCCTTTTTTGTGACTTAACTTTTTTCCCAAAATTTGAGCTTCAAAACTTGGAGTGCGGATTATCTGCGAGAGTGACTTATACACAGGTGTTTCTGTAGTCAGAATACTAACAAAAAATATCTTATTAATACCCATCCAAGTTTCTGTATAAATTATGGCACAGGTGGGTTTGATTTCATTCTAAATTGTGAGAATTTCTCCACCACTCCTCTTACCCCTTTCACCCCACAGAGTCAATTATGAAGACAGGTAGTGTTGATTCTAACTTTTGAGTTTGTGGATGAAATCCTATGGTGTCAGACCATTCAAATGAAACCTCTTTGGTAGTACTTTTGCATGGTACACTGTACCATTTGTTTTTCAACATTTTACACAAAGAAATTTGAATTTTTTTCTTGAATTTAGATGTTTGGCGCTCTAGGGAGTTAAAGAGTTCATGACTTTAAATATGTTCCTTACCCCTCGTTCATTGTAGTACTGAAGGGTGTTTCTGTTTGTAACAAACCAGCGTCTCTTCCAATTCTAAAACAAGATGGAACAAACAAACAAACGCCATGAGCTCATGGATATAGCACTATAGAAATCCTTTATTATTATTATTATTATTATTATTATTATTATTATTATTATTATTATTAACTTTCATGTCATACCCAGCAACGGACTATATAGCAACTACATAAAAGAACAAACTGTTTCAGGCTTAATATTTAGTTGTTTCATATTGTCTTGAAACAGAATGATCACTCACCTTATGAATTGCTCCTTTTTTGGTGAGGAACCCCTCTTTTGATGCAATCTATCAGGTCAAAAACCAAATAACAATTTTAAAAACTTAATCATATACTGATTATTAAATATTGCATACACCTTTCTAAAATGGTGGCCAGTTTATTATAATTATTTTACATAAATAAAATTAATAAAAAATAACAATTTTTAATTTTTATATGCATGTTAATTACCCCTCTCTGTATTGTCAGTATGTGCAAACACACTGTACAACAGAATTTCCAAGTGAAAATGAGGCATATTTAAAAGTATAATAAATTGTCTGCCATTTTGGAATGAGGTGTTTGAATTTCAATTCACCAGTCACCTAGTATTTTTAAATAAATGCAAAGTCGTGACAACATGAGTAGTATATTACTTCTTGATATTATTTTCAGCTTTCTGCAAACTCAGATGACTTTAAAAATTTTAAGAACTTGCAGCACAGAAAAAGGATAACTGTTTAATACTCACAGACCAGTCCATATCTACTGGTTCATGTTCAGAGGAATTTAAAGCACATGACGAGCGATCCTTAAATGAGCTTCCACAGACCACATGTCTGCTGATTTCATCATATATTGAAGGCTCTGGAACTTTGGAGGAATACGGATGTGCTAGCGTAATAGCCTGACCTAAAAATTTAAATATTTTGTGTCAGTCAATTTGAAATGTCTCCTAAAAATTCATGCATTTGAACTCTTTTAATTCTCAATAATTAAGACATTTCTGATTCCTAAAAACTACATTCAGGCAACCAGCTATAATGACCAGCAAATGAAGATGACCACGCATGCACTAACAACTCAAAGCTTTCAAATGACTTTTAAGGGATTATACATTATGTAGCCATGGAAGGTTATCTTTACTTCATGGTTGTCTACATTCCTTGTGCACTAGCAAGCTTAATCTTACTCAAACTCAAAGCTTAATGATGGTCCCACCCTCCAACTTCCATCCTCCATTTTATATACCGGTATTGTCACAAATGTATCAGGGACAACAAGGATTTTTTTCAAGTTTGAATTTTGTTTGTTTGTTTTGGGGGGGAGTGTCAGATTGTATCCAGAACTTTTCTTAAGGTGGTGAGATTTTGGCAGATAGAATATGATAAAATGCAAGATGCTTTTTTGGTGTGTGGGAGAGGAATAAGGATAATTTTGGCCAAACTAGGGCATCTTATAAAAATTACACCCCCATTACTTTTACACCTGATCGGTTAAGTGCCTGAGTGGTGCAGTGTCAAGCAAAAACTAATAGTAATCACTGAGCAATGATAAAGAGAAAGATGTGAAATGAGTTGCTACGACTATATAGTCACACCTGTTTCTCCTCCAATGATGGGGTAGTTTTGAAAGTGCTCCAGCAACTGCTCGACACTATCAAATTCTCCAACTCCAAAGACAAATTTTCCATTATCAGAAGCCAAGGAAAAGTGCTTTACAGAATCATGGCTCCTGTTGAAATAAGATTTGTTAAAATCACTTCCTCATTATAAGATTCTCAAAGGCTTGATTTGACCAGTTTTGATGTAGATGATGCACCCATGACCAATATTCACTGGTTTGTGAGGTTTCCAAATGACACTAGTACTTTCTTTCTAACTTTATATCGAGGGACACTAAATGCATTCTAGTACTGTCAACTGTGATCTTAAGCCACTTACAAAAACAGCAAAAATCTGGTTATAAAGAACATCCACTTGTTAAAGGAAAATATGTTGTCCAGATGATATCCATTATTGCCAACAAGGTTAATTATTTCTTCAATAATCATATCAACAAAATTCTTGATTGTGATTGGTTGTCTGAGCACTTGCCTATTTCTTACAAAATTGGTGTGCGGTCACCTGGGTGTCCAATTTACAACTTTTTTGAATCGGATAGCTGTAATTGGACACCCACATTACATGTGTGTCAATCAGGTGCACTTTAAAATGTTTTTTTTTTTGCTGTTTATCTACTGATTTCAAACCTATAAAAAATATTCCTGACATTAAATAAAATTAATAAAGTCCGCATAGATTTTTTAAATCTCAAATGTTGTTATTGATGCGATTGTTGGTATTCATGAATGCCGTTTAACCTTTCTGTTTTTTCAAGTTTGTCCTGTGTGCACCATTTGAACTTAAAAAATGATGAGGAATTTTCAGTCATGTAGTTGCTTTGTCACATTTATTTTTTTTGGCAGTGAGAAAGACTTGTGATTAAACCCATAATTGTGTGTATTTGGTTGGTTTTAAACATTGATAGGTTCAGTCAGTTTTTCTCAGTTTTGACCGCTCCAGTTTGGAAACAATTTATTGGACGTTGTGTTGCTCATAATTTTGAATTGTGCTTGCGCGATTTGAAATTACGAGCAAGGTTATTCTAGTATTCTCTAAATAGTACTCCACTCAGTCCAATAAATTACAAGTTACCCACCTCACTGATACGGTATAATGTCCTGGGTTGTTTCTGCTTGGCCTGATTAGATAACTTCCTTGACGACCATAAGCTAGTAGCAGCACCTCGGCACTGTGTCTAGTCACATCATGGTACCATCTAAAATATCGAGAAAGTTTTAAGTGCTAATACTGACACCTTCTTTCTTTTTAAATTGTTTTCACTAATGCATAACTTACATTGTGCACATTAAATTTGTCAGTTGCATTTCTTTGTTAATATTTATTCATTTTTTGCCTAACTGGAAGTTTCAGTCGACTTTGACAGAGAAGACAGACAACTTTCAAAATTATTGGGTGGACCCCCCCCCCCCCCCCCCCCCGCGCCCTCCCAAGGTTACGACCCTTGCTTCCATCTAATTAAAATATTGACATGGGATATTGCCTTCATTACTTCCAGGACTAAACAAAATCTTCTAAATAAATATACTCCATATGTTAAATAGCAGATTAAATTCCTCAAATATTCTCAAAAGATAAATCAGACTGTTTTACCAAAACAAAAAGAATGTTTAGCCAACATATAAACAAAGAAACTTGAATACAGCCGTTTACAAATTAGATAATTTTGAATATACACAATTAATAATACAAAGTCGAACTTTAGTTGTATCATTCATCAATTAACGAAAGACTTATTATAATTTAACATTTTAACTTCGATCAGTTCAGTTCACTGCTTGTTTAATAAGCTGTAAATAGAAATAAGCGCAATATTACATCACAAAAGATGAAATGTTGATCGATATAAGCTTATATATATGAACGTGACTGTATAGCTTTAACATTTCTGGGTGAAAGCGCCTCTTTTTTCTTATTTAAGAAGGAAAATAAAAACACATGCACATATAAAAACTTAAGAGTTATTCAAATAGATACACTAGCGAGCAAATGCCGTTAAATTAAAATTCACAATGCAATAAACAATTTATGCGTGTGTAAGCTTATTTGCCGATCTAAATGCCAATAAAATACAGGAAGAAGCACGCACCGTGCGAAACAATAATTCTGCTAAATTTGTTCCATTAAATTAAAGATAATATTTTTCATATCCTTTTGCAAGCTAGATTATCAAAATCAACGGGTAAAAACTAAAACTTACGGAATATCCTCGATACTGTGCACTGAATACGTTGATCCCTCCATGTTTTTTGATATTTCCCGGTAAACCGAGCGCGTCAAAACAGAGAAGACTGGGGCAGAATAACTTCCAAATATGGAAATTTCGTAACTACGGAGATTCTCATCAACAACTTTGTGGGCGCCATCTTTGTTTTGTAAATTTGAAGCAAGTGAAAGCTGTGTTCATGTCTGGATTCCTTCTCTGGCGCACGAGAGAGACTAGAATATGTAACGTGCAAATAGAAAAAACTAAGAGCTGTCTATTTTAGTTGGTGAGTTTAGTAAATAACGCTGATGGGTCGAAAGAATGATCAATTTTTTACGATCAATCTTTGAGCCTGTCAGATTATTTTGCTCTGCATGTAAAAGGTCACTGACAGGTTTCTTTGTTTTAATAGATAAGTTATGATGTTTCGCAGTAATTTTGCAGGAGAACCAAGTTGAAATCTAGTAGCGTAAAACAATTTAATTGCTCCACTTGCGGTGGTAGCAGTTTAAATACAAAGTTTACCTCGAACATTGTCCACTGTGACTTTTGTCATAGATTATAATATAACAGATTATAAATAATATAAGCTTAAATTAAAAGGTTAAAAGCTTATTACCTTTCATATCGTCAAATACGTTTCAGACATTATTTTTTGGTTATATTTATTACTGCAATGCACTTTAATATTATTATTGTTGTGCATGTGAAGTAAAAACGTTTTATACTTCATGAGAGTGACTAATATAATAATTTACTGCTGTCTTTGTTTTGCTTAATTGAATTAAGGACGTATCACATGGACATCCTAGATCAAAAAGAAAGGAAATGACTGCTATGTACATTGTACATGTAGACTAAATGATATGGTCCACTCACATTCTGACAAGAGGGAATAATAAACTTGTCCCACAAACAGAAAATTGTACCTGTGCAATAAAGTTTATGTATGTATGTATGCATTCCACATTCATGACCTGATGCAAAAACAGGAGTTAATTTTGGATATAGCACTTATAAGCTAACAGATGTATATACCTTATTTACTTCTGCAGCTTGCATTGAATTTTACCATGCCAGTACAAATACAGCGTAGCGTCAATCATTTTGGTATAGAGGTTGCAGACAGTGTCACATGGCAGGGTTGGGAACCTGGTGGAGAATACACTCAACAAATTGTGCTCAAGAATGTGCAGATTAAGACACAGAAGCTACAGTACAAGTAAACAGTTTGCTCTAAAAAATACTCTTAGGTTTAGGCCAAAAAAGGGGGCAGAGTTGCTAGGAAGCCGGACTTCAAATTCAGAGTTCCGGGGTTCAAGTCCCATTCTGACCACTAGCAAATGGCCATGGAGTTGTTTCATGATAGATGGAAGTTCAACTCCTTGGGCATGCTTGTAATATAGCCAACTTAATCCTACCAACTTCCTACCAGTTGGGATTCTTAAATGTACATGTATTTTAATAACAATTTTTCACCAAAGTGAAGGTGTATAATGGTGGATAATTGCGTAGCTACAAAGTGGCAAAAATATCTACCACTTTTTATTGACACTGAGGTAAATAATAAATTATTATTTACATGGTTGTCAATAAAAAGTGGTAGATAACAGTGGTATCATTGGGGTTTTAGTATATACCAAACCAGTGATAAGGTAGCCAAAAATAATTACTTTGTTTCTCACGAATGGGGAAAAACTTGTGTGTGAAATCCAGAACAATGCCTGGAGATGAATAGCAAACACTATCCACTGTTTTGTTTTTCCTGAAAAGCCCCTCACGAGTAGAGGATAAAAAGTATGTGATTATATTCATTTTAATTTATTTTTCGTAAGGGATCTCACTTGTTTGTGGAATCTGGGGTGGATCCTAAATTTGAGTAGCAAATGGTAATAGTAAACTTCCCATAAAGTTTACAAAAAATCAGTTCAGTAATTGCCAAGAAGGTGCATTTCATCTCTGCAGTTACACCCAGGATTTGCAGCATGGATCTTTGCAGTTTTTTAGTGTAATCTTTAAAGATCTTGGTATGTCTTTGGCATTGGCTTTACATAATAAAAAACACTTGAAGTATTGCGAATTTGTATCAGACCAGAATAATTTGTGGTAAAAAACCTTGGGAGAGTGCTCAATTCAGATGATCATATGTTTGATTGGTGGTGTTAAGCTCTTGATCTCATCTAATACTGAAACAAGAAGGGGATGTTAAAGAACCCAAATCACCCAAAAAGTTATGGGGATGTATTTCCTGGTCTTGCATACAAGTATAAGTTTTCATGTACTGATGTAGGAAGGGGATAGTCAATATACAGTAGTATTGGGTCCACAGTAATTAAGTTAGTGTAAGATGCTGTGTATAAACAAATTAAAACTAATAAATATATATAAATCAAATAAACTTTATTGATTTCTCGATATCCATGGGTTTTTTCTAGGTCTCCATCAAGTAGATTTTTCACTACACTTTATCCCAAGCCTATTGTGCTGAGTTCTGGTACAAGTTTTACACTGCCTGTCACATTTAGACCTCTTGAAAAGGTATAAATTAAATAAATCCAGCATTGGTACAAGTGATAAAGTTAGTAGGACCTAGCCTGTGAGCAAGCTCTTGGGTTCAAGAGCCTGCCCCCCGACCCCAAGAGCTTACTCGCAGGCTAAAGTATCTGGTATCTGTTGTGGTTTATTTTTTTTTATTTTGGTTTTAAAATGTTCAAACCAGTTTCATTTTTGTTTTCCTTTTTCTCGGATTATGGTAATGAATCTGAGACAAAGGAAAAACAAAAATTAAACTGGTTTGAATTTTTATTAAACCACAACTTATCCACCAAGAAGATGTATCTTATTTGAAGGCAGAGATCGAGACCTTGTACAGTTCAGTCCACTCTTATGTAAATGTTTTTTTGTTTCCTTTTTATTGCTCAAACCAATATAACTAAGGTCATTGTCATAATATTGTGTATATGTTGTGGTTTAAATTTTTCTTTGGTTTAAAAATTTTCAAACCAGTTTGATTTTGATTTTCCTTTGTCTCAGATTCATTATCATAATGTGACACAAAAGAAAACAAAAATTGAACTGGTTTAAAAAAATTTAAAACAAAGAAAAATTTGAACCACAACATATACATGTACCTAATTAAAGCATGTGTAAACACAAATTCTTCCAAATTTGGTTAATTATCACACAAAGTTAATAACTATTTTCATATGATGTTTGCAGGGACAATATGAAGACTGCATAGAATTTGAAACAAATGTAAGTTACAGTCCTTTAATCCTGAATGATTAGCGCTAATGCCCATAAGTAAGAACCCATTCTTATAAATTTATTTCCAGCAATTTCCGTAATGCACCTAAGTCCAAAGGAGGAGAGGCCAGGTATACATGTATGTAGGGCTTTTGACTGAAGGGCCAATACATACATACATACATACATAAAACTTTATTTCATCTTGAATTTCAGAGTAGCCAAAAATAGGCTAGTATCTCCGAGAAAAATAAACTTGTCAACTCTGTTCAAACCCTCCACCTTGGGCAAATTTTATCCCTTTAACCCTTTTGCATCCAAGTTTCCTCAAAATTAATTTCATTGTCTCCATAGCCAAATATTTTAATTCTCAAATAGCATTTGTCAACTATAGCCACCTTTGGCCACTTATGGGTACGGCAACTATACTCACCTCTGGCCATGAAAGGGTTAAAGTACTCCCACTCTATCATAAACTGGATGATAGTGGCACCCTGGGGGTGGTGATAGCAGAGGTCAAATACTCCTACATGCATGGCCTGACCACCTTATTATTAATATTCACGTTATACAAGTCATGTAAGTTATTTTACTTTCAAGACATTCAGTTTATAGGCGGCATCAACAGCAAAACCCCCAGTTTTTAGTTAATTTGGAACAAAAAGTTACAAAACTAATAGAAAATTTACTGTCAGTGTGTTAAAACATACTACTTTATTTTTCAGGAGGGAATTTTCTCAGTTCCCATGAGAGCTGTGCTGCCAAAGGCAGATATAGCAGTACCTGATTTTTTAAAGTTTGGCATGTGTGCAGTAAAGGACTGTGTTGAGGTTATGTTTCAGATCACAAATACCAGGTAAATATAAGAAAAATGTTTATGGAAAATAAAAGAATGTAATAAATAAAATGCTCTTATGCAGCTGACGGGCCTATATCAACTGAAATTTTACAGAGAGAACAACACAGCTGAAATGTACCAGTTTGCTCAAAAGCTTTCATTTAAATGGTTACATTGTATAAATCCCACTTTTATCACCTACGTTGCAAGTGGAGGTTGGGTGCCCAGGAACCTGGAGTCTTGTACTGCCAACCCAACACCAAGGCAGTAAGAACACCCCATAGGCCTGTCCTACCTGCCCTACCCATGCCCTGCATGCCAGAGCCATCCCCAGCAAATAAATAAATAAAAGAAAAAGAAACCTAAACACCCCCCCCCCCCCCCCCAGCATGAACCAGGAATGAGGGAATGCTGTCACAGGGATGCTAAAAGCTGCAAGCAACACAATGCCACACTCGCAGAATACTTGCAACAGAGAGGGCATGTGATGGTGAGCACATAAGCCACCATGGGAGACAGTTGAACTTGAGACCCCCTGCATGGTACAGTATGCCAGTGCTTGCTAACACCAAACATGCAGCTAAGCAGACTTGTTCCTTGTCATTAACTACGGGAAGTTATATTACTTACTTTTAATCCATATTTTGTTTCTCAGTGAACTTGTGACCAAGTTCCAGTGGCAAGTGCTAGAACCGTTTTCCATTGTACCTGAAAGTGGAACAATGGCTCCAAGAACATCATGCTGCGTCAAAGCAACATTTTGCCCTAAGGTAAGGGATTATGATTTGATTTGACCTTTGGAGGTTTAAAAGAAAGAAATGGAAATAAAATTATGTTTTGTGCTGAATTTTGTACTGAGAGGATGCACAATGGTGTAGAAGATGGTGGTGTTGTAGTGGTTAGTGCATAGGACTTTAAACTGAAGGTTGGTGGTTCAAGGCCCGGGCCCGGGCCCGGTTGTTCAAAAGCCGATTAATGCTAATCCTGGATTAAAAGTTAACCGAGGATTTCATTTCTCTGTTTAAAATTGTTTTCAAAAGGTCATTTGTAGCTAGTAGTGAAGATAAGTTAAAGTCGAAACTGAAGGGCAGAAAACTTTGGAAAATTTTCAATTGTTGAGTTGTTTAATTGGATTTAAAATTGACACTTATCCTGGGCTAGCTTAATCGTGCTTTGAACAACCATAGTGTTTCCTTAGACATGAAACTTTGCTCCTCATTGTCTCTCTCCACCCAGGTGTATAAATCATTGCCAGCAACACAATTCTGGGTTACAAACATACCTTGCAATAGACTAGCATCCCAGAGGGGGAAGGGGGGCGAGGAAGTCCCAAATACTCCTAGTTGCTTTTTGCTGCAGAAACCAGGCTTAGCTCCAGCCATGTGGGTGTCCTGTGGCTCGTGTGCATCTTAACCCACCTACTGAATAATGAAGCCTTTGACTTAAATGTCCACAGTTAAGCTCTTGCACTAACTACGGTTATTTATGCATGCATTGTGTATCTTACCATTTGTTCCTTTCACAGGCTGCATTGGTGTATGAAGCAACTGCAGTATGTACTTACAGTGCTGGTCAAAAGACACCTTTTACAAAGCATGTGAGAATTGAAGGAATAGGTAACAATTTAAACTTGTCAATTATTAACAGGGATTCTGACAGGGTGCGCGGGTGCGGGACCGCACAATTCGGTCAAACCCGCACAATTCCTAAAAATCCGCACAATCCCGCACAATACTTAAATATTTGATTAAAATTTTAATTAAATCAGGTATTTCTATGGATTACCAAGATTTCGAGAAACGTTTTTCAGCCCATTTTCCTTCCAAACAATCGACAAAACCCTCGCATTCCTCGAACGGCTCGAACGGATCGATATAAAAACAACAAGGCGTTCTCTTCGCCGTCCTGGGAACTAGTCTCAGTTTTACTTTTTTCCGACTTAAATTCCTACAGATTTTTTCGCGTAGCTTTTTAGTTGTCGTTTTCCAGACATTACGACATTTTTCTTAGCAGCCTGTTGATATTTTTCGAGCGCTTTCGCTTCCTCTATCAGTTTAATATGTCGGGGACCGAAGAAGAAACACCGAAGAAATGTACCGGCGGTCGCGCCGAAATGAATGTCACTCTGTCTGAATTATTTTCGCAAAGAACTGATCAAGTTTGCGAATCGACAAACAAACTACATGTATTAAAGCGCTGGAACTTCGGATTGATAGGAGAAAATTGTTAAGTTCTGTTCAGAATACTGGATTTGATTTTTTCAATCAAGTGAATGACGTTTTCATTCAAGAAAATGCAAAACAAACATGCTATTAAATTACATTTAGCACGCAATTTGCATACATCTCGAGGTTGTGTTTTTGTGGCAAACTTTCGAAGAAATTGTGTGAACCTTTAATGGAAATTATTCACACTACATAAAATGTACGGATTTTTCATAAAGGAACTCGCAACAGACCGGAAACATTTCATTTAAAGGTGGTATTTCGGTTTTACCCGATCGAGTTTATCGTGTCACGCAATGTGATTTTGTTGAGACAAATAAACTTTTGTGAAGAAAAACAGCCGCAAATTGGCGATTGCTGGGTACATTTTAATCCCAAAGTAAAACATCTATTTGTATTTTTCATTTATACAGAATTTCCTCCCTGTCATATTTTTCTGGCCTGGCTAGAACACTGGTGATCGAATATTTGGTTGGTCACAAGATTGCGCAATCCCGCACAATCGAAGATATTTCCCGCACAATTTGCCTCAAAACTCCCGCACAATTTTAGATTTTTTCCCGCACCCTGTCAGAATCCCTGTATTAAGAAGTTCATCAAGAATCTAGATTCCATAGGACCATATAACATATTGTGGTAAACTTGGCACCAAGCACATTTTTAACTTGTGGACATGCGAAGCGACTTGAACGAGTTATAGTAGTGAGACAAAATTTCACTCACTTGATCAGTCAATTGATCGATCTGTCGATACGCTGTTAACATTGAACCCGCAACATGTAATGGTCATCTGCCTTACCCATGGGGACGGCATTGGAGGGAGGGGAGGTTAGAGAGTTGGATGCAAGGAGTGGGGGGGGGGGGGGGGGGGGGGGGGGTGAAGCAAAACATTTGGGGGAGGGGAGGGTCCAAATGTTTCATATCCACAAGTTGGCTCACAGGAGCCTTTGATAATTTTAATTAGTAAGAATTAAGAAAGCCTGTGAGGTTTATACATTGTTATTCTATTTTTCACTCCTTGTAGGTAAATTTCCCCATCTAATGGCCAGTGTGTCTGGGTCTAAGAAAACGTCAGAGCTAACAAGTGCAAGTGAAGTAGTACTGAACTTTGGAGAAGTCCCAGTTCAAAACATTGCTAATAAGTGGATTGAACTTCATAACTTCTCTCCAGTAAGTAACTATTAGTACGTGTATTGCACGTATATACGTAATGTTAATTGAATTGTATTTAATTTAACTGAAAGGTACATTGTATTTCTAAGAGTCTGCATGGTTGGTTTTAATATTTGATCTATTATTATTTTTATTGACAGGTTAATGCACCATTCCAAGTGCTTCAGCCATCCTCTGCCGCTAACATTGATACAGTGTTCTCATGTTCACATTACCATGGTGTCGTCCCAGCAGAAAGCACTGTAAAACTTAAGGTACTGTTTACTCTGTAATTAACATTGTTAATCCGTAAGATTGGCATACATGAGGCAACCAGTCACCATGACCAGTCGCTGTGACTACATGTAGTTGCGCTGTGTGTGCCAACCTTTAGTGGCTCACTCAACAAGGTGTCCTTGCAATAGACTTATTATCCTATCTAAGTGGAAGGGGAGGGGTGGGGAGGGTGGAGTGGAGTGGAAAGGGCAGCAACGGTACTCCTTATTACCTTTTGCTATATTTGGAACTGGTCATATGCACCAGTGTGGTAGGTCATAAAGCTCCACCCTTCTAGGCAAAAATGTGAATGTAGTTGCCCTGAAGACAGGTTATCTCCATAAACTGTAAAAGGGTTTCTTCATGCTTTTCCCATGAAAACTTAATTGGGTGCCTTTCTCATGAACACCTTGCTATCTGACTTGTAAAATAGAATTTACTTTTACCGACTCCATTCATTTAAGGATGTTCGCGCTAATTGTTTATGCGCATCCTTACTGCGCATGCAATTCATGTCGCAACACCATGCTACGTCATGCACGAGCGCGCGCAAGAGAAGAAATCTAAGCACATGAAGGGCTGGTAGCCGTTTTGTTAACTTTGCTTAGATTTAACTCGCTTGGATGGTCGGTGACCCCCATTTTTTTTTTGATAGATAATTTTCTTTGCCAATTCTCGACAGATTGTAAAATCAATGTAGGAAGTTTAAATTTTTTCCATTTTTCTACCCACGCGACATCGAATCCTCGCAACTTGCGGCTGTCAGAGTTTGCAAATGCTGTTGTTTACAGATTAGATATCCTCTAAAGAATGTTACCAGTTGAACGAATTTGCTTAATAGACCCACTCATACAAAATTTGGCGCAGAAAATTGCATTTTATAGATTCATTAACAATATTTTTGGACAAACAGACATTGGGGCCATATAGAGTTGGGAAGGCCGATTTTTCGAAATTAGGGCCACCTTTCAGATATCTTATCACCGAAACGAAGTCGGTGACCCCCCATTTTTTTTGCATTTCTGATACGAGTAACTCATTGCCTAACTGCAGCAAAAGTTTTATAAAAAAATCAATGTTAGAAGATTTTCGCGCGAACGTCCTTAAGGTCCAGATTAAGTTATATTTTAATCCCACTTCTTACCATTACCTTTGCCCTATCCCACCATCCCACCATGAATGTGCTAACAGTTATTGTGATTCTTATCACACAGGTGTCGTTTTCTCCTCACAATCCTGGCCAGCAATCTGTAGACTATCTGGAAGTTATAGCTCTTGGAGCTACCAACTGCTCTGTTATCAAATGCACTGGAGTTGGAAAAGGTGAATTTCTGGTTTTGTTGAATCATACCCCAGGATTGAAAATTACTTTTCTCACCACTTGACTTGTCTCTGAACTGAAAACGTTATGCTAAGGTGTTTTTTCCTTTATTATAGCAGAACGTAGCTGCCTATTAAATTTGTTTTTGTTTCTGCAGGGCCTGATGTTGTTATTGACAACCATTTTCTTGATATGGGAGTTGTTGAGTCTGGAAAATTTGTAGCTAAAAGTTTCAAGATTTTAAATAATACTGAAGTCCCTGCTGTCTTTCAGGTAAGCAATCAAAATAATTATTATGGTTAACATGCTTAAAATTAACGATATTGAATAACATTACATCTCTAGTTTAAATGTAAGTATCATGCCAAAAAACCATAAAGCTAGATTATATCCTTAAAAAGTGCATGATACTAAAACTTTGTGGATTTAACTTCTTCATATTTACTTATTGAAAAGTAAGTATTGACTCATAAAAAAAAAAAACAGAACATAATTATTTAACAGTTCAAAGAAAATGTGCATGAATTTAAGATTTTTTCCTCACAAGTTGAGTAGTACAGTGATTGAGGGAAAAGGTAGATGAGTTTTTTGAAAAGCTTCAACAAATGATTATAAAAAGGTAGAAAAGTACTTCACACTGAATATTTAAAATTGGACAGAGTACAGAATGAACATGATAGAAAGCACTGTCCATGATTAGTATGCAGCTTATATTTAATATACAGTCCCACCTCCCATAAACGGACACCATCGGGACCAGAAAAAGTGTCCGCTTAAGAGAGGTGTCCGCTTATGGGAGGTTAAAAATGTAGTATTGGTATGTGGCTGCAACCACGACTAAATGTCCGCTTATGGGAGGTGTCCGCTTACTGGAGGTGTCCGTTAGCGGAGGTTCGACTGTATTGTAAACAGACTGTTCTAAGTAAAAGTTGTCAAGGTGTGTGGGAATGTATGCTGGATAGTTTAATATTAACCCTTGAGTAGTACAGTGATTGAGGGAAAAGGTAGATGAGTTTTTTGAAAAGCTTCAACAAATGATTATAAAAAGGTAGAAAGGTACTTCACACTGAATATTTAAAATTGGACAGAATACAGAATGAACATGATACAAAGCACTGTCCATGATTAGTATGCAGCTTATATTCAATATACAGTCGCACCTCCCATAAACGGACACCATCGGGACCAGAAAAAGTGTCCGCTTAAGAGAGGTGTCCGCTTATGGGAGGTTAAAAATGTAGTGTTGGTATGTGGCTGCGACCACGACTAAATGTCCGCTTATGAGGGTGTCCGTTAGCGGCGGTTCGACCGTATTGTAAACAGACTGTTCTAAGTAAAAGTTGTCAAGGTGTGTGGGAATGTATGCTGAATAGTTTAATATTAACCCTTTTTTCCCTCTCAGTTTATGATAGATTGCAGTCAAAGCGTCTTCAAGCTGGAGACAACATGTGGTTTACTGCCTGGCAAAGGATCTCAGACTATTGTTATACGCTTTTCTCCAACAAATCCCATTAATTACTACAGGAGACTAACTTGTCTTGTACAGAATCAGGTAACTTACCCTCACCTTGTTCTCTTCAAAGTGTCTTCAAGCTGGAGACAACATGTGGTGTACTGCCTGGCAAAGGATCTTAGACTATTGTTATACGCTTTTCTCCAACAAATACCATTAATTACTACAGGAGACTAACTTGTCTTGTACAGAATCAGGTAACTTACTCCCACCTTGTTCTGTTCATGTACACAAAGGGTTGTACTATTGTGTCCCTCAAGCAACACCTTAGTAAAGCAGGCTAGTCCTCTTTAAAATTGATGCAACGAGCTGGTGTGTTGCATTTTAAGTCTTTAGTCCACTTTTCAAGGCAGAAAACTCTGTGAAATACATTATCCCAGTACATACTTACCCTTTCTTTTTAAAATCATTGAAGAAAATTATGAAATTAATGTCTTTTTGTAGAAAGAAACAATCATTAACGTAGGAAAGCTAGTAAGTGCTGAAGAGCTTTCATTTGAAATTATGATGACACTGTTAGATTTAAAAATCAAACTCAAAAGCTGAAGCCACATTACACAAGTTAAGGCTTGGTATTCAGCTGTTTATAATAACGCAAAGAAAGGCCATAAGACATACATGTAGTTGCATTTCTGTGGAAACTTAAAGGGCAGTTTCCCACTAGTGATGTAAGCAATGGAAGTGGGATTGGAAACGGAAGCGGAATCGCAAGAAAGTTACGATCTAGTGGAAATCAAAACGACGTAAGTGCATTGTAAGTGACGGAAGCAGAATCAGAAGAAAAAGGAAACCCGATTGGTAATAAGTTCGTGTTCCAGTACACCAAATTGAAAATCAATAACAATGTTGTCCCCTAAACCACCACCAATCCTAACCACCCGTCATGGAACATCACTACACATCATCGCACGTTGCTAGACCTAATCAACTTCCCTAGAAATCATCTAATGGAACTAGACATCATCCAACATCACTAGGCATCATACAGGATACTGGAACACGAACTTATTCCCACCCGATTCTTCTGATTCCGACTTCGATTCCATTGAGCTTCCGATTCCGATTCCAATTGCGAGTCCGTTTTTTTTATCTACACTAGTTAGGCTACTTTTGCTTCCGACTCTGACTCCGCTTCCGATTATGTCACTAGTGAGAACCTGGGTCCAGGTGAAAAGTGCTTTGCTAACTAGGATGCTCAAACTGTTAACGGATGGCCGAGAATGGAAATAGATTGCAATATTTCAAAATTTTGGGCCAACTTAATTATCTCAGCCATGTTCTATAAACAAAACTGTTTTGTTTTATAATAATGTTACTCTATGTTTTTTTTTTCAGGATCCCCTTTTTATTGATCTGTTTGGAACTTGTCACACAGAACAAGTGAAGCCAGGTATGTAGGATTTAGTTGTGATAACTGCTTGTATAAACACTGCTTCTTTCTACATGCATGAAGACATGTTCTGAAAAAAAATATATAATAAAATGTGTAGACTAATTAACATTGATAATCATATATATTTTTTTTATTTAGCTGTTTTGCAGAAGATGCATCTGGATCGGTACCAAACTCATGTTAGGCGTGGCTTTTCAAAAATTCCACCAGAGGTAGTTATAATAACATTTTGCATTTTATTAGCTAAGCTATTATACAGGGATTCTGACAGGGTGCGCGGGTGCGGGACCGCACAATTCGGTCAAACCCGCACAATTCCGCACAATTCCTAAAAATCCGCACAATCCCGCACAATACTTAAATATTTGCTTAAAATTTTAATTAAATCAGGTATTTCTATTGATTACCAAGATTTCGAGAAATGTTTTAGGCTATTTTCAGTCCATTTTCCTTCCAAACAATCGAGAAATCCCTCGCTTTCCTCGAACAGCTCGAGCGATCGATATAAAAACAACAAGGCGTTCTCTTCGCCGTCCTGGGAACTAGTCTCAGTTTTACTTCTATCCGACTTCCTACCGAATTTTTCGCGTAGCTTTTTAGTTGTCGTTTTCCAGACATTATGTCGTTTTTCTTAGCAGCCTGTCGATATTTTATCGAGCGCTTTCGCTTCCTCTTTCAGTTTAATATGTTGGGGACCGAAGAAGAAACACCGAAGAAATGTACCGTCGTGCCGAAATGAAATGTCACTCTGTCTGAATTAATTTCGCAAAGAACTGATCAAGTTTGCGAATCGACAAACAAACTATTAAAGCGCTGGAACTTCGGATTGATAGGAGAAAATTATTAAGTTCTGAATGATCAGAATACTGGATTTGATTTTTTCAATCAAGTGAAAGACGTTTTCATTCAGGAAAATGCAAAACAAACATGCTATCAAATGACATTTAGCACGCGATTTGAATACATCTCGAGGTTCTGTTTTTGCGGCAAACTTTCGAAGAAATTGTGTGAACCTTTAATGGAAATTATTCACACTACATAAAATGTACGGATTTTTAATAAAGGAACTCGCTCAGATCGGAAACATTTTATTTTGAGTGGTATTTCGGTTTTACCCGATTGAGTTCATCGTGTCACGCAATGTGGTTTTGTTGAGACAAATAAACTTTGGTGAAGAAAAACAGCCGCAAATTGGCGATTGCTGGTACATTTTGATCCCCAAAGTAAAACATCTATTTGTATTTTTCATTTATACAGAATTTCCTCCCTGTCATATTTTTCTGGCCTGGCTAGAACACTGGTGATTGAATATTTGGTTGGTCACAGGATTGCGCAATCCCGCACAATTTCCCGCACAATCGAAGAAATTTACCGCACAATTTGCCCCAAAACTCCCGCACAATTTTAGTTTTTTTCCCGCACCCTGTCAGAATCCCTGATTATAGAATATCTTTAATATTCCAAAATCACTAGGAATCCCATTTTGTCCAATGTAATTTTAAATTTTCGAATACAATGACAGTTCCAAAATGGTGTTAAAAAATCACTCTATTTGAGATGCTATACGTTGGTTCTTTCTGTGTGTACCGGAGCACTGTTGATGAAAACAAAAGGAACAAAAAACGACGATAATACAAATGCAAAACAAGACCAAAAATACAATAACTCACAAACAATAGAAGACAATGAGTACCGGTACACACAGAAAGACCCTATACTTTAGGAGTCTCAGTTTATTTGTTAACTTGATGTTGCATCTTTCAGCAACTTAATGAAGATCTGAGGGCGAATAAACTACAACTTGATGAGGACGGAGCATTGATGGCACTGGAGGTTTGTAATAACACTGCAGATAGTTTTGTTTTTATGTTAATCATTATACAAAAACCTTTAACAAGATACTGCCATGAAAAAGCACCCCATCCAGGCAGGAAATGTTGGCAATACTCATTTTCCACTTCATACAAAGGAAATCCAGCTCACAGAAAATGAGCTGACTTAACTTATCCTGATTGGCATTTGAATCATTTCCTTTACTCTTACTACAGAGCACTTCATCTGGTGATGTCATACCATCTATGTCAGATCTGTCACCTCTGGAAGAATTTTTTTGTCATGCATCAGTAGGAGAAACCGTAAGTATAAATTAATGAGAGCTTGCCTCTGAATCCATCCCCCGGGGGAGGGGGGGGAGGGGGGGGGGGTACTCCCATATAATTTATGAGCTATATAGGTATGTGCCGCTGTGAAGGGTATGGTTTTCAGGCAGTTTAGTCTAGGATAGGGTATAGTTATCAGAGATTTTTGGTCTAGAATAGGGTATCATTTTCCGCGAAACTGATCAGTTGCGTGAAGAATTTAGTCTAGACAAGGTTTACTGGCAAATGGCATTTTAAAATCGGTACGGCGGGCAGTACTGCATTTTTACTGACCCCTGTTTACTAATAACTGTGATAGTGAACAAGTTTCTGGAAAATAGCGAGTCTGGAATAGGTCTAGGATAGGGTAGGGTTTTTCGGTGTTTAGTCTAGTATAGGGTTGCAAAATGCAGCTTAAATGGTCTAGTATAGGTTAAGGATCTCAGACTCCCAGCGGCACACCCGCACCCAAAAATTGGCTGAGTACCCCCCCCGGGATCCATCCATAAGTGTATAATTATTTCTTACAATATTTACGTAACTTTAGACTTATTTTTAACTTTGTGCATCTTTATTGTAATTATTTCAGACTGCGGTAGTTCCACATGTCAGTTTAGATGTTCACCATGCAGACTTTGGACAGTTACAAGATCCCAAAGCAGTTACTCAAAAGGTACAGTTCTCTATACAATACCATTCTAAAGTACAGGTTTATCCTAACCAGTCGCATCTTGTTTCTCTTGCTTCTGATTTGCATGTACATACTGCAAAAGCCATTGAAGTGGCAATTTTGGCTTAAATTACGAAGGATTTATCTTGCAATAAACCAATAAATTTCGCACAGCAGTTGTGCAGAACTGGGCTTTTCAAACATTACTTGCCAGCTATGATTCACCTATCTTGGTCTGCCCATGAACAGGCAATCCTGAGGGGGGGAACTCCAATATGGAAATGACAGGGGTGCTCGTCATATCTTTTAGGGGTCAACTGTTGTACCACTTAGGGTGCTGAAATTTAAAATGACCGTTGTTAGAATTGTCGCGGTACCTTCTAAGGTATTGAGCCAAATAAATATGAGTCTTGTGTTGTCTAAAATTAGTACCTCTAAGGGGTAAAAATATATTTGAACATGATTTTGAATGAGTTTGTTTGTAACTTTTCAGACCATCAACATTACTAACCATACAAAGGGAAAGATCACGTGCATGTGGATGAAAGGCAAGTCTTGATTTGGTTATTGCTTATATCAAACATTTTTCAGTTTTGAAGGAATTTAGGAAATTGTATCGCAAACCAGAACCTAGCTGATAGCTATAACTGTGAATATTTTTTAACTTATTTAATAATTATTTTTAAACAGTAAGTACCATAGTAACTAAGATAACTGCATTGGACACCCCCTCTTGGCCATGGGATTTCCCTCTCTTGGCAACTACTTAAACATGAAGCCTTCGCATTTAGCTAAGCTGACAATCAAAAATCCAAATGGGATGGTTTCAATTCATTGTCAGAGAAATAACTGTTTGAAATTAAAGCCAACAAAGTGAAAGAAAGAGGTAATGTCCTGCCCTTTTATAGCTGCATCTCTTTGTGTTTAAGATGCCACATTTTGTGGCAAATGATTACAGGTTTTCTTCTTGTTAATTCCAAAACCTCTGAATAGGTTTTAATTATTAATAACATAAAAATCATAGAATGTACTCTTTCTTATATCTTATTTTATAATGTGTTACAGATACAAAAGGAATATTTTCAGTTTCTCCTGAAGAGTGTGATATTCTTCCCTTAAAAACTGCATCATTCAGATTAACATTTAGACCTGTAAGTAGACTTATCCATTTCCTATTCACAGAATGAAGTTTTCAAATTTTGCTTTACCCTTCAACTCTCAAGAGTGCCAAAAAATGTAAATATAAGGAAAATCCCAAATTTCATTTTGCAAAATACATGTATTGAAAATCAAATGGTACCATGCAACGTCGTACAGTACTGCCGAAGAGTTTTAATTTGAATGGTCACACCATAGGTTTTCGTTGACAGACTCAAAAGTTAGAATTATGCTGTGTCTCCATAATTGACTCTGGGAGCTTAATATATTTATATATTGCATTAATTCAGCAGTACCAATAGGATTGGTAAATTTCACTTCACTATATTTTTTAGTTTAGGTGTCACCTGGGATTAACCTTGTGAAAATCATGTAAAATTGTTTTTAAGTACATGTAGTTTCTAATCTGTTGTGCTCCACATTTTAGAATGCTGCAAATCAGTTTTTCAGTGCTGACTTGGAATGCTACGCATTTTACAAGGTGATAAATAAATGCAGTTTGGTAATTCAATGCCAGATCTATAATATCTGTAAGGAAAGAGAACTTATCATGGAATCCTCAGAATAATTATTTAATAACCTGTACTTGACAGTTTGGTAAACACAAGTTTGCAATACACGCAAATTGTTCTTCGCATGCAGTTTTAACATGCATTGGCTGTAGACACACATGATCGAGAGTTTAATTGTTTATATATTCTTCCCTGACCGTAGAAGGTGGTTGATCAATGAATTTAACGGATCAGGGCAACCAGAAAACTGAGTACTCTCAGGATGCTTACAATTCACTTGTCAGAAACAATTTGAACCACTTAATATTTTAATGAAGTTAAATGCAATTCAATGGAGTAAACAACAGAGAGCGACTTTTTTTAGTGTTCCCCTGTGGCCAGCAGTAACCATATTAGCGCGTGTGCCAGGATTCGATGTGCTCTCCGAATCAATTGCTTTCTTGGAGCATAGACTTTGTGTTTGTTTGTAGTTTTAGCACCTTAAAGCCTCCTTCTCCCTCTCCCATTTTGACTGTGTTATCAGTGCGATGGGTGCCTGTTTTCCTTTTTGTAAGGACTCATGGCAGGGTTGCCAGGAATTGCCAGCCATCTGAGCGATCTCCATCTAGGAGCTGGCTGCCAATAGGGGCCTCCCAGATGTAACAGGCACCGAACCTCCACTAATAGCGATGCAGTTGTTAACTGTTGTTATCATTTGTGACAGAGCATGAGAGATTATCGACTTGTTGAAGATGCTACTCTCTGCCCTCCTTGGTGCCTTTCGCTGAACACTACAGGTGATCATGTGATCTTTACTTGTACTTCCTGAGACAGAGAGTGGCTAAGTTGTGATAAACAGTAAAAAATAACAAGAAAAACTACTGCTCAATAACGTTCAATTGAATGGTCATAACTGACAATTTCATTCATAGATTCAAATTCACTTAATCTGAGTGATGCCTAACAGCTACTATTACTATTACACCTGAGGGTGTTACAAAAGAGTATGGAAACCTACAACATTCAATCTATTAAGTTACACAAGCATTTATAGACTAGAAATACAATTCTTGCTTATTGTTGTTCATGTCCATTCTACTTTTAGGACACACATTTGCGTTAGGTACTGAAACGTTTATTCCCAGAAGCCAATGGGGTACCAAGCACTTGGTGAGTCTTAATAATTTCAAGCCTGTATGATGCACCTCTTCATATGGGCTCCCCTGAATGGAATGCTAGTCTATTACAGGATTCCTTCAGAATAGTATTTACTAGGCTTTCACTACCACTTTCTGGTATCTATTTGTATAACAACTGCAAGAAGAAATGCTATATTTGCTAAAAAGAAGTTTAAAATACCCGGATGTCGACTGAAATCATTTTCCTGGCTGACAAATATGTTCAGTTAGCAATTGTTTGCCATCAGTGAATTCTTAGCTGCATCACATATATGTCTGCTTGTAAAACAAACTCCCTAATACCTGCATCTAATAACGTTTTTGTGTGATCTAACAGGTCTTCCCTGCTGTAACAGTGGACAGTGTTTCTTACAGAACTCTGTTGCTTAGTAACACAGGCCACAATCCTATCCACTTTGCATTTGATGATGATCCGTCAGGGTATGTTAAGCAGTGTTCTTTTGCTGTGTGCATTCTTTATATCAAAGAGAAGTTAATTTATCTGCAGTCCAGTCCCACGGCACTGTTCTTTCAATGCTAGACCAAAATGACAGGGCAGAAAATCCTCCACCATGGCAGACAATTTATGAACTTAATATTAATTATTTTTGTGCAAAATATTGTATAAATATTGTTGCTCATTTATGTAAATTCATGATATATTCAAGAAAATTCATGCAAGATTACTGGTATGTCAATTTATGCAAAGGCATTGCAAATTTACGCATTGACTGCTTTTTCCACAAATAAATTCATTAGTCAAGCAATAGAAAAACAAACATAGGGATGGCAAAAGTTACCTTTTGGTACATTTTACTATATATAGTCACCCTTATGTTTTTTTTTTCCCGTGACAGGGAGTCTACATGTAGACCAAGAACAGGACTACTCACCAACAAATACCAGGTTTGTCTTCTTTAATTTTCTTTGATGGCTTAATTGCAATTAGGAAATTACACTATTATTGTTCATTAATAAATTTGAAGAAAATGTCTTTGAACATTATAATATATGAGAGTTACACCAATTAGATTTAATGATGGTGAATTCTAAAAGTGGCTATTTTATTTTTCATCTTTCATTTTCTTTCAGCTTTTTTCTTTTTTTAATTTTTCCATACCTCTTGCATTTTCTTTCAGTTGATTGTTTTCAAATTGATGCCCTCAGAAGCAAAGACCTTTAAACACACTGTCAAGTGCAAGCTTAATGATGCTGATAAGTTTACACAGGTTTTGAAACAACTCTTTTCCACTTATAAATTAAGAAAATTTTTGTCGTACTAAAGATTTGGATATAGTGGTTCAATTTCATTGAATGTTTATCTTGTGTATTGTACAGGAAATCAGCCTTGTGGGATCTGCTGAAACGCCTTCTCTTAAACTGGATAATCAGGTAGGGCTTAATAGGGAGGGAGGCTAAAGAAAATCTGACTTCCATATCAAGCTTTTTCTGTAGAGAAGAGTGTCGACCAGCCATGCAGTCAACCATCTCTTAGACGGACACCGTCGGGACTGGCCCCAACTGTCCGTCTTAGAGAGGTGTCTGGCTTATAGAGAGTCGAGGTAATGTGACACCAGTAATTCTGAAATAATCAAGCTAAATTGATCTATGTACAATGAATACACGTCTGTTTAAAGTCGTTCACTTAAGCAAAACCTACAAACTGGAACAACAATAATAGGTGGGCTCATATTAGCGATGTCAGCGATGTAAGTAGACCTTAAGTACACTTGAATCGTACTTCAGATGTGAACGGGTCTAATTTAATCTAAAGTAGCCTCCTTAGTGGCCATGGTAACGCACCCACACCGAAGGAGCCGAAGTATACTTTCAAGTGTAGTTCCAACTATCCTTACGGGTTTACTTACACGCATTCCGGAAGTTAAACGTCAATCAAAAAAGGTTTCGCGGCAGATAAGCGCACGCTACCTGCAAACACGCAAACAGGCTTTGACTTCGCCTGTGCACTTCGGCTTGTCTTCATTCTACTTCAGTTTTAGCGTGAAAATGAACGAGAACCCGAACAGCCAGCCATTTCGAAGAATTGATGATGTTGACGACCATCTAGACTTAGGCCTAATGTAAGTGTTTTTTGGTTACCTTCAAAAATGATTTTTCACGAACTGTTTCTTCAGTAGTTACACAGTTCAATACATAAACAACAATTCCACTTCTTTTACAGCAACAACCTAAATCAACGGTTTTCAAGGGTTTCTGCTCCTGATAAAATCCTGTTAAGCGGACAGTATTGGCCTTTCCCGACTACTTGCTATATAGTAAGTAGCACCTTTTATCGGCCGTCCGTAATGTCGCATGAGGCCCATGGACAACATGTATCCTTGGTCACTAACGAGCATACCATCGCAATCAAACACGGCCATTTCTGAGAGTAGTCAGGCACTCCAAGATCCGAAAAGATCAACAGTGGAGGACAGTCAAGGACCAAAAAAGACGAGGGTAAAGTCTGCTGACTGGTCCGAGGACGATGCAGATGAAATAACAAATCCCGCTGTCGCAGCAGTAGCAAAATCATCAATCCTAAGAGACATGCCATTCTAGCATTTTGAGAACTATGATGGTTCAGCAGCTGCTACAGTTTTAGCCTGTTCCAGGCGTTCAGATAGTGGGGAAAGCACAAATAGTTGGGGAAGGCGCGAAGAAAAGCGAGATCGCCTCCTCTCCCTAGTCTCCCCGCATTTTTTTCACTCGCTTTTCTTCGCGCCTTCCCCAACTATTCGCACTTTCCCCACTATCTGAACGCCTGGAACAGGCTACTACAGTTTTCGCTTGCGTGCTGAATATAACTGATAAAATTTCCCGCGCAACATAGTTGACAATTTATGATATGAACGCTTATCACTTAAGTGATTTCAAGTATACTTGCACTTCCGGAGTGCTGAAAGTCTACTTACATCGCTAGTATGAACCCACCTAATTTAGAAAAGTGTATTTGTTTGTTTAATATATTCAGCACCTACATTTCCGTTTTGAAGTATTTTTCAATAAAAAAGCACTTCTCAAGTATCCGTCGACAGTTTCAAATTGTCGGTTGTCCGTCTTAGAGAGGTGTCCGTCTTATAGAGAGTTAATTGTTACAGTAAAATGACTGAAAAACGGCTGGGACCAACACCAGGTGTCCGTCTTATAGAGGTGTTCGTCTTATAGAGGTGTTCGTTAACAGAGAGTTAACAGTATTCCCTATGAGGAAACGAAAACACTGAAATCTGAAATCGATATCAAAGGTCATACCAGTGTTAAATATCACAAGGCAAGGTTTATTCAACATGTCATCAATACTGTGATAGCAATCACTGCAGTAAAAAAATTAATAGCAACACATATCCAAAAGAGGGTCAACAGGTTACAGATAAAAAGTCTACAACATGAAATGGGGGCTTAATAAAATAATAGAGAGGGTGTTAATTAGAGCTTTTATGGTGCATTATGTTGTTACAAATGTATTTGTTTAACAGTGATGTTCTTGATTATATCTTCAGGGAACAGTTTATTTCAAAGCCACTTGTTTAGGGACAGCATCTACCAGATCATTCCAACTAAAGAACACTTCCAGGATTCCTTTAAGGTACATCTCTGTTTAAAACTTCATTACGTAGCCTTGAGGTAATTTAGTATTAAACATGTCAATGTTTTTGCTGTCAGGTTTTCATGGAAAATCCCTGGTCCCCAAGTCAAACTTCTCAGCATTGTTCCCTTAGAGGGTGTCATTCTTCCAAATGAAAATCAGGTATGTCAAGAAACTGGAACAGTAAAGTTACACTGAAGAAGGGTTTAAACCCAAAAGGTTTGTATATTGACTTGAACTTCAGCTTGCCCTTTGGACAAACAACTCTCAAATCTTGCTTGTTCCTGGTAGTTACGTGCTTGCCAAAGTTTACTTTCTTGTTTTAAAATCATTGTTTAGTCAGTGAACGGCTCGCCTGGACCTTGCCCAAGCGGGAATAGTTACTTGCCCCACAGGAAAATCTACCTATCCTGGACGACTGGACGGGACTTTTTTTAGCCCTCAGTACTTTTTAACAATTGTTAAAATAATATAATAATATGTTTATAATAATAATAATGGATAATAATATGCATACTGTTACAGATGTTCTACAGCTTACTTCCGCACTTAAAACTTATCAAGTAAGCAAGAGTTTTGTTTTGTACCTTGTTAATGACATATTTTACACTATGTACCTTTTTATAGGCTCATACATTTAGCTTTAGTCCTCTTGAAGAAGACAAGTACCTCATCAAGACTAAGCTTACTGTGAAAGGATTGCAAGAAGATGCCCAACAACAGTACGGATAACGTTTTTGTTTGTCAAAAAATTAAAGTTTCACTTTAACACATTTTGACGAGGGCGCATGCAAATGCGCATGCACCAGTTTCTCAAGTCGAAACTTGAAAAGTTTAGCCTAAATTTTTTAAGTTGAAATTGTGTCAATTTCAAAAATGGCGTTGAGTTTCTTTGTTTTCCACCGTGACCGCCGGCACTAGTCAACGCCATTTTGAAACTGACACTTCATCTTGAAAAATTTAGGCTAAACTTTTCAAGTTTCGATTCGAGAAACTGGCGCATGCGCCCTCGTAAAAGTGTCCCTGTAAGGCCTCATTCGATTGTCCACATTCCGAATAAGAGTAAACACTAATGTCTTTTCTTTATAATTTGTTGAGGCACACTTGCAGTATAAATCTGGCAAACATGCTTATAATACGGTAGAAGGAGATGTTCAGTTTTCTAGAGCTTCCAAATCCCGAAAAAAAATGCAACTTTTTGTGACCATTCTTCATATTGTTATTCCGGAATATGTTCAGTTGAAGGCCACATAAATTTAATTTTTTGGCTTGTCATTGCAAACCATGCTCTAGACACAGTAGTTTGAATTCCCGGGGGGGGGGGGGGGGGGGGGGGGGGGTGTTACTCCCTATGATGGGCTATACGGGGATGCTCCACCCAAAAGGGGTACCTTTTTGAAGCTAGAGGTGTACGAAAAGGGAGGGATTTCATGAATTGAAGTATATGAAAGGGTAGGGATTTCACGAAGTATATGAAAGGGTAGGGATTTCACAAAGTATAGGAAAGAGTAGGGATTTCACGAAGTATATGAAAGGGTAGGGATTTCACGAAGTATATGAAAGAGTAGGGATTTCACGAAGTATAGGAAAGGGTAGGGATTTCACGAAGTATAGGAAAGAGTAGGGATTTCACGAAGTATATGAAAGGGTAGGGATTTCACGAAGTATAGGAAAGAGTAGGGATTTCACGAAGTATAGGAAAGAGTAGGGATTTCACGAAGTATAGGAAAGAGTAGGAATTTCACGAAGTATAGGAAAGGGTAGGGATTTCACGAAGTATAGGAAAGGGTAGGGATTTCACGAAGTGTAGGAAAGAGTAGGGAAAACACGAGTTGAAGTATAAAAAAGAGTAGGGAGAACTGCCATTTAGATATTATAAAAAGCGCCTTTCAAAATATATCGAACAGGCGCACGTTAAGGCTATATGAAAGGGGTACCTTTTCTGTCAAAAACGGTATATGAAAGGGTAAGGGTTTGGACCTTGGGGCGGAGCGTCCCCGTACAAAACTTTGTTGAGTACCCCCACCCCCCAGGGTTTCAATTGTCAAGTTTTCAGTATGCATTTCACAAGCCTTCTACAGAAAGCGAGTCATTATGAATTCAAAGTGAGATGGCTTGCCTCACGACACAACGTTATCTGTGCATTCGCTTATTAGTGAAACACTCTCAGTGATAAGTTAACTGTATCCAGTGCTTGGAATATTCAACTTGTTCAATTTTTTGTAGGACAATGGAGGAGAAGAAGACCTATTTAGTGAGAGTCATTGGTGAAGGATCTGTTGGGGAAGTAGTGGTATGTATAAGTCATTTGACTGTACAAGATAAGGGAAGTGGTCACAATAAAGCCTGGTTTCCATATGATTGCTACGATCGCTGCGACCGCTACGATCGCCGAAAAACGAGACCGGCGATCGTAGCGATCATATGGAAACGACTGTTCGGCGATCGCTGGGCTAGAAACAATTCTATCTCAGCGATCGTAGCGATCGGCACACAGCAATCGTAGCCATCATAAGCCATATCTGGAAATCACTTTCGTCGATCGTGGCGATCGTAGCGATCAAAACTATCCCACAAAGCATTGCAGTATCGCTTTATGTATCCCAGAGTCCCCCTATGTTTTTCCGCACAAGATGGCTTCCCGCGATCGTAAAGATCATATGGAAACCAACACGATCACTACGATCGTCGTTCTCGTATTTCGGCGATCGTTGCGATCATATGGAAACCAGGCTTAAGTATATTCAAGGAGAACCCACCTTGTGTAGAGGTAGGGGGCTACACAAGATGCCACTTATCTGATGAGCATAATGGGCAACTGTAAAACAGTATTTTGTTTGTCAAAATAAATAGTTTCACCCTTCATGCATCAATCCATTTAACTGTATGCAAAACTCAAATTTTTAAAATGTCCTGGTTAAAAGTGGTTCCTTAATAATGAAGTACATGGTGTTGTTACTTTGCACGTACATCGCATGACTACATCATGAGACAAACAATACTGATTGCATTTTATTATTGTGCCTTACCATCATGAGCAATAACCAACTCTTTCGCCATAGTTGTTCCTTCATAGTGACTGTTTTCTTATAATAGTGTTTGGAGGAGTCAGTTAATTTTGGTGACATTGTTGTGGGAAGTTCTGCATCTCGAGAGCTGACAATCCATAACAACAGTGACTGTAGTCTGCACTACAACCTGCTTATTGACCAGGAAATATCAGGACCTTACGATGACGAGCAGACTGCAAGAGACGTATTGGGTAAGCTACCGTCAGAGAACGTTAATATTTGCTGCCTAACTTTAATCCTTTCATTTCTGAGGCATCCTTTCATTTCGAAAGAGTGTTACATCAGGTATCCAAACACCTCCAAGCTGGTTAAGAAAACTCAGCTAGGACTGTTTTTTTTTTTTCAACGCACTCCCGGTGTTTGGAAATCATAACGAAGCTTCTAACAATGGTATCACAAGAACTGTGTGCACTCTACTTTTTAACCCGTGAATACGCGCAAGCGTAATGAATGGGTTATCGGTAACGGTGGCTAATTCATTCACTCACTCGCTCGCTCGCTTGTTCCATCACTCAGCTGTAAACTTAGTGACGTAGTGTTTTGTTACGAATGCGTTTCGTAACAAGAACAACGTGAATCTAGCGATAACAATAACTAATTTGTTGTAAACGAATATAAACAACAATAAGCTTAAAGATGTTTCGCATTTGGAGGCTTTAATGCAACATTAAAATCGATCTAAAAGGATTTTCAACCGAGACACGTGTTTTGATGCGTATCTACCTTGAAATAATAAAATTTATTCTTAACTAAGTATGTGTTCCAAGATACGAGAATTTAGTTTTATCGACTGAGTCGATAAGGTAAATTGACCACCGTAAAAAGATTCAAATAGCTGACGTTTCGAGCGCTAGCCCTTCGTCGGAGCGATTCGCTCCGACGAAGGGCTAGCGCTCGAAACGTCAGCTATTTGAATCTTTTTACGGTGGTCAATTTACCTTATCGACTCAGTCGATAAAACTAAATTCTCGTGTTTCATCCCCCCACCGACGCAGCACCACAGTTTCTCTAGAAACTAACCCCATTCATTATGTGTTCCAAGATAGTCGAGTGGTTTGAGTTAGCGCCTTAGTCCCGGGAATGGCATTCGGGAGGCGCTAGTTCAAGTCACGTCCAGTGTCCTTTTTTTTTTTTCCTTCTTCTTTTTTGGACTGGACATTATGAAAGTGATGTACTTTTTTTTTTTTTGCGTTCGTCAAAAATGCTAACCGAACTGTGTCAGCATGATAACATAAGCTTACCGCAATATTGCGTTACGCGTTAGCATTTCTTATTCATGGGTTGGCTCTTAGAAGCCTTTGATTTCTCTTCTGCAGCTCTGGAAATAAGTAGCCAGAATGGTATAATACCAGCAAGAACATCGCAGAAGATAACAGCGACTGCTTATCCTTCACGACGAGTCACTTACAAGTTCAAGCTTAGTTATGAACTTCTCTCAATATTTGGTATGCAAACTTTAGCTATTATTTTACTTGTTCATTGTAGCCCGTCTTTTGTAGGAAACAGAACGAATTCAAACTTTGTCCTTACCTTGTAGATATGTTAAGTATTGAAGAATATGTATCAATAGAGAGAAATTATGTGTTTATTTGATAGATGAAGGCCAGCCTTTTATAACGTGTCCGAAGAGAGAACTAGTTGAACTGCAATGCCAGGGAGTTTATCCTACTCTATCTGTGACTGACATCCGTTGCATAGGGAGTGGTAAGGGATACAGCAAAAATCATATATGGAGTCTCTTCTCACTTGACAGGTAAGCTTGTTTTAAATGATATTTTAGCATAAAATAATAGTTACAGCCATGCTCCTTCACGCGTGACCAGTATTTTTGAAAATTTTAATGGAGTTTTCACGTTTACACATCCGTTTCGTGAACTCATTCCGAGAAACAAAGACCGACAAAATGTCATTTTATTTGAAATGTTACATATCCGAACAATATTAGGTTTTTTATGCGTGTAGCGAAGTTATTTTTCCGTTAACTTGTGACTTTCAAAGTGTTTTCCAGAGAGATCTTCAAGGTTTCATTCAAATCTCGGACATTACAAAGAAATATTCAAATGTTCATTTCAGTCTTGAGGATTACTGGTCACGCGTGACGGAGCATGGCTGTAAATGATATTTTAGCATGAAATAATAGTTAATGTTAGAAAGCAACATCTAATCCGAGCCCACAATCACCACTGCGGCCTCATCTCACATGTAATTCCTTATTTGGCACTTGTCTCCCATATTTGGCTCCTGTTAATCAAACAGGTTAAACTATGTGGGCTTTCTTCAATCGCCCTCATCTCAGAAGGCTGCAAGTTTTCCCACAGCAAGATTGATCCCACCCGCACTCCCATACTTATTTATTGTCTCTGTAATAATTGCTCTGTTACCTAAATCTTAGTCCATTGCTCATTTTGATTGATGGAAAAATTCCCTTCTCAAGTCTCGCTAATAAATTAAGGGTGGGGAATTGCTGCCTGCAGCAAAATTCAGACCTGTGATGAAGCCCTGTCAGGGAGGGGGCATACGATACTCTGCTGGACTGGGTTAACTTGGCCCCAGGACATTACCCCTGCATGGATGACCGCCTTGCAGTACAGGCATGAGACACCCCCTCGGCATGGCGCTATGTGCCGAGGCCCCTCATCTGGTGGGTTATCTGGTCGGTGGGTTTATCCGAGCCTTGCCAGTATATTCCCTGCCCAATTTACGCCAATAAATGGGTGTTGTCTTTTATTGCGTGTCAAAACATTAACTAACTTCAAGTCTAGTGCCTCCTCGGCCTGTGCTTTAAAATGAAGCGACCAGAAGTCAAGAGAAGCTTGGCTCGCTTGAAGTGCATTGAAAAACTACTTGTTAGCTGCTATAGGTAGCCTCAGTTTGTAGATATTAATTCAAGGAAGTGACTTTCTGTCATTTTGGTTACAGTCTCAATGAATGTCTGGAATCGGATCCATCTCCTTCTGAACTCCTTTATGCAGCAGTAACAAGACACAGGTAAGAAAAAATTATGTCAAGTACATACATTGTTGAATTTGTAAAATTCATGCTGAAGACAATAGTGTGATTTAAGTAATGTTTACTACATGAGCGGGAGTGTTGTATCGGCCTATACAACAAGGACGCGAATGTAGTAAACAACTTGTGAAATTTACATTCACATGTAAATTAGATACAACCACTCGTGAGTTGTATCAAGATTGTATCGGCCTATACAGGGTAATCATGCGATTGGAATGGCTCATTTCTATTTGTTAGTACCCTTATGAATTATTAATGTATGGTTTAAAAGTTGTTTGTATTTGAATTTCCACAGCACAAGGCGCAGAGTCCCTGTGAACACAAGAGCTATAATGGACTTCAACTTTGGTGCTGCACCTCTGGGTGGGGAGCCTTGTGTGGTGCATCTGAACTTACAGAACACAGGATCAGTTCCTGCTGAATGGTAAACATTATACAACATGAGTTAGACATGTATCAAGGGAACAATTTACAACAGCAACAACCGTTTTTTGTACTCAAGTAAAGATACAGTTTACATTTGAGGGAAAGAATTGAAAATTAAATAGAGTACTGTGTGACAAATATCTATGTGGCGACAAAGAAAGAATAATGTGAAAAAAGCTATGGATGTTGCATTTCTGTTTTTGCATTTGATTCCAAGATATTTAATAATTTAGTTTCTGCATTTTAGGGCATTCTTGTATCCAAGTGACCTCCAGCTGGAGCTTGAATATTGGGCTGAGACGGGAGAATACGATGAAGATGAGCTTCATGAGGTAAGGGACCATGCACATTTTAGACACAATATAATCACTCTGGAAGCCTATACATGGTCTCTTTTTCTAACTATATGATTCGTTTATGTACCTCTAGATGCAGGTTATGGATAATAAACTGTTCAGCGTTGAACCCAGAGGAGGAAAGCTCTTGCCAGGAGAATCACACACAGTCACTCTTACGTATAGGTAAGTGACACACACAGTCACGCTTAATTTTAGGTAACTGACACACAGTCACGCTTACTTATAGGTAGGTGACTTTTTCGATCAGTGAAGCACAGACACCCGAACAAAGGCTTTTAGCAAAAGGCATAAAAAAGAGTTACGATTAGACTGCACAGCAGTGAACATTCTGTGCAGTGTAAAGAACATGGAAAGAAGGAAAGATTGCATTCTTGCGTGAGCCTCGCTCAGTATTTTGGGCGAATCCCAAACCTTTTGTTCCTAGGCCAGGCCTAACCAACTCTAGTCTTCTATGCAGCCATTGTTTGGGTCATCACGCAACGCCCCTCCTCAGTAACGGTGTGGCGTGTTTTCTACGCTTTTGACACAAAGGGAAAAAATGCGGTTCAGGTGTGAGCAGACGTTAGTAGGGAGGAGTGTTGCGTGCAACACAAATAACGGCTGTGTAAAACCAACCCAAATACATAAATCATATTGCTATCTAGTGTAGGATTAGGTGATATTGTTGCTGACTGTGTTTTTTTCCTTTTTACCTTTCTAGCCATACACTGATTGGGACCATCAGACTTCCAGTCTTGTTCAAGGTCATGAGGGGAAGAGAAATTCTGGTATGATAACTCTTAAAAGTATGGCTTAACATTTAGTACAGCACGGAAACGGCATTATAGACTCAAATAGACATCTCGATATCCTAGTACGTTTGATACAATAATGCAGATCCCGCCTTCTGGGACTGCATTAAAACTTGGTAGTGATCTGGGAACAATTCACGTTCATTTCATCACCATTCAGTTGCTCACGCGTACCCAGTTGTTATTAAAAGTTCAGAAAATGAGAGAGAAGATGAAGCAGGTCTGGAATAAGTGAAGTGAAAGCGTGTGGGGCTATTTTCCTTTTGTCCCTTCCCATGACACCCCGCACGCCTCCATTCACTCTCGTATCCAATCTTCTTTCTAAAAACGAGTAAATAGCGACTGGGTGTTAGTCTGATTCAGTTGGTCAGGTGGTTGAGATTTATAGGTTTGTTATTTATACCTCTGAGTGGAATGAAATAGAACATGGCAAGATAAGTTATTGGTGTGACTGTGCCTCAAACTTATCAAAGTTCATCTTTTACTGTAGGTGAATTTCATTGGTGTGACTGTGGATCCTGGCAGCTACTATGTTCACTTTGCTAACACAAGGCACCTTTTTGAGCCAGTTCCAGTGGGAGGAAGTTCACCTCCAGTACAAGTTTATGAGCTCTGTAACGGTGGAGCTACGCTTGTTAACTATGAGCTGGACAAAGAACCTCTTGCACAAGTTCAAGCTGTAAGTATTTTACATTAACCCTTTGTGTTCATTTTACACTTTGGGTTCAGGATTAACTCTTAGGGATAAACTGACATTAGAAATTTTACCATGTTTACCGTTTTTTGAAGCCATGGTATTCTTGCCCTCTGTCTGATTATGTTGGTTGTTTGTATATTTTTCTGCTTAGCAAAACTATGGCTGTCGAATCTTTGAGTGTCTCAATCCATCAGGAGAGATCCCACCCGGATGTGCTGCTCTCATCTACTGGCAGTTTGCACCACTTGAAGCAAGAACATACATGGTCAGTAAAATTGTCCTCGTGATGTGACATATCATGACTTTCATCTTTTCATTTCTTTTCGAACTTATTATTCGCCATCTTTCTTTTTTTATCACCTCATATGACGCTCCAACAGTGCTGAACCTAGCAGTATGCGAAACATTGTTAACCGTTGCTGTATTTTTTCTTTGCCTGTAGGTGGATGTTCCAGTCCGTATTGTGGGTGGTGAGACTGTGTTGGTAACCTTCACTGGTGTGGGGTATGACCAGAGGATCATGGGAGACACGCTGCCTGTGAGTGACATGGGAAGCACCACGGTACCTGACAAGCAGGTTGTGCAAGTCCCCAAACAGGTTTGTTTCTCAGTAATAAGCCAAGGCGTTTAAACAATGCTGTACAGAGCAGTACAACATTGTTGGATTATGATTTGGCTCAAGATTAACAAAACGAAAACTTGGTCAAAAACAACGAATGCTTAACAAGATTTTGCAGGGATTATAGAGGTCTCAATAGGGGGAAATAATTCCACGCTTATTCGATGGCAAGAGTAGATGGCATTATAGGCAGACTCGACAAAGCAAGATATAGTAGAAAAAGGATATTGATAATAAATAAATAAATAAATAAATAATAATAATAATAATTAACAGTACAGTCTAGAGGAGAGAAAAGTGCTTTTATTATCACAAACAGCAATATTGAAACGTTCATCCTGAGTTACAACTCTTTAAATTCATCATTTCACTTTCCTAAGATCTTGTTGAACGGAATAGAGGAATTAATAATAACATTTTTTGTCGCACACGATGGTGGACAAACATCATGAAGTATCCCATCTAAATATGACGAACGATTTTCACTCTTTTTGTTTTCATCCGATAGCAATGCTGGTTCTAATAGTTTTATTATTGTCTTTTAAGCTGTCGTATTTGTCAGTGGAGTGCATTCCATTTGGTGATGTTCCTCTGTATGCAGTTTCCCATCGCATGTTCTTCCTCACAAACTCCTCAAAAGATCACATCATCTCCTTCAGATGGGTCTTAGAGGAATCAGCTTTGGAACAGGTATGTTTGTTATTCTGGCAATGAAAAGGTAAGGTCGCAAAAGAGCCACTGACGGCCACACGCCCAGAACTTAGCCCAGTTTCTTACCACTCTTTCCTGAATGGGAGGATCGCACGGTTACCCTCAGCATTTTGTTAGGTTCCCTAATGGTTCGCCAGTACCAATACATTCACCTGGGTGGAGAGAAAGAGACGTGTGGTGTAAAGTTTCTTGCGACTTGATCCGGGGTGGGGGGGGGGGGGGGGGGGGGGGGGGGTACTCCCTTTAATGAGCTATATGGGGATGCTCCGCCCGAAAGGGGTACCTTTTTGAGGCTGGAGGTATATGAAAGGGTAGGGATTTCACGAAGTTTAGGAAACGTTAGAGAAAACATGAGTTGAAGTATAAAAAGGGTAGGGGAAACTGCCATTTAAGTATTATAAAAAGCACCTTTCAAAATATATCAAACAGACACAAGTAAAGGCTATATGAAAGAGGTACCATTTTCAATGAAAGGTATATGAAAGGGGTACAATTTTCAATGAAAGAGGTACCTTTTATGTAAAAAACCGGCGGTATATGAAAGGGTAAGGGTTTGGACCTAGGGGCGGATCATCCCCGTACAAAACTTTGTTGAGTACCCCCCGGGGGCTTGAACTACCGACCTTCTTCCAGTAGTTTTTGAATCGTTTTTATCTTGGCCGTTCTTGGTAGTGAAAGTTTTAACGAAAAAGGGCATTGTTGTTCTGCTTGTGGATTTCTGTTCTTATCATTAAAACCTTTTTAAGCCAGCGTGTTTGTTTGCTAATACATATTGTATTTTTTGGTTTAATTTTCTCATACTGTTGTTGTCCTGAATTTCGTTTTAGGTGATAATGATTGAACCTGATCATGGCTTTCTGAAACCACAACAAAATGTGCTTCTAAAGGTTGGTCACACTTCTTGTGTATTTCTTATTTGTTGTCTATTATGCCCCAACAAACTTGGAAGTTAAAGCAATACGTTGTAAAAACTTGCTTTAGAACGGTTTACAATTAGATGTCGTAAAACCAAAACCAAAGTAATCGCTCTGGCTAATCACAACAGACGCAGACAATGTAATAAACCAATCATAACTCGAAGCAAAGAAGTCAAACGCCGGTGGGAAAACACTTGCAAGGTTTTAGTTTTGTTTCTGATGGGCTGGGAAAATGGCGAGACATTTTTCAGCCAATCACAGAGTGTAGCAACGTAAAACCAAAGTAATGGCAAAATGTGTTTCGACACTCAATTGAAAACCAATATAGGGACCTTTTGATTGAAGGTTGATAGAGTATACCCCCTCTGGAAGACCAGCTAGAAGATGTCACACTTAAATAGGGGGTTGTATGTTCCTTGACTTCAGTGTCTTGTTTTTTTGTTTGGTAGGTTTCGTTCTTTTCCTGTGGGAATCCGTTACTCTACAATATGGACATCGTGTGCGAGGTATGGCAGCTTTCTTTACTTTCTGCAATCGCAATCTTTGTTATTATTATAAAGTTAAGGAGCAGGTTTGGGTCGAGGAAGACAACCTAAATGGTAACATGAATGGTAAGTAATAGTAACGTCGCATTCGGCGGTTGACGCAGATGGCGCTAAATTCCTGTGACTGCTGTGGTATGAGGCAACGAAAACAAGTACTTCTTTACCTGAATGGGATGGTAGTGCATCGCAGGGTTAACCCCCCCCCCCCCCCCCCCCCCCTCCCCCTTTCCGGAATTTTGTTAGGTTTTCGCAAGAGAAAATATTTGACCAATTATTTTCTCTTGGTTTTCGTAATGGTTCACTTACTGTTACCTATTTATACGCCTTGGTGGAGAGAGAGTTGTCGTTCAATGAAACGACTCAACGGATTAGCGGATTTAGGGAGAGGGGGGGGGGGGGCGATGAGTCGCAGCCCTCCCCCCCCCCCCCCCCCACCAATCCGGGATTTTGCTCTGCATCCCTTTAGGTTGTTGCGGCCATGAAGTGAGGTTGCTCTTTTGCCGCAATTGAATTTCCTGGAGTCACCTTTTTCTACCGCATCATAACCACACCTTTACATTTAAAGGTTATTGTCCTTAAAATCTTTCACATTTTGTCTTTAGATTGTGGACGAAACCGAGATGGCTGAATTCAACCAGAGGCTTATAGACTGGACCAACATGAAGGAAGAGAAACAATACACCTTCATCATAACAGAAGATGACTTAAAAAGGCCTAACTCAGGACCACAGCTTAAATCCATCAAACATCCCAGTCGATCTTTTTCCCATTCAGAGGGAGACTTGCGAAAGTACCAGGCTCTACCTCCAATAGGTTAGAAACCATGAAAGAAATACATGTTGAAGGAACACACGAAATAGCAAAATTTCGCTTAGTTTGTTTTCACGTTATATAGCCAAATGCCACCAAATATACAACTTAGTTGGATAAAAAGATTCTATAGAGCAAAACAAAAGCAGTAGTTTGGAGATAAAGTGCAGGATTGCAAGGATTGAAGTGTTTTGCAGTTCATGAAATCTGATTTATTGACAGGCGGTCAAGAAATCAAACTTGCCATTCCTGTGAAATTTTGACTTTTCTCGCCGTTATTTTGTCTGTTTAGTTCATATTTCTTTGTTTCTGTCACTTTGGGCGATAGTTTCTTCCAATTCCAAAAGTAAGCTTAAAGCAAGCTCCTGGCCATTACCATGAAAACACGATATTTCAGTCGGGACAGTGTGTCCAAATGGGTTTGGAACTTGAAATTGTTGGTTTCTGAGAAGTTAGAAAATTGAAGGACCTGGAGAGAAACACTCGTAGCAAGTCGAAAACCAACAAACAAACAACTCAACCCACATGAAATCTGAGGTTCGAACATAGGGTATATTGGCTGTAGATGTTTGGCACTGTTTGAAGAATCACACGCAATAACGTCTTGCATCACAGATAAAGAAATTTTAGTTCGGATAAAAATATCTGATCAGGCTATTTTTTAAGAAATTTGTATTTTTGTTGTCAGTAACTTTACAATGCGACGCGCCTTACCTTGAACACCAACAAACATTTTTATAGTTAGCCAATCAGAGAGCGCAAATTAAATTGACGTGCACGCCTTCTCTCAAAGTTGAGCCTGATGGAAAGTAATTCTTATCGCTTCGTTTTTATCACAGGAGTGTAAAGTTAGTTACAAAATACGAAGATTTTATTTACTTTATTGCTTTACATGAATCCGCAGTTATGACAATGATCATAAGAATTAGTTGGTGATGGGGCAGTTTTCAATTGAGTGTCGAACGTACCTTATTCGTACTAATTTTCGCGAGGCTTTAATTTCGCGATTTTCGCGATTTGTAAAAAATCGCGAAATTAAAGACTCGCTAAAATTAGGATAAGCGAAAATTAAACACGCGAAATTTAATACACTTCTATAATTGCTTTAATCAATGATTAACTGCGTTTATAGCTACATGGTAATTGTCATCAGTCTATTTATCTTCTACTTCAGCACTTTCTTCATCCGAATCACTCATTTCATTCTTCTTCTTGTACATGTAGCTCTTTTAAAACATCTTTCGTGCAGTCATCAAAATGTCCATTTAGGTCAGGCTTTTTATAATTAGCCAACACAAGCTCTTAGCTCCGTCTGAGGACCCATTTAAAGATATAGACAGTGCACCACAGTAATAATATAGACATTGCACAAGGCTGTATCGGAAGACATACTTAAATTGTATTTCATTATTATTCATCTATAGTTTTGTTCTGTTTCAAGGGTGTTAAGCATTTATAATCATTACAGAACTGTATGGCATAGGTATTTAAAATCATATTTTTATAATTGACTTTTATTAAGTACAATATTGCATTAGCATTTGATTGATTTGCAGTATTTGCTTGATTAGTCTGCGGATTATAAACGCTATTTCTATTACCTAATTGCAAATCATGATTGCAAATCAATCGTCGTTTAAGTGATCATTCAATAAAAAACGGTTTTCTAAATCTGTCTTGTCAATTTTCGCGAAATTAAATGCCCTAAATTTATCATTTTTGCAAAATCGCGAAAATTAATGCTCGCGAAATATTCGTGTTCCAAATTCGCGAAATTAAGTGCCCGCGAAAATTAGTACGAATAAGGTAATTACACGATTGCTTTGGTTTTGCATTGCTACGGTTTGTGATTGGCTAAAAAATCTCGCGCCACTTTCTCGACCAATCAGAAGTAAAACCAAAACCAATCGTGACTTGCTCGCACGCGTTTTCCCGCGCTTGGCGCCGCCGACATGTCCTTGCTTCGAGCTCTGATTGGTTCATTGGATTGTTTGCAACTGCTGTGATTGGTTAGAGTAATTACTTTGGTTTTGGTTTTACGACACTCAATTGAAAACTGCTCTATCCTGCAAACTTGTAAAAAAGTTTGTTGGGTGCCGCTCACGGTAAGGCGCGTCGCACTGTAAAATTTCATTAAAATTAATTAATTCGTGTGTTTTGTAGGTTCACCCAAAGAGACGAAAAGGAAAAAGAAGGGTAGTGCTGCACGGCAAGAGACACCACCCCCACCGGTCCCCCCTGAGTCATTTTTGCTTCATCTGGGAGTCACGGCCAGAACACATTCAATAGGGGAGTTTTATAGCAAGTTTCCTTCGGCGGTGGATAAATTTGTTATTGATCAGTGAGTAATAAATGTTTCTCATGTTTGTTAGTGTTCTTCGTAAACCTTCACGAGGCTGTTATTCGCTGATGGCTTTGCGGTATAGAAGAGAGCAATAGCAATGTAGAACAGTCTTTTGCATGGTATCACCTTGTTGCTAAATCTATCACAGCCAATTTCACTGCAGTGTGCAGAGATGGGTTTTTCAAACCTGTTTCGTTGGCTATGATTCGCCCAAGAAAAGACAGTACTGAAGAAATTTGCCCATAAAACGAGTTCCAAATTTTAAGACTCACTTTCTGAAATAGAAACGTCCACACGAACAAGATCTGTGCATTTCCTTCACCATTTTCCGATAATGAGCAAATCGTGATGGGCGAATCATGGCAGGCGAATCGTGACTTGCAAACTAGCAAATGATACAATACAAATTGGCCCAACTTTTTCAAAATGCAATCCATTTCCCACCTGGCCATCTCTCCACGAAGACGCATTAATCCGTTTCAGTGCACTTGAAAATAAACTTTCAATAACACTCAACCATTATGTTATGGCCAATATACAGGGTTCATACAGTGTTTTGAAGACGTAGTGTCCTCCCGTGGAGGGGGGTGGGGGGGGGGGGGGGGGGGATGGTTGACCAATATTTGGGTAAAGGGGTGCCGCCGATCCTGTTTAGGACAAACGAAAATACGTACCCTGTGTAGGACAACACCCTCTATTTTAAGACCCTGTCCATGACACGGCTCGTGCGTGGTTATTGATCTGAGCTTTAAAAAATGGTAGACGCATCCTTTGAAAAAAGAAAACGACGTCGCCTTCGCATGAGTCACCACAAGCGCTAAGTTAACTGGAACCATAGCCTGTTTAGGACAGATTCAGACCCTGTTTAGGACAGACTTACGTTAAATTGCGTACCTGTTTAGGACAAAAATGCCAAACACCATCCTGTCCAGCGGCACGTCCCCGTATAGGTCATATAAGGGAGTACTCCCCCCCCCCCCCCCCCCCCCCCCCCTTCCCCCCGGGAGTGTCCTGAACAGTTGCATAATTAAGAACAAGTACAATGTAATTTTTGGCTGAAGAAACTTGGATACTTTTTAGGCGTTACGTGTTGTCTCAAGGAGCTGGTAAGCAAGAGAAGGAGGAGCTGTCTGCCTTGGTGTCCTGCTCACAACCTGAAATGGGGATCATCCAAGATGTACTTTCTGTTATTCTCAGGTAATCTAGACTACGAGTAGTCCCACCTTTTTCCTCAGGGATAGTAGAGCGAGCGAAACGCGAGCGCGCGTGAAAATCACCCCACGCGAGAAAGGCGAGACGCGCGGCGGGGAGAGCGAAAAAGGAGGGACTACTCGTAGTCTACAGGTAATTTACAAACACTTCCAGGATTGGGTGAGGTTCCTGTGTCTCTGTGCTGAGTCTCGAACTGTATACATTTGTATGTGGGCATCCTGTGTCTCTATGCTAATTCTCGAACTGTAGCCTAATACATTCGGCATTGTAATTGGATGCGGTTCCTGTGTTTCTAGGTTGAGACTTGAACTGTAGCCTAATACATTTGGCATTGTGATTGGGTGAGGTTCCTGTGTCGCTAGGGTTTGCCCTCAACCCTTTAGTATCGTGATTAAATGGAATTCTTGTTTCGCTGGTCTGAATCTTAAATTGTGTCCTGCTGCTTTTTGGCATTTGATATTTGCCAATGTCACAACACACTGCTAATAACCTTTTTTTATTATTCGACTGTGATGTCATTTTACCTTATAAGGGAAAGAGAACACGCAAAATATCCGAGCGTATTACACAGTAGATTACTGTATTACACCTTAGCATCCCGGTTTCAAGACACAAGCTATTATAAATAAAATAATTTCAGTCGAATAATAAATTCCTTATTCGATGGTTTAACAGATAATACGTGCAGACATTTTACTCATTGCTCGCATTTTTTCTCGCCCCTGCGGGGCTCGAAAATATACTACGCAACTCGTAAAATATCCGCGCGTATTATCTGTTAAACCATCGAATAAGGTTTATTTATTCATACAGGGGACTCCTGGATGACGACAATTTCCATCAGGGAATGGCTGAAATAAGCCAGGAGCCTGTGCCCTACTTTAGACAGCTCTGCGAGACGCAATACACCACCAGCTCTAGGACTTCCTCGGCTAGCAGTCAAAGTAGTGACCAGTCCCGCTCCAGTGAGGAATTCAGTGGGGAACTGGAACAGATACGTTCCACCAAACAGGTGAGAGAGATCATTTCATGTCGATTCTCATCAAATATAATTATGTGTTTGCATGGGTTTTCTGTACAATTGTAGCCGTTGCGGGACAAGTTGCACAAAGCATTACCCAATGTAACACCGCCTGGCTTACTGAGTATCCTAGACATTAGCAACAGCTAAATTAAGATCGCCTATTTAACTCTAACTCCCAAGAGTGCCAAACAAGGAAAATCCCAAATTTCATTTTGTAAAATATTGAAAAACAAATGGTACCATGCAAAAGTACTGCCGAGGAGGTTTCATTTGAATGGTCACACCATAATATTTCGTTGACAGACGTAAAAGTTAGAACTGGCACTACATGTCTCCATAATTGACTCTGGGGGGAAAGGGTTCAGATAGTTGAGTGTCGATAGTAATTCGCCCTTGCTATGCTTTTGCATTTCTTCGCCTGGTGATTGGCTAAAAAATCTCCCGCCACTTTCTCAACCAATTAGAAGTCAAATCAAAACCAATCGTGACTTGCTTGCACGCGTTTTCCCGCGCTTGGCGCCGGCTACATGTATTTGCTTCGAATTCTGATTGGACATTGGATTGTCTGCGTCTGTTGTGATTGGTCAGAGTAATTACTTTAGTTTTTGAAATTTGGTTTTTTCAACCGAGTTGATATGGTAATTACGATGGCTAATCTTATAAAACCACAGTTTTGTGCTTCACTTTCCTACCGACGCAACACTAACAAACCCCGTTATCTATTGGTTATCATTTGTTTCGGAAGCAAGAATGTTTTAACTTGATTCAATAACATTTCCTGGCTTACGGGATGCAAGATTTGCGTCCGCAACAAATGTTTCTCGCGCGGCTAAACTGGGAACCATTTGCGTTCGTAACAATGTTTCTTATTTTAGCCATATTCTAAGTAACTGTTATCTTGTGTTTTGTGTACATGTAGTATTCAGATAGTGACCACACTCATGGTAGGAAAGCATCAGAGGAGAGAGTGGTAAGCAGAACTCATCAGATTATACAGCGCACCTCGGACTCATCACTCTCAATACCTGACAGACTAATGGCAATAGATGGAGATCCTGAAATGATCACAACACAGAGACAAGCAGTGCGCAGGTTTGTACAAGTGATAGACCTTAAGTAATTAACTGTGCTTAGCATGTTACAACCATGGAACTACAAAGAAAATGCTTAGAAAATGCTGTTTTTGTATGGCAATCCGACATCAAATTACTTCATAAAATTGAATTTTGAATTTTTGTGCAATGCAAGTTGAAGATGTTCGAGAAAATCAGGCAATGGTGACAAAATTTAAGGGTTGCATGTAACTAAACTAGCTATGCTAGCATGAAAGTATCCATCGTAGATTTTATTGAATTAATGTCATTTTCAAGTTTGGTTGTTTCATGTTTCATGTTTTGTGGTTAAACATATATGGGTCAAACACAGCTATAAAAGCATGTATTCATAGGCAGAGCACAAACAAAGGGATAAAAATTCTTCCTTGCGCGTATGCGTTCGTACATTTTCCCGTTTCCAATTTACCCTAATTTCTTACTTATAGCTGTGAGTCCACTTGTCTTGACCCAAATGCTTACGCTTCTGCTCAACTTGAAGACCACTACTCCAGGTTTAAAAATCATCAAGCTTGCTTGTTATTGCTCTAACAAGTTAGGGAAATTGTCATGCGAATTGTGCTCGGACAGGACCCACCGTTTTACGAAAAGTCTGGTGGTCTCTTTATGTGCCCCTTCCCTCCCCCACCTAAAAAGATGGTGTCTTGTTGATATAGCCCCCATTCTATCAGGTGCTAATTTGGCTCATCAGATTGGTGGTATCGTGCATAGCCCCCTCCAACCCCCCCAATCCCCTCTGCCCCCCTCCGCCCGCCCCCCTCCCCCACTCCGCCCGCCCCCCTCCCCCACCACTACACAAGGTGGATCCTCGTTGAGTATACTTGTTATGACCACTTCCCTTATTTATTGAATTATTTCTTTCAGGCTGCCAGAGTTTGAATCACTCGTAGAATCCATCATGGAGAATTGCGTTCTCAACTTGTTAACCGAAGCAAATTGTGGTGAGGTAAATTTGACTTCAAGGACAAGAGTGATCGCCCTACCACCCAACAGAACCAACAAGGCCACTAGATAACAGCTGAATTGCATGGGAAGCCTGTAAATAAGTAACTTATACACCCCTGCGTCAGAAGAAAAGTCGACCCTAGAACTACAATGTCACAGTCGTGAATATATGGTGTTACATTGTTCAGTAAAGTTTTGGTCAGTTGATTAAGTTTTTTTCTTTCAAGGATAAACCTTTTTCAGTTTAATGTACGATGTTAGGTATGAAAGTATTGTATGAAAAAAGATTGGTTTGTACAGTGTATTTTACCTTTTTAAGCTAACATACGTTAGTGTGTATGAGAAAAAAAGATGATCTGTGTGTTTATTTACCTTCCTTAAAGTAAGGAAATCTTTGAAATACCAAACCATGTTGTTTAATTGTAAATAAACATTTCGTATTATACACGGAGGATTGTTTATTTAAATGTGTTTGTTCCTTAACTCACATCAACATCATTATGATTGTCATCATCATCAGTGGAGCGGTTTTCAATTGAGTGTCATGAAACCAAACCAAACGTAATCACTCTGGCCAATCACAACAGACGCAGACAATCCAATGAACCAATCAGAACTCGAAGCAAATACATGTAGCCGGCGCCAAGCGCGGGAAAACGCGTGCGATCAAGTCACGATTGGTTTTGGTTTTACATCTGATTGGTTGAGAAAGTTGCGCGAGATTTTTTAGCCAATCACAAAGCGTAGCAATGAAAAGCCAAAGCAATTGCGAAATTACTTCCGATGCTTAATCATCATCACGATCGCCTCATCGTCATCATCTTCATCATCATCTTTATCATTTATCATCGACGCCATCGTCAAGATTATCGTCGTTAGCATCATCAATCGGCGGCATAGCTGGCGACCACTAGCTTGTTCCTACAACTTTTTTCCAGAATGTCGCAAAATAAGTTTTGTTTGAGAAGATTTGTCAAATACTAGAGAGCATATTTCATCACGTGAACCGCCTCGAACTTCGTCTAATAGTGGAACCCCGCCTAATGACGACCATGAATACGAACACCTCGTTATTACCACAACTTTTATCGGCCTAAACAAAATCTTATTTCTTACCTGTAAAACCCGTTAATCTGACCACCCTGTTAACAACTAACGACGACATTTACTCGATATGCATAGAGCGCAGCCTTGTCCCAAGGCGTTCTCGGCTCGGTCAAACCTGTACCCTACTTTGAGCCGTGACGTCACCGAGAGATCCTCGCCCACCCCGTCCCAGACTTCGCTCGGACAACGCGGCAAGAGAACGCCTAGGGACTAGGCTGCATAGAGCGGTTTTCATTGGAGTGTCTTAAAAGTAAAACCAAAGCAATGGCTCTAGCCAATCTCAACAGGCGCAGACAATCCGATGAACCAATCAGAACTCGATGCAAATGCATGTAGCCGGCGCAAAGCGCGGGAAAACGCGTGTGAGTAAGATATGATTGGTTTTGGTTTTACATCTGATTGGTTGAGAAAGTGATGCGAGATTTTTTAGCCAATCACAAAGCGTAGCAATGCAAAGGCAAGTGTTCGTAAAAGCAGTCGTCAGTATCTTTTAAGGGTAATATTTGTTCTTTGCTACCTTAAAAGTGCAGGATGAGAAGTATATGTCTGGGATTTTTTTTAAAACAACGTCTATCGAATGGTGTTTTAAGATGGACGACTCTAGTTAAATTAGCTCCCATACCACTCCGGTTACTTGGATTTTGTTGGTAAAAAAACGTTCGAGTTAATTTAAGTCATGTTTGACCACAACCACGTTTAAATTAATTTGCATTTTATTAAATATTCAACATTTCTTGTTCAATATGAATATGGGAGCGCTCATAATGCACCAATACAATACAATACTTTATTTTCACATTTCCATGACATTTTTTGTTACAAAAAACAATACTAAAACAATAGGACGAATAACTAAATATAAATACAGTTGAACCTCTCCTTACGGACACCTCTATAATACGGATATCTCTCTATTACGGACAGTTCTCTTGGTCCCGAAGATACAAAAATTCATACAATCCCTACCTCTATAATACGGACACCTCTATATTACGGACACTTTGGTCTGTCCCTTTGGTGTCCGTATTAAGGAGGTTCGACTGTACCGTTTAGGGAAATGCCTAGCGTTTAAGTAAACCATACAGTTTTCTAGTTAGACACTAGTCTTGTGTAGTATCACACCAGATTACATCTCAGAGTACTTAAATCATCAAAATTTCCGAGAGGCATCCCCCGCACTCCTCTAGAAAGGCGCGCGCTAACGCGCCCATTGTCTCTTACATCACGGACCCCCTCTTTCTAAAATTCCTGGATCCGTTTCTCGAAGTCCCGATAACTTTCCGGGCCCGAAGCTAAATTTTAAAATCAGACTCTATAGGGTGTATTAACCCCCAAACTAGCCGGAATTGTTTCGTCACCTTAGAATTTTATTGCTTAGCCTTTAAAACCAACAAATATGCATCTTTAATGTGAACATTGCAGACAGAAAATAGCTTTCCGGGCCCGAAATGTTACCGGGACTTTTGAGGAACGGGTCCGAGCTCCTTCCCTCGCTCCGTTTGGGGTGGGGCCACCGGAAAGTCCCTAGGAATTAAAAGCTGGATCCCCAACACACACAGGCAATTTTTCCCAGAAAGCATTTTAAGAAAGCTTTTTGCCGAAGCACATGCCTTTAAAATAAAATACCTAGCTTAAAAACGCTTCTACCAGCACTTGGTCGCTCAGTCCTTCTTTTGTTTGGAGTTGAACGTAACTAAACGGTAAGTTATCAATTTCTTTTACTTTTTTGGCTTTTTATTTCACCTTTTTTATTGTGTCATTTTGTGAGACTGATTCAACCTAAATAATGTTTATGAACTTTGATCAGAAATCCATTAGGGCTCATGAGTTCCTATTCCCTGTAATCGCTCACGTAACCCCGGGGGGGGGGGGGGGGGGGTACCCCCTTATATGACCTATACGGGGACGTGCCGCTGGACAGGGTATGGTTTTTGGCATTTTTGTCCTGAACAGGGTATATAATTTAACGTGAGTCTGTCCTAAACAGGGTCTGAGTATCCTAAACAGGGTATGGTTCCAGTTACTTTCGCGCTTGTGGCGACTTACCTTGTCGTGATTAGTATATTCATGCGAAGGCGAAGTCGTTTTCTTTACAAAGGATCAGTTTACCATTTTTTTAAAGCTCAGATCAATAACCACGCTCGAGCCTTGTCCTAGACAGGGTCCTAAAATAGAGGGTGTTGTCCTGGGTCCTAAAATAGAGGGTGTTGTCCTAAACAGGGTAAGTATTTTCGTTTATTTTTGTCCTAAACAGGATCAGGGTCTCAGACCCTCAGCGGCACCCCTATATCCAAATATTGGTCAAGTACCCCCCCCCCCCCCCCCCCCCCCGGGCACGTAACGCAGGCTATAATTTTCACCAATCACAAGTCAAAGTGTAAAATCAAAGGCGTGCTGGGCTATCTCCCTTTGGAGAAGCATTCTGCATTTTAGTAAATAAACACGTGACACTTAAATTTGTCATGTGTAACAGCAAGCGCGAAAGAAGTAGAGTTCTTGCTACGTTAGGTTGCCCGGAAGCTCTCATGCTCCTGTAGTTTTCATCTCCTGATATTCCCGATGCCCCAGTTCAAACAGAAGGTAATTTACTTTGTTTTACTTCTTTTGGACTTAGTTTTGCATGCATGTGTTGCTAAGTTTTGGGACTCTGTTCTTTCACTTGGTCGTGGCTTTTATAATGGAAGTTTTCTTGATCTATTGGTATACGGGGACGGCGAGGGGCTTGAAAACGAGTGCCGGAGGCACGACCCTTTGGGGGGATCTGGGTTCATCCCCCCAAGAATATTTTTAAATCTGGAGGACCTTAGACACTTGGAAATGCCATGTTTCGAGTTCTGCCAAAATTCTATGGGTGCTTCCGTTTCTAGATTTACACAAAATGATTTCTACTTCCTTTTAAAAAAATACATTAACCCTTTGACTCCCAAAAGTGCCAAACATCAAAATTCAAGAAAAATTTCAAATTTCGTTCTGTACAATCTTGAAAAACAAATGGTACCATGCAAAAGTACTGCCAAAGAGGTTTCATTTGAATGGTCACACCATAGGATTTCGTTGACAGACTCAAAAATTAGAACTGCAAAACATGTCTCCATCATTGACTCTGTTAAGGAAAGTTGTTTCTGTATAGTTTCTATATTATAATATACATGTAGTAACACAGAATGCATGCTTATTAAAGGTTATTTTTCTAAATACGATAACTGTTATATACATGAAACAAAATCATTTCAAACAAAACTTTTGTTTCTTGTAATATTTTCCTCTGAGCACCTTCTCATGTCTTAGGATATTTAATATTTTCTTGTTTCAAGATTTTTTTACGTGAAGTTCTAGAAATAACTGTCTTCATATTGGTCAAGACATAGACTTATATACCGGCAGAATTATATCTTTAGAATAAATAATTTAAATACAAAATTTAAGGTAAAAATATGAGGAATTAAATAGGGCTGACTTGATCTTAACCCAAGACCAAAATTATATCAACATAGCAGTTCCTCTTATTAAATGAATTAATCGTTAAGCCATCTGTCCCGCAGGATTTTTTAAGGCTCTTGTAAATTGGGTGGTAGTGGTTTGGTGGTTGAGAGGGAAGCCACACGTTTAGACCCCCATTGCCCTCCCCCACCCTCCACAGGGTGCACAGTCAAGCTCTACAACTTGGATTGAAACAAGACATTCTTGGTATCTGCAATGTTCACTCCTTTTCTGTTTCTCATCACCTTCTCAACAGAATTGCAGATGTGTTCAAGATACCAGAAAGAGACTCTCTTGTGAACAGGGAGGTACAGTACGTGGTCTATCAAGAACTTGGCATTGTGCGGAAACAGAACATCGTCCTTTTCCTTGCTAAATGAGCGATTTGTGCCCATGCCACTGGCTGAAGGTGGGGAACAAATAAACTGTGTAGATGTTAGGTTTGAAGACTTTGATATCCCATTTTCTTTAGCTGAATCAGTTGAAGAAGACATGTTAAAAGATGTGGCAATTTCAGATTGAGAATGCAACCTGGAATAAACAGGTTCAGACACAGTATTGCTTTCTTCGTTCTTCTTGGAACCCTCTGTTTTTTCACCCTTCTTTGTTCTGAAAACAGTGGAAAGCTGTGTGGCTCCTTTGTATGCTTCTACACCTTCTTTTTCCAGTGCCGTCACAACTTCATCTGGGTTATCCTGAAGATGGAAAATTAACATATTTATGGAGGGTTTGTGTACTTAAAAAACCAATGCAGGCTAGGAGAGGGGGTGATGAAGAGGGGGTGATGAAGAGAGGGTGGGGTGGGGTGGGGGGGGGGGGGGGGGTTCTGCAGAGGTCCATCTTTTGTGGACCTTAAAGAATGTGAATTAATAAAAAAAAAACGAATAATAGAGTTTGTGTTCTAATTCGCTAATTATGTACTTAAAAAATGCACATACATGTACAATACATAACAGATATTGATCTGGATGAGGTACAAATGATCTGTTTCCTAACACCTTAGGAAGCTACAGCTTGGCACACTACTAAAAGATCAGTGGGTAACATGCAGTTGTGATTATAAAGATACAAATTACCAAATATTACTTTATATTAGTACACTTATCAATGTTAGTGATGATTTATTGTTTGATAGTTAAAAGGGATACATGTAATCACAGAGCTTTAGGGTAGCAATTTAACAACAATTGGATAATTATTATCATGCTCATTAGGGATATCACATAAAAAACCTACAGTATTATTGAAGTGTTGAGTCCTTCATGTGCAGTTGTACAACATTCAACATTTATGAGAAGGAGTCACTAAATAACTCGGAAAACAAACTCATTTCAACTTACCACAACCAGGGGGAAAAGCCAATAACTTGAAACATCTGCCTTCATTCCAGGAACAAACACGTTCCTCGGAAGATTCCCACTCACAACATCACCCTTTAACTTGATGGTACGGAGATCTTTTTCATTCACGTGCCTCAGTCGGTACAGCAGGAACCTCAAAAGCATGGCAGAAGGTTGTTGTCTGAGTGTATCTAGGTTTATCCCACCAGGAAAGGCACGCAGAAGAGAGATAAAGTACTCTTTATATGGAAATCCCAGCAGATGGAAGGAATTGATTAACACCCAGTTGAAGAAGGAATTATTAAATCCAGCCATCATAAGCAGAGAGTAGGAGACAAGTTTTTTGAAATATGTCCATTGATTCTGAACAGGATACTGTTCCACTTCGGCTCGCATTTTCTTTAAAATGTCGGGGTTTTTGACTCCCACAACTGCGCCTCCCAAGGACGTATAGTACTTTATTGATCCAAAGCTGAAAAATGACAAGTCCGAGAGTCTATGGCCTTTTCTTTGCAACCCTTGAAAACACTCTGCACAATCTTCCAAAACATACAGTCCATGAGCGCGGGCTACTTGGAAAACTTTGTCCAGATTAATCCATTTGCCATAAAGATGCGCTGCTAAAATGGCAACAGTTTTGTCAGTTACAGCAAGCTCGACCAGCTCAGGTTTAGGAGCCAGTGTGTCGAGATCTAAATCAACTGGCACAACCTTGAGTCCATGACGCTCAACTACAGACACCATGTCTGGGATATTTATAGCTGTGAAAATTATTTCTGAGCCGACTGGAAACTTCATAACATCAAGAAACGCATCCAAGGCAGTTCGGATTGAATAACAGGCAAGCCATTGTTCAGAGCCACCAAACAACTGTTCTATTTTGCCTTGAAGTTGCTTTCTTTCCTGAGGTTTGGTAGTTGAATAGCTGTAAGCAGTCAGAATATCGCTCCAAGTGGCATCTGAAGGAGAGGGCATAAAAGAACACATTATTTGCCATCAGTAAATTATTAATGCAAACTGTAGGCTTTAAAAGTATGGAAAACACCCTATAACACACTTAATCGTATGAATAATAAAATTCTCAGTTGTGATTGGTCTTCCGCGTGACAAGGTTTTGTCAGTCCTTCATTGTGATATTGTAATGCTGGCAAGTCATGAAGTCAGATTAGCATATTTCAGAAACAGTTTTGGAAGGTAATCAAGCATTCCATTAATTCACAGGACAATGGATTCACAAGAGTATGGAAAATCAAGACAATAATATCATTGGGATGCAAAGTAAAATGTACCAGTCAGTCATAAGAAAAACAGCATGAATATATCCCGAAATGACATTCAAAACAAACTGCCTTAGAAGTTTTCAATAAACTTGAAACTCGGAGATAGTGTTGGATATTAATAAATTATTAATCTCTTTAGAGAGTAAATGTAAAAAAAAAAAATCTGTTTTGAATTGTGACCATTCTAGTAAACACAGAAAATATTATCAACAAAAGCACAAAAGGCGCATTTAACATGTTATTTCTACTCATTTCCATGTATCTCTATAAAATCAAACAAAGCGATTTCTTCCAGATTTTCACACAAGGTAGGCAAATGGCATAGAAATAAATATAAGTTTGAAGTGTATTTCAAAATTATGTGCCCTTAAGTGTAGATTTTGACAACCTGTTTGAATTGCGTTTTTTTAGAATGCTGACTCTTAGAATTTCTTTAAACTTGCCGATCATAAGGCAAGCATGTCTGCTAGAAGTACCGAAGAGCTACATAATTTCCTGTCAAGAAACTCTACTGTGAGATTGTTTGCAGTGGTGTGATAGCAGTTTAAAGTTGCAAGGTAAAATGCCCACGGGGGAGGGGGTTGCCAGGGGGATCAATGAAGTTTGGAAATTAATCAACATATTGCCCATTGTGTTATGCTCCAGGAGGGGGGGGGGGGGGGGGGGGGGGGGGGGGGGGGGCTGTGAATTGAAGGTTATGGTTTTCAAGCAGTTTAGTATGGGATACGGTATAGAAATCAGAGAGTTTTGGTCTAGAATAGGGTATCATTTGCTGGGAAACATATCGGTAGTATGAAGAATTAGGTCTAGAATAGGAATTAAAACTCAGAGGGAAAGAGCAGGTTCCCTAAATGGAAATGAAATCATCACAGCATCAGTTGTTGACAGTTAGTTTCCATTAAAAACACTATAGTTCTAGACAGCAAGTCTGGGATAGGGTAGATAGTGTAGGGTAGGGATTTTCGGTATCTAGTCTAGGGTTGAAAGACCAGCTGAACATAGTCTGGTATAGGGATAGGGTTTAAGAGTACCAGCGGCACACCCCACCTAAAAATATACAGAGTTCAATCCCCAGGTGTTAATGCGTCATTCTTCATATGTAAATAAGATGGTTCGATCTCGGTTTTAATTATAATGAAGAATGCAAACGCTGAGAAAAATTCTCACGCTAAAAACACGCGACGAAAACAAGGGTTAAGCAGGTTATGAGCTTTATATAAGCTTAAATGTTCAACATACGTGCGAAAAGCCATACCGTCGGTATTTCATATAGCTAAACTTTCTCGTCAAGCGAAAACGTATTTAAAGAACTTATACTTAACCATTAAAGTAAGTATAAATTGGCCCAAGAAGACTAAAACCCTTATAAACCTCGGTTTAAATACAAAACACAAAGAGACATACATGTACGCATAAGCAGAAACATAAGAATTTGCGTGAAGTGAAAAAGCATAATTAATATTGATCTTTGAATTAACACACGCTTATGCTTGCTCATGTCGGGCCCGTTTCACTGGACATAAGCGCTGTTACGCTATCTATGCTTAAGCTTCTAGCTGTCGCTAGGGAAAACCAGGCTTTAAGAAGAATGCTCGTGCGAAAAATAAGCGACACAATAAATACAACCGCTATTTCACAAGCGGAATTTAGCCATGTGCGGCATCATTCCGGCAGGCAGCTTATTTCACCACCGAAAAATGTTCGGTTCTTTACTCAAAGGAACAGATTTTGCGTGTTTAAGTTACTCACCTATAAAAAGACACGCATATTTCTCGGGTAAAACTGCCATCGTTCCCTTTCCACCAAAATTCATGTAGAATTAAACCGAAACTTTTTAACTCGAAAGGCGTTGCCTGTTGTGATTTGTCTCATGCGAGAAAGCTTGGGCCGAATATTCACGATACCATGACAACCATTCGTGCTCAGGCTCTGGCGGCGACAAGGGGCCAACAATAGACAGATTTAGCAAAGACAACGTGACGTGAGATGAGGACGGCGCGCGCACAAGGAGTGACAGATTAAGACTGGGTCGACAACGCCGTCGCGTTGCGGGTAAAAGGGATTTAGCAAGCTGAAAACAAGGCGGACAGCGACGTCGATTATGTTTTCGAATTCGATTTGTTTCCCGAACAATCCACTGTCTCCATTACGTGTATTTTTAGTCTGTTGATAGATAAATGGAAAAGGAAAATATAAAAAAAAATATGTTATTAATTTCGCACGAAAGACAACAGTCCTCAGACTTTGAAATAAGCCGTTGTAGAACGTTGTCCGTTTGGTTAGTCAGTCCTTTCCTATTCTAAGTTTGGGCGCTTTGACATCGACAATTGGGAAGATGCTGAATGTCGATCTGCAGTTGCTTTTTGATAATTTGCAAATCCCACAGGATATCTCATTTGTTCACATCGACACCGACTTGAAAACTGGGACATGAATTTTTATTAAACTGATCTTTTTACAGCTCGGGCATTGACACAGAACTGTGGCGAACTGTTCAATTTGCTTGCCACACCCTGCCATGCAATGCCCCTTTCCCCGCCTCCGGGTTTACTGATGAACACTCCTTCCCCGCCACGGTCCGCACCATCACTGATCTAGAGTAGAATGAAAATACCAAATGTCAATAATTTATTACACCTTTTTCAGATAACGAAAACAAAAAATGAGTTTTCCACGATTTTTGATCATAGTAACACTTTATAAAGTAAGCTTCAGATAAACACTTTGGGTAAACACAGGCCCGGTTCAGACGCCGAACTTTTCATGAGCCGAACTTAATTCGAATTTGGACCGACCCAAATTAACAAAAGTACGCCTGTTGATTCAGACGCCGAACTTAATTAGCCGAACTTAATTCAGTTTGAAGAGAAACAAATCGAAAGGTCAGCGATTTTCAGGCAAAGATGCCAGAACACGCACCAGTCGTTATAATAATTTATGCATTAGGTTCGGCTCATGAAAAGTTCGGCGTCTGAATCAAAGCCGTTCCAAAGCCGAAATTCCCGGCTGAGCCAGGCGGAAAGAACGGCTGAGCCGTTCCAAATTCAAATAGCCGTTCTTAACTGATTCAGACGCCGAACTTTTCATGTACTTAATTCAAAGTATTAGGTTCGGCTCATGAAAAGTTCGGCGTCTGAACCGGGCCACATTTGTCGTTTGTCACTGAAAAGTGACGATCCTAATTTTAATTTTGACAATATTTTTTTTTTCAACATATTTATACCATGAACGGCTTTATAAGCGCGAGGAATATTGTCGATTTCTTTCAAGTTTGTTTTCGATGTCGTATGAAAAGCACACAAAATGTGACTTTTCACAGTTTGTTTTTCCACCTTGCCTAAAAAGTCGAGGTTTATAAAAACAAAACAAAAAATTCATACCCGAAGGGCGGTAAAACTTTGTTACCGAGTATTTATACTTGCGACCCGATCAAATTAAGCATAAATCAAACGAAAGAATGGGCTACAAATCACAACTACGTACAAGGCTCTATGACCTAAAATGGTGTAAATATCAAGGCTGGTAGGAGGTTTCACTTCTACAGCAGTACACATAAACTATTAACGTACACAAAAAATGGGAAAAAGTGAGCGATAAAATATAGCTCATCACTTCGCGCACTAAAAGTTCTAAAATATGCTTACTTTTTTTCCTGTCGCTTTTTAAAAGCAAGATAAATGTAACAGTGAACTTATTAAATCTACATATAAAAAACGTTTTAAGCTTTGGCTTAAGCTTATGTTAGTAGTTTAATTATAGCGTGTTGTTGTTGAATTTGTTGTTTTGTTGTAATTGGGCTAAAATGAACAACCCCGTAATTTAATCCACCGCGATTTTCTATCATATTTTATAAAACCGTAACCGCTAAAAATGCAGAATAAATTCATGCCTTTATTATCTCTCCAGAATAAAAAACTTATCAAGCAAAACAGCACCATTCTTCCACAAAAAGTCGAAACAAAATACTTGACATGAATACTCAAGGAAACAAACACAAAACCGAATCAGTATCAACAAGTTTTTGTCGGCTTTTAAAAGTTATAGGCTTGGAGGACAAATGAAATATTTAACTAAAATGATAATTTTAGGTAGCCAAATAAATTTTCCTACCTTTTCCTACCTTTTCAACTCGTAAAAAGCCTTTTCTTGGCAGTAAATCACCCGCGTCGTGATGGCGACGTGAAAACAACCCAAATGCCGTCGTGAACGCGACGCGACCTTGACCCGAGAACGTGAACGTAAGGACCGGAAGTCGGGTCCAGACTATTCCGCGCGGTGTCGCGTCCTCATTTCACGTCGCGTTGTCTTTGCTAAATCTGTCTAATGTTAAAACGTACAGAAACGTACTGGTACTGGTTAGAATTTTCCGGGGCGCAGCGCCTGAAAAAAAAAAAGAAAAAGCTAAGCCTGAAATATAATATCGTATCCTGATTAATATCGGTACAATCATGATATTGTAAGCTTATTTAAGAGTCCTGAAGTGTGACGTCACAAACACCTAAATTTGTGAAACGATGGGATTTGATGAGATATTCGGAAAAAACACGATGAAAAATGTCCGCTCCCCCAAAAGCATTGCAATTTGTAAGGGTTATTTTTAGGCGACGAGGAGATACGTGATTTATTCACCGAGGGCTCGGTGAATAAATCACGTATCCACGAGGTGCCTAAAAATAACTAGCCTGCGAATGCAGCCGCCTCTCATCGCCCCTAAGCGGCTGGGAGCGATGAGAGGCGGCTGTATTCGCAGGCTAAAAAATAACCGGCTTTTATTCCACATGGGCGAGGTTGACTCCCCAATGACAAACAAACGCTTTTGTGCAATGCATATATCGGAATGCCTTTGTATGTGTGGAGAACAATAAAATAAAAATGCTGAACGTACGCACTGGGATTTCGACGTGGTAAATTCGTATAGAACAAACATGTTTTCGGTCGTGTCTGAGCTTTATTCACTCCAACATTAGAATACCTGAGTGACTCAGAAGACGACTTGTTTCTTACTCAGAACAGTTTCAGTGGTTCGTTAAATGTAAGCAGTAAGCTAGACGAGTTAAGCTAGCGACTGAACAGCTTCGAGGTGCCGCTTATGATAAAGCACAGTTTAGCGTTGCAGAAGTGACTGAGGGGTTGTTCGAAGATGCCGAGCAATGTCAAAATATCGAAGCAGTTTGCAACAAGATAGAGGAGATTAATGACGATGGCAAGAAGTTAAGGTAAGGGAACAAAGAATCATTTTTAAATGAGCCAGAAGCGAAGAAGGTAAAGTAGAATTCAGTATTTCGGAACGATCATCGTCTGTGTTCAATTTAACAAATTGCTCGGTTGTGTTAAAAGTGACAAGTTTTTCTTGCTTTGCTGTTTTTTTTTGTTTGCAACTTTGGGTGTTGAGAGGGGAATACATCAGGGGAATATGTCGGGGGAATATGTTGAGGTGAATATATTCCATTAGTTGACTGAAACAGTGGATAGCATTGTTGGCGCGCTCTGATTGGCTACTGAAACTCGGAATAGTTGTTAATTGTTTTGCTATTGTTTCAGCCGCGCACTCCCCTGTAACAATCAAAAGCCGCCACCAGCTTTTCAGACAGTTGATCTTAGCGGGGATTACTCAATGTAATCCCCTACGAGAACAAAGAAAAACAAGCCATGTAGAATATAAGGGGGTTAGATTGGCACTTTCATGCTCTGATGACTCCATACAAACCTTTCTAAATTTTGTTCTGTTCAAAACGAACTTCAAGCCCTTCGCCTGATTCTCAAATGTTCCGAGGTCGCTCACTGCCAACTCTGCCAACTCCAGGAGGGAGTTGGTAGCAAGCGACATCGGGCCGTCTGAAAATCAGGCTGATAAGTCCTGGAGCGCTTTCCTTTTGTATTGAAAATTCGATTGTTCCAGCGGGTTAATCAAATTGAACAGACTTTTCCACTGGAAATTTTTCGGAAAAAAAGGAATACCTTGAGGTAGTCCTTTTTTCTCGTTTTTGCCGAAATGATCGGAAAAATCCTGTACCATCTGCTGCGTCCCACTAGTGTCATGCTACTTGACGAATTAAAGGCCATGTTTGTTGAATGTTTGTTATTGTAAATCAAGAAAGAAAAAGCAACTCCGTGCAAAAGGAACACGCTCTTCCCGTTCCGTTTCGATTGAGGACAATTTGTCCTGTTCCTTTTAACAAGAAATTCTGCCCGGTTTTTCCATTCAAATGGAAAGCGCCCCTGGGCTTCTACAACTGGCCGGCAAGCAAAAAACTATTGTCATAAAGAACCGTTGTTTTAGAGCCGTTGGCGTGCTAGCCAAGGCGCAGACGTCTCCTATGTCCCTTCCAATACGGCGCCCTTTCTAATAAGTGTCCCTCGCCCACTTGTGTCGTTTTGTTTATAAGCGCCCCTCGATCAGTGTGTTTGAAGATGCTGCGGCAGAAAACTATCTTATCGAAGAGAGTGACATTGAATTTTATTCTGACTATGCGAATCGTTGTTCTCACTATGTGAATTGTACATTTTATGTTATTGTTCGTTAAAGTGCTTTTTCACGCTCGCATGTTTTTGTCGGGGGGGGGGGGGGGGGGTGTCTTGAAAGCGCAGGGGGGAGGGGGAGCTTATAAGCGGGATTTTATGATACAGTTAACTCTCTTAAGCGACCACCCTTGGTGCAGGTAAAAGTGGTCGCTTAAGGGAGGTAAAAATCAAGACACAGTATTTAACTGAGAAACAAAACGGTTATTTACGCCCGGGTTTACGGGAAGTGGTCGCTTTAAGAGAGTGGTCGTTAACAACGTTGCCTTGGCATTCTTTCAGTTCTCTGGCATGTGAAACGTGAATTTGAAAGACGCTCATTTGTGTGTCAACCTCGTCCATGTGAAAAATAAGCTGGTTATTTTTAGGTTTTATTCTATCTTTTTGCTGCTACACCGTGCTGACGAGACCCTCCCAGGTCGAAACAGCTGTCCACGGTTGCATTTTGGCTATCAGTTTGGGCTCTATTATGTCGTTGTCGAGTTAAATGTTCTACGTAGTATCAGCCTTGCTTTATACTTTGATTTTATCCCTATTTTTGGCTGACTAGATCTTCTCCAGATCCTACGTACACCAGCAGCATTTTCATTCGCGGGCCTTTGCTTATTTACTTATTTTTAGGCACCTCGTGGATGTGATTATTCACCTGCACATCCCCTCGTTGCTCAAAAATAACCCTTTATACACATCGAAACTAGAAGTAATCACAGATTAAAGTGCGTCTCCTTAAGTACCTCGTTGTGACATGGCATTCGCGTTTCAGGCATGTTTCTGGTTCTTTCTTAATTTAGGGCCGGCTTGTACTTGTGGAACGTTGTACGTTGTCGAATGAGCTGTCAGAGCACGAGGCAGCAAACAAAGTGCGCTAAGCATGCGGGATACTATTGTGACGTTTCAAGATGGCGCAGATTTGGTACCGACACTTTTCTCGATTCGTTCCGCCTAGCCGACAAGATTAGGAAGCGTCTCCTTCGCCGACGCAATAACCCTATTCATTTTGTCAGTTTTGCTTTACTTGGCCTTTTCAGTTGCTGGGTACATACAGTAATTATAATAACAATGAAAAACTCCTTACGATCGAGCCAACTCGTGAATGAAAAAACCTTCGGACCCTCCCCTCTCCTACGCGTTTTGCTCCACCGACCCCCACCCTCTGCGTCCAACTCCCCACACTCCCCTCCCTCCATCGTCCTCCCCATGGGTAAGGCATGTGACCATTACATTTCGCATTTGGATCAGGTACCTTATTCTTACTAATTATCGCGCGTACTTAATTTTGCGAAAATTCGGGAGCTGTATTTCGCGAGTATAAATTTTCGCGATTCCAGGAAAAAACTAAACAAAAGTGTATTTAATTTCGCGATTTTTCCATTTCTTTAATCTCCCAAGCTCAAAAATATTGTTCACAAAATAGCTATATAGAAATATCAAGAGTTACACGCTTTCTACTTTTACCAGGTGGCATCGTCAACGTTGAGGTTCCCGAGTCAAAGCGCCGAGATCTCCTCAACCTTATCGATTTATGCATTGTTTTCTTATACAGTATAATATGGTATTAAATTTCGCGATTTTAATTTTCGCGCTCTTTTTTTCGCGATTTTTCCAAAACGCGAAATTTAGTACGCGCGAAATTTAGCGCGAATAAGGTATCATTTTGTCAATATATGCGCAAGCCTTATGCACTGGTCAGCGGAATCACCAAGAAAAGTTTACTGCCCATGGATGGATGGAAGTGAAACTCTGCATACGTTTGTACCCGTCTGTCATAACTCGTTCAACGCTTCGCGTGTTCACGAGTTAAAAACAAACATAAGAAATATATAGCCAAGAAATGAAATCTTAAAATGTTATTTATTTAATCTCAGTACGTTTTTTCTTTACTGTCAGAACTCTGTTAATGGACATATCCCATAAGCATACATCTGTCAAAATTAGATTCTCCGTCACTGTCCCAGCCACATACAAACGCTTCCTTTTTTAACTGCCCGAACTGCCCCATAAAAAGGCACCTCTCCTCGTGGTCCAACACGAAAAGCAAACATTCCACTTTTCACTTCAAGAAAAAAAAAACAAAGTTGAACATCCTAAATAATGACACCAAGGGGACAGGACCAAGTGTCCGCATCAAAGGGGTGTCCGCAATATATAGGTAGAGTTCATATGAATTTTGGTATCTTAGCAACTAAGTGGACTGACCCTAATTAAGCCCTATCGCATTTTTCAAGTAGCTGGTTTCTTAGCTCTCTCTCAAAGCCGGTTAAACTACTGTAGGAACACCTACATTGGAGAATAGGATTTTTAACTTCACCAAGGGCCGGGGACAGTATTATTTTGAAAGATTACACAATGTCTTCTTTTACACCTCTGTCCAAGTCACCCACCCTTCCCCTCCAATAAATCCCTGAAGGGTGGTGAGTGGTGAGCCAGTACTATTGACATCAATAATCTAACATTCTTAAACAGTGTTACAAGATGCAGCTGACAAGAAAGTGTCTTTTTCTTTCTATATAGCCTAACAACTTATTTAGTAATTAGTTCTTTACTAGTCTCATTATCCTTGCTACTGCATTAAAAAAAGTACATTGTTCCAACACATAGTTTGCCTTACAAAGAATTTACCCCAAACAACATGAAGCAAATTGCCTTATCAAGTGCATAAGGCCGTAAGTGATACTTGGTCTTACTTAGCCATGAATAAATTCATGTGATAAAATTGGTCTTACTTTAAAAAGCTACATATCTTGGCCATTTGTACGATGATTCCACTTAAACCTAAACCGCAATTAAGGAATTTTCCAAGTGTAGGAAATGTAAGAAAGAACAATGCATTGTAATTTATAGGTTTTTAATGCAACATAGTGTGAATCGTGTTGCAACTGATGCAGTGAATGTCAACTTAACAAAAACCTTTTCATGCACATTCTAGCTGGGTGTCGTTGTTATGAGACAGCACATTTTGCCCATACCTGCATATTGATGAGCCCAAACTGTCACCCATGACCTTATAATGTACTAAAACTCGAGTATTTTTTTAAGCACAATGCCCAAAGAGAAATTCTACCTTCCACATAATCTCGTGTGTTTTCAATGATTTTCAGTTTAGGAAAGTTTTTCTTTTTAAGACTGTACAAACCATCCACATATAATCTGGACCACAGCTCAAGTCCCTAAAAACCGCCATAAAAAAAATTTAGTTAACTTCTTCAATGGTAGGCTCTCCAAGAGAGATAATGTGGAGCTAAGTGTTTTTTTGTTAAGAAACAACAAGATGAAAGAGACCTTGAACCACTGTTCTTAAGCTAGAAAGTGTTTTCAAGAGGAAAGTATTTTCATGGTTTTAGGCAAATTAATTAACTAGGAAAGTCACACAAACCATGTACACTACTGGCCTATAGCTAAAGTACCTATTAGTAAAAACCTGCACCATGATAAAAACTAGTCAACTTCTTCAATGGTAGGACCTCCAGAAGAGTCGGAGGTAGGAGCCCCACCCCCCTGGGAGAAGTCCCCTGCCCCTGGTGGAGGGGTGGCGGCACCACCAGCACCCTGGTATAACTTTGTAATAATAGGATTACAGATGCCCTCAAGTTCTTTCTGTTTCCTCTCATATTCATCTTTGCTTTCATCCGGGTGGTTGTCAAGCCAGCTGAGGACATCCTTGCATTTGTCAACAATCGTGCTCCTATCAGACTCGGAGATCTTATCTTTCACCTGAGGAATGAGGTGTGAAAAAAAAAATTATACACAGGGCTTTAATAGTATTTGGAAAAGGTGTGTAAGCTAGCCAGTGTAGCAACTGCATTGTTAAGATATTATAATTTTAATTGATCAATAATTCAAACAAAAAATACTAAAGAAATTAAAATTTAACATAGCTTGGTAAATCCTGATACAGAATAGTAATGAAGGGGTACCTGGAAAAAAAGCCCTAAGTGACTTATGATAAACTGCTAGATTCTCATTCCAACTTGCCTTGTATTCCTTTGTGAAACACTGGGAGAATTTGACCTTACATCAAAAGTCACTTAGGGCCTTATTCCACGCACCCCTTCACTGTTATACTACATCACTGATACAGAATACGCAAAAGGACATGCTAATAAGCTTCATCGCTATTGTTCTTTTAAAAGTAAGATAAAATATTCACAGCAGAACTGTGTATGTATATTTTCGATGGCTCACCTGTGGCTGACCAATATTTTACCTTCTCCTACTGTTTTAACATTTTACTTGATTTTTTAATGTTTTAATTGTTGTGACATACAGTGGAACCTTGATAATCCAGCCATCACTGGGCCACCAAAATCTGGAGGTACAGTGTATTAACAAGGGTTTTCTTGTGTATGTTTATATGTCTTAGCTTTTTCCGGCTAAAAAAAGTGGCCGCAATAACAAGGTGGCTGCATTAACAGATTGGCCGTTAGGCGGGGTTCCACTGTAGCATGGAAAACCAGACTACGATATTTATTTTGGAGAGTACATTTTGGAATGTCACTAGTGGCTAGTATGTTTGATAGTCTCAAGCCAAAATTTATGTTCAAACAAGCGATCCACACTTAACGAGCATTTGCAAAGAAAAATTGAGAAAATCAACCCTGTAATGATTACAACAACAACAACAAATTTTAACCTTGTCATCCTCCACAGTGCTTTTCATTTGGTATGCATAACTCTCAAGTGAGTTCTTGGCCTGGATTTTGTCCCTCTGTGCATCATCTTCTGCCTTGTATTTCTCCGCCTCATTCACCATGCGATCAATCTCATCCATGGACAGACGACCCTTGTCATTAGTGATGGTGATCTTGTTTTCACGTCCCGTGCTCTTGTCTGCAGCCGAGACATTCAGGATTCCATTTGCATCAATGTCATAAGTGACTTCAATTTGTGGCACGCCACGAGGGGCTGGCGGGATTCCAGACAGCTCAAACTTTCCCAGTAGATTGTTGCCTACTGTCATGCCTCTCTCACCCTCAAACACCTGGCAGTGCACAGAAGAGAACCACAGAAGTTAGTTGTTTGAAAGCTGATTAATGTTTATCCAGGATTAAAGCTTAATAATGTTTATAATCATAATAGCTAGGGGAAGTTCTTAGCCCTGGGATGCCTAAAGATTAACTGCCTTGTTTAATTGAAAATGTTCCCAACTACAAGAGGTGTGTAGGCACCAGTGCAGAATGCTATCTCTATCTAACTAAGGGAGGGACCCAGGGACCCCCCCAACTACCTTGCACCCCCTCCCTTATTCACCCCCTACCCCCCCCCCCCCCCCCCCCCCCCCCCCCCCCCCCCCCCCCCCCCCCCCCCCCCCCCCCGCCCCAACCCTTACGGTGGTATTTGGACTCACCACTGCACACCACTAAAGAGAATTCATGTGTTACAGTTATATATATATATATATAGCTTAAAAGGTTAATTACCTGGATCAGAACACTGGTCTGGTTGTCTGAATAAGTGGTAAAGGTCTGTGTTTGTTTGGTGGGTATTGTTGTGTTACGCTTGATAAGCGTTGTCATGACACCACCAGCAGTCTCAATTCCAAGTGACAATGGTGTGACATCCAAAAGCAACAAATCCTGAACTTCACTACTCCTATCACCACTAAGAATGGCGGCTTGAACTGCTGCTCCATATGCCACTGCCTCATCTGGGTTAATACTCTTGTTAAGTTCTTTTTGGTCAAAGAACTTGAACAGGTACTCCTGGATCTTGGGGATTCGAGTCGAGCCTCCAACCAACACTACTTCATGAATCTGAGACTTGGCGAGGTTAGAATCACGCAGTGCCTTTTCTACTGGTTTCAGGGTATCTTCAAAGTATTTATTATTTAAGGACTCAAACTTGGCACGGGTTAATGAGGTATAGAAGTCTATCCCCTCAAACAGAGAATCAATCTCAATGCTACTTTGAGCACTAGAGGATAGGGTCCTCTTGGCACGTTCACATGCAGTGCGCAGGCGTCGCAGTGCTCGTTTGTTTGTGGACAGGTCTTTCTTGTACTTCCTTTTGAATTCCTCCACAAAGTGGTCCACAACTTTGTTGTCAAAGTCTTCTCCGCCCAAGTGTGTGTCTCCTGCCGTCGACTTGACCTCAAAGACACCTTCTTCAATGCTCAGAATAGAAACATCAAATGTCCCACCTCCAAGATCAAAGATAAGAACGTTGCGCTCAACACCAAGCTTCTTGTCAAGGCCATATGCAATAGCAGCAGCTGTAGGCTCATTGATGATACGCAGTACATTCAGGCCAGCTATCACACCTTAAAAGGAAGAATGCTTTATATTTGACATTTTATTCTACCTGAATTTGTTAACCTTTTAATACCTTTTGGCTCAAATCTCGGCAAAAAATATCGATGTGGCTTTTCTATGAAACCATTCACAGCCCTCTGGCAGCCACAATTTTGCCGCCTACAGGGAAATATTATTCGCCGCTTAGTTCACACTAATTTTCCCCAGTTCCCTTTTGCACTTACTCTCTTCTGCCTACTACTCCGTTTATGTTGCCTAGTACTATGAGATATTTTTAGAGGGCTGCATTTATATGGGTTCTAATTTCAACTGCTGAATGTTTAACTGAGTTAGCAGAGCAACAGACTACAGAGTGGAGAATGGAAGGTTGTGGGTTTAAATCCCGGCCAGACCACCAACCAGAGTCTTTAAATAACTGATTAAATGATGCTGGCTGTGCTCAAACACGAGAATTTAGTTTTATCGACTGAGTCAATAAGGTAAATTGACCACCGTAAATGTTATCTACTGCATAACATGTACTTTTTGCAAAAAGATATACATTGGCGAAACAGGGAGGAGACTGGGCGACCGTTTTCGTGAACATCTCCGAGACGTTGTAAAAAATGACAAAGACTCATCCAAACCAGTCGCGCGCCATTTTAATCTTACTAACCATTCTAAACAACACATGACAATCTGCGGCCTTTCCCTTCACCAGGGCAACACAGAAAGCCGTAAAAACCTAGAACAAAAAATAATCTTTCAAATCGGCACTCTCAAACCCCACGGAATCAACGAACGCTTTTCATTCAACTAATTTACATTTGTTTTTCACGTCACCAAATTTCCACCAATAGCGTAGCTCCACCGCTTACTATATAAAACCACACACTACCCACAATTCCTTGATTCGCTCCGACGAAGGACTAGTGCTCGAAACGTCAGCTATTTGAATCTTTTTACGGTGGTCAATTTACCTTATCGACTCAGTCGATAAAACTAAATTCTCGTGTTTCATCCCCCCACCGACGCAGCACCACAGTTTCTCTAGAAACTAACCCCATTCATTTGTGCTCAAACACCCTGTCTCAGTTCACAAAAACATGGACAGGTTTTGTAGCAAATCAAATTTACTAGCATAATTATATACATGAAGTTGACAGACTAAGTTATGCATGTTTGTTGGATTGGTTTGTGTTCTAAAAAATTCCATCACTTTTTCCTTTCAAAATAGGTCACATATGCTATGGTATGGTAATGTCACACAGGAGCCACAGGATGACCACATGAGTCACAGGCAGCCCACACAGCCAGAGATTAACCCAGTTTCAGTAGCATGAAGCAACTAGGAATATTATTATACTTCTTCCTGGATAGGATGCTAGTCCATCGCAGCATTTTGTTGCCGGTACCCATTTATACACTTGGGTGGAGACAGACGATGTACATGAAGAGCAAAGTTTCTTTTCTAAGGAAACAACACAACTGCCGAGACCAGGCCTTGAACCACCAATCTGTGGATCTGAAGTCCAAGGCGCTAACCACTGCACCCCGCCGTCGCATGTGCTTTGCCTGTGTTTTAAATACAGCATTTGCAGACAGAACACAACAATTTCATTTACCTGCATCTTTGGTGGCTTGTCGCTGGGAGTCATTAAAATATGCCGGCACAGTGACAACAGCATCCGTGATAGTTTTTCCAAGGTAAGCTTCGGCTGTTTCTTTCATTTTTGTCAACACCATGGAGGAAATCTGTCAATTGAAAATAATTTATAAGTTTGTTATTAATTCAAATATTTGGAAAGGTAAACAGGAATTAACCCATTGACTCCTACCGGCCGTGATGGAACCACGGTCCTTCTACTATTTGTGACATCATCTCTTTTTATGATAAAAGATGTCTTTTGTACCTAACTCAAGGAAGGGGGCATTGGGGTTTTCGGTTTTCCGGTTTTGGTCATTTTCTAGATTTTATCGGTTTTTCGGTTTTTGCACTCAAAATTTTTGGTTTTTTTGGGTTTTGTATTCATTGTAGTTTTCAGTTTTTCCGTTTTAAACATCCGGTTTTCGGTTTTTATGAAAAAGAAATGCGGTTTTTCAGTTTTGGTTTATCGCTTCCTAGTTTCCAGACCTTTTTATTTAACCTCGATCAACCCGTGAAAGTTCAATGCGCCATCCAAGTGACGTTGCCAGTGAAAGTGGCCTACAAAAGGCAATAGAAGTTTAATTGCCTAGTTCTATTGCAATTAAGCTTTAAAATGAAAGAAGAAAGATGAGCTTATAGAAATCACTTACACAGGGCGAGGACCATTATGTACTGGTTCGATTGTAGTTATATATTTCGCTTTGGTATCAAGGGTCATGGGTTTAAGGTTTGTGAATTTGCTATTTTGATCATTATGTTTGGCAGGTTTTTCGGTTTTGATCGTTTTTTATTGCAGTTTTTCGGTTTTCATGGTAATTTTGAGTGGTTTTCCGGTTTCTTATAGGGCCCAATGCGCCCCCCCCCCCCCCCCCCCCCCCCCCCTCAAGCAGAAGGAAACCTTTTAAAAAGTGCCAAAGTGAGAGAGCTCTCGTGAATTGGACCACATTTACAAGTGAAAAACCTATCAGATTTGACTGGCAAAATCGAAGGAAATCTAGTCTTCCTACCACTTGCCACTTCTTGTTAAAACATTTCACCTTCTTCAGCGTTTTCTGGGAAACTTTTACTTCATAAATTAAGTCTAGTGAAAGGCCAGCAACAAGAGAAAAAACTGGAATAGGAACGAAAAAGAACGGGGAGAAGAACAAAGAAAAAGAAAAGTCAAGCTTCTGGTGTTTTTTTTTTGTTTGTTAAAAAACTATCTCAAAGTTTTGCTTTCTGCGCATGCCCGAAACCGAAAGTTGATTTATTTGACCCCAAATGAAAAGGAAGCTTAGTTTTCATGTTACAAACAACGTTTTGGACAGTTTGCTAGCAATTAATGCCTCCACAGCAATCAAAAAACAGCATTAATGACTTCAAATTGCCGTTTTCTGCAAATTCTCTAGAAGTCAATAAGTTAAATAATAATAATTATTATAACATGAATCTCATTCGAGATTTTCTTATCCAAGACTGGTGATCTAGGTTTACAATTTAAGTAATGCTCCACACATAAGAACGATAGCAAACTTCATTGTTCTGCGGCATTGGCTCTTTCCCACATAGAATATCTTTGATTTTAAGAATAAAGGAGGAGCTGATGGTTAATAAAATTTTATATTTTATTATAAAAAAAAAAGAAAATCCATTTGCGTCAAATAAATTTTGAAGACAATAGCTAATAATTTTGCTTCTTTGATGAAGTTCCCCAAATACAATATCTTTTAAAAATTGCATGTTGTGCAATTGGGTCTCAAATTACTTGAAACCTTAAAAAAATTAGACAAAATGCACCTTGAACCTTAACTTTTTAGTGGTTTTTGAGTCTAGGCCAATGAGATCACTAGTTGTAACAATGAAAAACGTTGACATTCCATCGTGCATTGCAGTTCATCGCTATCCTTCTTATGCGGATCATTACTTGACCAAACATTTCATTTTCTGTTGAAAACTTTTTCAAAAGCTTATTGAATCCTCTTGCTTACAATTTTACTAGTGCATAAAATCTGGATTAAATTTATTGTAAACTACTGAAAAACTAGCAGTGCCATAGAAAGAACTGCTCATTAGCTTTCATTGAATGGTCACACCTCAAAACCAGGGTTGGGGGGTCCCCGCCTCATCTGAGCTTACCCCCCCCCCCCCCCCCCCCGTTTCATTATAGGTCCACCCCTCCCCCCTCCCTCGCTCAAATCCCTCACCCAGAACAGTTTATCTAAAATTGAGTTACTCCTAAGTAAGCTTAACTCTGCTTTGAATAACACAGGTTATAAAAGAGGCATATCGCATATGCCCTAATTATGAATTCCAGAAAATTCGCTGAACATGCACAAGTTAATTGACAATAAAATATTTGAGGAACAATATTAGAGAATCGGTTTATCCTTTGTACCTCTTCCGCGTAAAATGTTTTTGTTTCTCCCTTGTATTCCACACGTATTTTTGGTCTCCCAGAGTCGTTGATGACCTAGCCAAGAAAGAAAAAATTTTACTTTTAGTTTATTAAATCTCGGAAGCTTATAAACTTACATCTCAATCTGCAGCTTGCTGTTTGTGTAAAATAAAAAATTAATTAGCCTTAGGCTTTCTACACTATCCTATTCAAACTCCCTTACTTCTAAAATGAGGAAGAAATTTAAAATCTCTTTTCCATCGTACCGTGAAAGGCCAATGTTTCATGTCATCTTGAACAGCAGGATCGTCAAATCTTCGACCGATAAGGCGCTTTGCGTCTGCAAATATAAACACAAGCGAAAAGTTCCGTCACTCTTCGAATAATACATATTTTTCTTTCAGTCAGGCTGCGTGAAAAACTCACCGAAAATCGTGTTGGAGGGATTCATAGCGACTTGATTTTTTGCCGCATCACCGATCAATCTTTCTGTTTCCGTGAAAGCCACATAGCTCGGAGTAGTTCGGTTTCCTTGGTCGTTCGCAATGATTTCCACCTTTCCATGCTGGAAAACCCCAACACAAGAGTAGGTGGTACCGAGATCAATCCCAATTGCCGGTCCTTTAGACATCTTCACGGACAAGGAGAGAGAAAAACAACAAAAACAGACGCCAGTTCAACTTTCACACTCTACTCACCCGGACGCAAAAAGTGTTAGTTTCGCTTTGTTATGGTCGAGGGATAAATCACGTGACCAAATTCCCGCCCATATCATCAAGCCCCCAGCACCCCTGCAGGGCTGGCCCCGGCGACAGCAAGCGAGTTTTCTTCTGTTCGTCCCCTTTCTTTTCCTTTAATTCCTTTCTTGTTTATTCATTTCAATCGCGTCCATACGTCGCATCGTATCCTGTTTGTTATCTCTTTCTACTGTTCTAAAGAAATTATGGTATAACGTCGGTGGGAGAGCCGAAACGATGAATATGTGGTTTTATCACCCTGGGAACGAGGTTGAAATTGACCAAAATACCTTATCAACATAAAACCAAATTTTCATCTTTCTATTGTACCGCATACAAAGTTGCATGACCCCAGCAATTCTTCTAAATCCAAATCTATATTCTGTATCTTGTAAATCCAAACAATGAACCTACTTTATTTTATTAAGTTGCAAACTGCATGTAACTGGAACTGCACCTGTCAGCAGCTAACGTAAATGCTAATTTCAATTCCAAACATCACAGAGTCTTTCAAAAGAAACAATTGTCTCACCCCTACAATCAAAGAACGCCAGACTCATTACTGAAATCCTCCTATTGACCTGTACATTGGGGTTTGCGATATTGCGGTATTGGACAATTTTTCATGCGGTATATATTTCGGTCATCAGTCGGTAATTCTAATCTAAAATTGAGGTATTGTGGTATTCTCAAAACCTGCGGGATTCGTATTTTTGGCGTTTTGATCGAAATTAAAAATTATCCTCCAGTGTTTTACGACCCTTTTCGATCCTTTTCCAGTTTCTTATCGACCCTTGTCGTTTCGGAAACGCTTTGAAACATCTCTAAGGATCTCTAAGAAGCTCTAAGAGCCCTAAGATCCTCTAATCCGTCACGCGAATTTATATCACATGAAGCGTGACAACAATTTTGATCGTTTTAGACTAACAACCAATTAAAAGTCACGGCACTGACGCACTGACATTAAATATTTAATATCGACCTTTCTTGACCCCACCAAGGGGTCCAAGATCATGACCAAACCCCACGCGCTGAGGCAGCGAGATCCGTGATCGTGACAAAAGAAGTCGAAATGGCTGCAATCGATTGTGTGGCGCTATTTTACGATGAGGGACAAGGCGGCGAAAATTCGCCAAATTTAGGGAGAGCATAAGGGACTGTTCGTTAATTATGGCTAAGAGGGGGCCGGTGTTCAGAATGGGGGGGGGGGGTACATTTTTGCTAAGTATTAAAAAATGGGGGGTACATTTTTCATTTCCGCAAACAAATTGGTGGGGGGGGGGGTACAATTTTAGTTTTGGTATTACTGGTATTATTAACAATGTTTCTGCTTTGTATGGAACGCTTCTAGGGCCAACAATACATCTTCTCGTGTCAATTCTTGCAGGGATTTTCTCACAAAAACTCCCACCTTTGATGCTTCTCTGATGTTAGATCGTTTTTCAGCCCAGGTGATGTTTAAAATAGGCTCTGTGATAGGATATTTCGACAGTTTTTCGCTGTTCATCTTCCTTCTGTACGGGCGTTATGCACTACCTGGACGAGTGAACTAGGACTGGGGAAACTTCAGATCAAACGGATGGAGGGGGGGGGGGGGGGGGGGGGGGGGGGGTGGGTACAGATTTTGTACAGCATTCGTCGGGAGGGTATGTTTTTGTAAATACGGAATATTGGGGGGGGGGGGGATACGTTTTTTACTGTGCCTTTTTTAGAAATAAACACCGGCCCTCTCTTAGCCATAATTAACGAACAGTCCCTAAGGTAAGTTTTGAATTGGATTGTTTCATTGCACATCATCCGGGACATCAAAACGAAACCTGACCTGATTTGACCTGACTCTGGCCGGCATTAAAATAATCTAATAGTTGATACTCTTAGTGAGGACAAACACAACAAACAAACAGTGACCATGATTGCAAGGTTTGCTTGTCGTATTGAGTGGTCCGTAGTGCATGGCTTCATTTGCTTTCATGGTCTTTTATACAAGGATTGCGCGGTCTACAGCGGTGAACGAAGAAACTCTTAAACTTCAAAAAAGACACTGAAAATGTCTCCTCATCGAACACTGCAAGTTGTTTTTGGCTTTTTTGTGCTTAGTGGCCTCATGCCGAACTTTGTGCATGGATGAGTTTGAGCGTAGTTGCGAATACGCAAAAATTGTTTTCATGGAATCCAATGCAAGGACAAAAATTTTGCTGAGGAATCAAGGTACACTTTTAGCGTAATTCTGTAGCTTTTGTCTATAAGTTTGTTCTTATTAGAGCCAATACCTCAAACGATAACTCTGAACTTACGTTTGATACAAGCTTAAACTAGGCAACCGACAACCTTAATAGGTCATTTCCGAGTTGCCGTTAGCCTCTCTATCAAAGCGAGGCTAGGTGCGAAACTTTTCATATGAAAATGAGTTTTCATTCACATGCAAATACGTATTAAATATAAAACTTAAAACCTATTTGCATGTGAATGAAAACTCATTTTCATATGAAAGGTTTCGCACCTAGCCTCGCTTTGATAGAGAGGCTAAAGGCAACTCGGAAATGGCCTATTTGCTTTCGTCAATTTATCGTATTCATAAAAATCCCAAAGTACCTTGCGGTCTTGTTGCGTACGCTTGAAGCTATCATCCGACAACCTAAATTGAAAAAGCTTGATGAAACTTTTCGAGTTTCGTTTGAACAACGGATTCAGATCACCAGAAACAATCACGACTGCATGTCGCTCTCGATAACCTCCGAAAACGCCATTTCATTGTGTCACGTGACAAAATACTCCATGATTCTTGGAGTATTTTGGCATCCGTCCAGCGGTTTCTCCGCCCGCCGCCATTTTGAAAGCGGAGAACGCCCTGGGTACGAGGTTGGAATTGAAGTAAAAGAGGAATAAAAGAGTAAAAGCAGTCTCGTCCCCAGAGCCACTTGGCCCTCTTAACCGTGTGAGCCTGAGCACGAGGACCGAGTCCTCGTTCTCAGCCTTCGGCGGTTTAATAAGAAGCCAAGCAGCTCTGGGGATGAGAATGAAGTAAAAAGAATCAGCGACAATAGCTTCTTTCATAAGAAGATAACAGGCAGGATTGATCGTATAGGTGGTTTGCAACCAATCTCTCGAGACATAGATAACAATAGTGAAACGAACAAATGCTGGTGGACGAACAAAAGGAGCTAATGAGAGAACTATTGTTTATGTCCACCAGCATGGCGGCGATGACGTAACATGAAAACCACCTATATTACGAAAAACGAAAAAATTCACCATAACTACAAATTAAGAGACTTGTTTTATTCGAAAAAAAATGCAAATAAAGGACAAGCCATGTTGGTGACTGCATGGTTTACCTGTGGAGTAATCAAAGGGCATCCAACTTCCATGTTCGACTTCGAGACTCTTTGCATATCCTTGTTCAGTGTTCACAGTTCGACCGCACTAAAGAGTGTAAAAAAGTCGAACCTACGGCGGTCTTTCACTTGGGAAATGGCGTTTTGTGCAAATTGTCTCAGTCGCAAGAAAATTGCAGCACACGTTTCACGACAAATGCGCCAAGTCCGCAGGAGGCTCTACTATAGGGAAGATATCAATGACGTCATCAATTGTTATTAATGTACCAACCAGAGCCTTATTGGCTGCCGAAACAAAGGGTTCTTTTGTTCCAGTGGCTGGCACATTTGAATAACAAAAGGAATGTTTGTAAACAGATATCATCCCTATTCAGGATTTCCTTGAGTGCCCTATGCGAGCGGCAAGGTCGCCATGCGAAGGAAATGAGGGCCTGCGGTAAGGCTAAAACTCGCCAAGTAAAACATACTGATACCCTGCAACACGGTATCCCCGTAAGAATAATGAATAGCGTTACTTGCAAAGAGAAACTTGAAATTATGGATATTATTAATTCAGGCCGCCACCGGGATGGTATCTTCCCGTGGTGCTTTGTTGCACCATAACAGAAAAAAAGATGGCGACCGCGAAATGGAGTAATAGGGGAAAAAGTGCCAAAGAAGATTAGGGTTAGGATTAGGGTCAGTTTCCGAATCTTCCTGCCGACACCAACATGGCCCTTAAACACTTATTTTAAAATTTAAACAAGAACTTCTCTATGAGCTATTCAACAAACAGAAATACAAAAAAGTAGAATTTAGAGCCTTTTTACACAAGTTTCATAAAACCAAAACAGAAACTCGTGAAAAAAAGATTCATTCACTGAAGAAAAGACCCCTTTTTTCTAGCAAATCAACACGTAATCAGCAAGGAGTGTCGACAAACCAAGCTCATAAGACACGCATATTAATTATTACGCGTTTCTTCCTGGATTTGATTATCTGAGGGAATTACACAAGTGAATGTTGATAAAGTTAATCGTGACTATTACAATTTCCTCAAACGTAATTGGTTAATAAACCTCTGTATTTCCCTTTCATTTCTTGCACAGTTGTAATCGGTAATGTGATCGGACAGTTTTTTTGTAATCTGACAATGTATTCGAACAGTTTCCGGAGCCAATCACATTCTAAGCTTAAAGCTAAATGAAACAATCACATGATTTTAAACAATCACTGTGGCAACAGCAACTTACAGTTTCAATTGATAAAAAACCTTTCTTTACGTTATTCTCTTGAATTTCTTTTTATGTCAATTGTCATGAAAATTTGTTCTCGGAAAATGCAATGATTATGATCAATCGATAATAAGACTTCGTCGTCATCCAATTCTGTCTGTAATCATACGCATGATTAATAAATCGGACTCACGCTACGCGGTCGTAATCACTCGTATGATTACTAACCGAATTGGATTCTTCTCAGTGCGTAAATCGTTATAAATTACTGGAGAAAAAATGGATTGTACAACATTTTTTCTACCTCATCTAAAGTCATCTAAAACTACTGTTAAGGCTTTAGCATCTTCTGGTCCAACTGAACCTAAATGGAACAGACACCAAACGGATGAGTTGAGTGTTCCAATTGTCCGTTTAGAATAATTTACACAGTGAATTGTGGCCGAGATGTTCGTATAACCAGAAGTGGTGTCTGTAACTAAAGGTTCAACTGCACTTGAAATCATCAATAATGATGTTGTATTTCCGGAGCGCCGAAATTCAAAGATCGAACGGCGCTTTACAATGATAACGAATTAAAAAGTATAAGTAAATCCATTCATAAAATGCGATATAAAAATATAAAATACTAAAAAATATATTAAAAAGCGATAGAAAGTTTCAAAAGCTATAAAAATAAAGAGGTTTTTATACAAATTCATTGATAATGACGTTGGATTTCTGGAGTGCCGAAATCCAATTTACAATGACGTATAAAAATAAGGCATAAATGAGCATATTAAAAAGTATAACATATACATAAAATGCGTAATGAAAAAGATATTAAATCCTAAAAAGATATTAAAGAAGCATAGAATAAAATAATTCATTGATAATAAGTTTGTTTTAAAAGATGCGTTATTAAAAATAAGCAATTTTAAAGAGCCTAGCGAGGTGGCATATCTAAAGAGTTCCATAATATTGGAACAACGATAGCGTAACGGCTACATTAATTACATTCTCTATTTCCGAATTGCCCATAATACACTTTGTTTGTCCCCCAAATTTTGCATAAACTATTGTTTTGAAATGCCCTTGGGAATATGCAGTTCTCTCAAGAGCATTTACAAACAATAGTTTATGAAAAATTTGAGGGCAAACAAAGTGTGTCTTTGCTTTTCAAACTCATTAATTATTCATCTATAAGCAAGATGTCGGCGACCCTTATTTAAAAAGCCGTTAAATACAGGAATGGCTCCGAGCCGTTTGAAAGGAAACCGCTGACCTCATTAGCATTCATTTTTCTCTTTTTTTTGTTTGTATCTGGATTAGAACGAAAGTAGGCTTTTATTATCAGATAAAATTAGGCCTAGGCAAAGCGATTATTAGATCTAAGCTAGATTCGTGATTAGGTTAGATTTAGAGATACGGTCACCTTTTATAATTAAATTTTTGTTGGGTTTGCCGGATCAACCCAGTAGTCTAGTGGTGAAGGAGGGATGTTAGCACGCAGGAGGTTCCGGGTTCGATTCTAGGTGATTTATTGCATTTTTCTTTTTCTGATAGGAAAAAAATTCTATAATTGGTGAAAATTTTTCTAAGTGTCGCTCGGAGCCATTCCTGCAATTAACGCCATGTCTTTTTTTTCAGCACGCCATCTTTCTTTTCAAAGAAGCCTCATTTTTTTAAACTTTTTATATTTTCAGTTCGTGGGCTGGGGTACTTGAAAACAAGCTTGCAGTTACAGCTACATAGCTAAGTGTGATTTACCACGTTATATAAACTAGCAGTAATCACAGATTATGGAGACGCGTTTGAAGGAATTTCCGGCGGAAATGAGCCCCTGAAAAAAGCAATAGGGGCGGCCATTTGGAAGACCGGACACCAAAACGTTTCAAATGTTTCTGCACATAAAGCACAGGACAACCAACACGAAATTAGGATTGCGTTCTTCGAACACGATGATTGATTGATTGATTGATTGATTGATTGATTGATTGATTGATTGATTGATTGATTGATTGATTGATTGATTGAGCGACTTGAAGCACGTCTAACTGGGACTCTTCTAAGAGTGTGTTTGCTACAGCACAGGCTATTACCAACAACTTCCTCATAAAAAATGGTCAAAGCTAACTTGGTACAAACACCATTTAACTACGTTTGTCAGCTTTATGAATTCATGAATTTATGAGTGTCAACTTTATGAATTCTGTGCCTAATAAAGTATCTATCTATAACTGATCCTACACTTGCAAGTGATTTACCAGTTTCATCAATTGACAAAACAGTAGATTAAACTACACAAAAATGAATTAATTACTGACTAATTTGTCTAGAAATAGACAACGACAATTAGACTAACAATATCTATATAAATACATATATAATTACTAATCTACATAATTCAATATGGAATGTCTTTCCTAACCTCTAGAATATTCCAATGATCGGATCATTGGTAATGATCGACAATCAGTCTTTGGTCATGCTTCCCACCTATGACGGCATTTCCATGTCTCGTTTAATGCCATCGGTCGCGTCTCCGTGTTCCCGAGAAACACTGCGAACGACTTGAAGTCTGGGAAGCGAAATAGTCGGGCAAATTTTGCAAGCGGCCAGAGCTAGAAATAGGGAGTGCGTGGGGCCGGAATAGTCCCCCCATCCACCCCTTCTTCCCAGGATAAAGGGTAGGAATACATGTCTAAGTTTGACTGACTAGCATTTCCGTTTTTAACTAGTGGTGTTAATTGTTAACACCATCAAGTTTATGTGAACATTCAACAAATTGCCGTGGTTATTTCTGAGTTGCAATAAGATAGCTGGAATGTATTCAAAAATTATTTTTCGATGTAAGTTGAACAAACTTATATTTTCTGATATATTTAAGATACAAAAAGCGAAAATGACGAAAGTTACTTTTTTCAAGACAAAAAACGAAAATTTCTCCCAGTTCATCCCCCCTCCCCCCTCCCCTTCTTTACGTCCGATTCCCTCTGCTTTCTTCTCTGGGTTTCTGGTCTACTTCTATTCCTTGATATTAAACTTCCTGAGACTATCAATTATCTCCAACATACTCGGTCTCATCTCAGGATCTGTTTGCAGGCACCTCCGTACCAAGCCTCGTAACGCGCGGTTCTTCACAAGTGCGACTTGTTCATCGCGCCTTCTAGGATCTGGAAGTTCCCGGATGCTCATTTCACACAGAACAACTCCAAAGTTGTAAACATCAACCTACCAGCAACAACAAAATTGCTTATGAATAAAAATTAAGTATATGGATACTTGTAATCCATCAAATGGTTAAAAACGGCCATAAAAATGAAGCCATTAAAAGATCAAAACCTGGCAGAAAAACTACTTGCCTACGGCTTGTGGCTTCATTTGAGTTTTGAACATTTTATCTCGTTATTTTTATGGTCTACAGTCAGACCATGGGAAAGTATGGCCGATTTGTTAAATAATGAAAGAACTTTCCAAAAAATCATGGTCTGAAACGCACTTTCAAGAAATGACATGTTACTCCTCAGAATTTCTCTGCGTACTATCCTGCAACGTTTATACTTTTTTACCCGAAAACGTTTTTTCGATTGCGTTTATCAAACCCACAACTCATAAAATTAATGGAACCCAACTCGTGCTGCAGAGGTGTTGTAAGAATCTCTAGCCTGTGAACAGGCCTCCTTGTGGGTGTGTGACGAAAGTAGATAACGGCGAAAAGAAAACTCGCGAGGAAAAGTCGGCGACCCCTCCCCGTTCTCCTTTTTTTTTTTCGCCCTATTTCCCACCAGAGAGCCTGTTCACAGGCTAAAGAATCTTGTGATGGAGGTGTACAACAAAGTTGTACCGTCTTAATCGACCCAGGTATCTAGGCAGCTCTAGAAATGCGAATTCATACATCTTTCAGTGACACATAAATCGAATCAAATAATTGATATATAACTAACCTTTACTGTTTGGTTTAACGTTAGTGCTTCTGGTGAACCGTAAATCATATATATAACTAACCTTGACTAAGTGTAAGTAAGTGCTTTCAGGAGCACTGTAAATCATATATATAACTAACCTTGAGTGTTTGGTTTGATGGGAGTGCTTCAGGAGCACTGTAAATCATCGCTCCAGGAGCCACAGTCACGGTATGCGTCATAAAATTAGCGGTGCCGTAATCTGAAACTTTGCCTCTCCATTGATCACCCTGTCGCCATAGCAACACATTGGCACTACTGACATCCCGGTGAATAATGGGTTCAGGTTTCTTCTCATGAAGGTAGCTGAGTGCTGTAGCTACATCCAAGGAAATGAGAGCTACCTCTGTTTCAGAGAGCTCCTGCTGCTGTAACAATTCTCGTAAACTTGTTTCCATGAGCTCGGTGACAAACAAAGGACTTCCTTCATCATTCGTTGCACCGATAAATTGCAACAAGCAAGGATGACGGCATCTTGAAGCAATGTTCATTTCTCTCTCAAATAAACGTCTGTTATGAGGAGAAAGGATCAGCTCATGGATTTGTTTCACAGCTACAGTACAGCCACAATACATGCCCTCGTACACACTCCCCCATCCTCCTCTGCCAAGACATTTTTCTGAAATTTGAATTTCATCACGAGCAATGACCCAGTCACATGTTCCTTGGCGACGCTGTTCACTTATGGTTCGCTGAGTTGTTGACAGACTTATCTCTAGTTCATTTATTTCCTCTTCTTTATCCCTCAGCTGACTTTCTAGGGTGACATTTTGTTGCTGTAGATTAGATATTTCTTCTTCTCTTTCTCTAAACTGCCTTTGGAAGTTTTCGTCTTGTTGTTCTTTTTCTCTCAATTGCTGCTCCATCTCCCCTAACTGTTCTTGTAAATTCTCTTGTTCTTCATCTTTTTCTCTTAGCTGTTCATCTTTTTCTGTTAGTTGCTCATCTTTTTCTGTTAGTTGCTCATCTTTTTGTCTTAACTGCTCATCTTTTTGTCTTAACTGCTCATCTTTTTGTCGCAATTGACCATGGCAGTTTGTCAACTGCTGTTCCATCTCTCTCAACTGTCTTTGTAAATTCTGTTGTTGCCCATCTTTCATTCTCAGCTGTTGTTCCATTCGTTTCATACTCACATCTTTCTCTCTGAGCTGTTCACGTAACCTTGCTCTCTCCAGCTCTTGTTGATGCACCTCTGTCGATTCTTTTTGTGATGTTTGGTCTTCTTTTGCTCGTTTTTGTTCTTGATGATCAAATTCATTTGGAAACCTTCTTGCCCCTAAAAATCATACAGGTGACATGAAATTCTGAGCAAACGGATTATATTTAAATTGCGGTTTGCAGTAGTTCTAATGTATTTTAAGACTGCATGCCCATTGTTTGCAAGTGCTGCGGATTTTGTGTTTCATTTAACATCAAGAGGAATCAGCACAGTAAATTATACTTACAACGGTTTATTCATTACAAGCACTTTTATTTACAACGGTAAACGAAAACCCAAATATAATTCATGGAAATAGAAACTTAGATCAGTCAACACTTAAATATTGAACCTTATAGTCATATTTTTGTCTTTAAAGGGAACCTCCATTGTTGTAACAAATTGACGTTAAATTGTTGGAAATAAAGTCTAAATTATAAATTTAAAAAAAAACAGTTGCAAATATAATTTTAGTGTACAAAAAAATGAATATGAATATCGCCTATTTTCGCTTTTAAATTTCCCGCGCGCCGCCATTTTGAATATTTATGACGTGTTACGGTTGTCCAATAGGCCATTTGCACGATGGTGTCATTTGACTACAACTACCAGAATTTATTTCGTTTTTCCTTTCTTATTTAAATTTTGTAATCCCAGTGCGGTTTAAATAACAATAGCCCTAATTTGCACTCCAAAAGAAAAAAAACTGAAGGATTCTGGTAGTTGTAGTCATATGACGTCATCGTGCAAATGGCCTATTGTTGCATACAAAAGAACGTCGATTATAAACAATAGCGGCAACCGTAACACGTCATAAATATTCAAAATGGCGGCGCGCGGAAAATTTAAATGCGAAACTAGGCGATATTTATATCCATTTTATTTGTACACTAAAATTATATTTGCACCTGTTTTTTAAAAATTTTAAATTTCGACTTTATTTCCAACAATTTAACGTCAATTTGTTCTGACAATGGAGGTTCCATTTAAAGACAGTATTTAAACAACCTTTTTGCGCGTCATAGAAATGGAGATAACAACCAATGGAATAGACCCGGGAAAAAGTTCATAATTTAGACTACCAAGTTTACATCTACATGTACTCGGCATCAAAACAACCTTTGGAATCTTTAAATGAAACTAAAATTGATATCCGACGTTAACGACAGCAGCGACAGATTGAGAACAGAATAACAAATTCAGACCTTTGAGGTTTTCTGTGTCGACTATCGACTCTGTAAGAGTAAGTTTGTTAACAGGTTTCTAACAATAAAAGCGCCAACACTGCCCAGAGGCTGTTATCAATAAAAGCGGTCAGTGAACCAACCATTTAAGGCGGCTCGCAACAGTTTTTTATTCTGTGGGGTGTAAAGACAAGCTTCGATTGCTTTCATACTTCACCAAGTTTATGAAATGAGCTGATCAAAGTTTTATATTATTTTCACTGGTTTCCAAGCGACAGCGGTCACTTTAGCAACACCAGCACATTGCCCTTTGTTCTAACTAATGTCGTTTTTCTTATAATCAAGTCAGACGCAACTTTCAAATATTGTAGTACTCACATATCACTAGCTGCAAATGAAATTTGAAGAAAAAAATTAATTATAAGACGGTTTTCAAGTAAATCAAAAGTCATTTTCAGCTCTAATGTGCATTGACCTCTTCAATGAGTTTTGCTTTCCGATTGCAATATTGTTAAAGCTTTTATTGCTAAAGCGATCTCTTTTCTGTTGCCTGGTGATACATGAATGGCATCATTGTTACAGCTGTCATTCTGGTTAACAAACTTGTGGTTATAAACAACTTCAGGTTAACAAACTTGTAGTTATAAACAACTTCAGGTTAACAAATTTCCAGTAACACCGTTGATAGTACACACACACATGCGCAGTAGACAAAATATTCACCAAAGAAAACTGAAGAATCAAGGTCAATTCTTGCAACATATTTGCCATTCTTAGATGCTCTGTTGCCATGGCATTGGCCTCTGTCAAAAAAATGACAACTGATAAAGAGGTAATAGTAATTGGACTGAGTGGAGTTCAATTCAGGGAGTAATCGGGCGAGTAATTTCAAATCGACCAAGCATGTAGCGTGAGGAGGATTTTAAATCACGAGCATGATATCCCCTGAATTGTATCACACGATACACCTTATTCATAAATGGCGGCCGATTTATTATTCTTTTATATTCATGTTAATCAGCCTACCTAGCCTCATTTTAGAGCAAAAATTCTTTTGAATTTTGGCCATGCTGACGAGGCTTGGTAGGCTGATTAGCATGAATATAAAAGAATAATTAATCGGCCGCCATTTATGAATAAGGTCTATTGGAAGTTCAATAACTAGTTAATCGGATCAATAACAATTTAAAATAATTTAAAAGTCTATGTGGACTCTACTCCACTACTAAAAACATTTAGGATATTTTCTATCAGTTTAAAAGTAGCAGGAAAACAGTGTGCAACTAGCTAATTGACGCATGCGCAACATACCTGTAGGTTTCCAGCTATCCAATGACAAAAAGTTGTAATTGGATAGCTGAAATTGGACACCTACAGGACCGCACACCAATTAATATAAGAAGTAGGCGCATGGATGACTAATAACAATCAAGAATTTCTTTTATTGATATAATTAGGATATAAATATGTTGGCATTCTTACTGGTAATTTTTGTGAGCCAAAATTGCAAGACAAAAAAAACTGGCTTTATTTCGTAACTCATAATAATTGGTGAAGGTACTCTTGGTAAAACTCTAGGGAACACAATTTTATATTATGAATTCTACACAAACACGAATCAACTTGGTACTTTGACACATTCCATATACCCCTTCACTGATTATAATACAAGATAAATTCAACCATGAATGAATCTTACCTAAAGATCCACCATGATCTGGATTACAGACACTAGACACTGTATAACCTGAGGGAATAAGTTTACAGTAAAAGAAACACTAACATTTACAAGTTTACTTAATAGTACTTTGACACCTTTCATATAACCCATTACCATTTATATTGCAAGAGCTGTTCCTTCAACCAAGAATAAATCTTACCTGATGGTCTACCATGATCATATAAATGATGCAATCCAGAATTATCTCCGTTCAAAACAACGATTTCTTTCCCTTTAAGTTCGCCAGTTCGACTTCCACACCTTTCATCCTAAAGGAAGTATAAAATCAAACACAATCAAAATACTTTTGTCTCCTTTATTTTAAAAGACACCTTGTTATAATACACATAGAGCAGTTTTCAATTGAGTGTCGAAAGTAATTACACAATTGCTTTGCTTTTGCATTGCTACGCTTTGAGATTGGCTAAAAAAATCTCGCGCCACTTTCTCGACCAATCAGAAGTAAAACCAAAACCAATCGTGACTTGCTCGCACGCGTTTTCCCGCACTTGGGGCCGCCGACATGTAATTGCTTCGAGCTCTGATTGGTTCATTGGATTGTTTACGACTGCTGTGATTGGTCAGAGTAATTACTTTGGTTTTGGTTTTACGACACTAAATTGAAAACTGCTCTAATGAATAAGGTAAAGGTATAGTTATAACTCTCTTAAGCGGACATCTCCAAGACAGTGGTTCTTTTTCTGGCATAAATGTTTCCATATTAACAAATGCAGCATAATCTCTTTTGGCAACAAAGTGCATGTTGTTTCCTTTAAGTTTACCAATTTCACTTCCACACCTTTTATCCTAGTGGAAGTGGAAAAACAAGTACAATCTAATTGGAAGTGTTACTTTCCGGCACTGGTAATCTCTGTTGGCAACAAAGACTTGTTTCCTATTAATTTTACCAGTTCCACTTCCACACCTTTTATCCTAGTGGAAGTAGCAAAAAAAAAACAATCAAACTACTTTTGACAGTCTCCCTTCTTTATCTCGTGAATATGCGAAGAGACTGTTCAAAGAGATAATTTACGGGCACAGATATGCACATTTATCACTCCATGTCCCTCAGTCGTAAACTTGTTAACTTCCCACGGTATTACATAATGGCTGCGGCTGCACTGGAGTAGTTAACCGGGTTATTTCCAATTAATTTATTACAATTAACTGGTTTAACAAAATTCCTGATGCGGCCGCATATTTTTGGCGTTCACCAAATTTTAACTGTGTTAGCGGTTCCCATGGAAATTAATTAAAGAACAATAGATTTTTTTTAACCGAGTTAGGTTTTTTCAAACCGCCTCGCTGGGTGGTTTAGTGCAGGTTAACTTTCCCGATCTGTCAATCATCTTCGCTTAAGGTGATGTTACACGGGACGATTCGCAACGACGATTTTTATCGCAACATGGGTGCACGGATGATTTTCTTCGCAATTTTTTCGTTGCGAGTTTTTGATTCAGCTTTAAAAAGCTTGTAACGCAAAAACACGAATTTTGCTCAAATGTTTTGTGCAACATACCTGTCGTTAAGTAATTTTGTTGCGCTAAAAATCGTCGTTGCGAATCGTCCCGTGTAACATCACCTTTACCCGGTAATTTCTGGCTCCCTGTTGAATTTGTAGGGACGACTTTCAATTTCAAATAAAGAAAGATAAACCGTCTTGTGTTTACGTTCTTCACAAAACCTATAATTTGATCATTTGACGATGTTGTTTTTGCAGGAAATAGCAATATGTAAAATGCATGGACAGAAGCATTTTTTTCGCTCATTAATTGTATTGTTTTGTGCCGGTCTCGCTGCCTTCGCCGTTGTGGTTGCAGCTGCCCGGCGGATACTTTAGCATCATTTCGTTCCTCGCTCCCATCAGATAAATAGAAACTTAACAATATCACAAAAAAGCATAAAGAATATGGCAAATGATAGCATGATCTCTCAAATTCAGAAAAATAAACTCGGTTATTTCATTACAAACACCTTTTCACCAAGTTATTTTATTTGGAATTTCAACCGGGTTTCTACAAAAATAACCCAGTTAACTCGCTAAGTGCGACCGCAGCCAATGTCTCATTTCAGACAATGTATTACATAATGCGCCGATCAATTCGAAACATCGACATCCCCCCCCCACCCCCCCCCCCCCCCCCCCCCTCCCCCCCCGGGCATGCCCCGGGCATTTGAACATTCTCTGTGCCCGGAGAGTCGGGAATTTGATGTGAAAGGCCATCCCGGGGGTGGGGAATTTGACTTTGCCTTGGTGGGGTGGGGAATTTCAACCGGAAGTGTTCAAAATATCTTTTTTTGACCGGCGCCTATCAAATGCACGTGGTAGCAGTTCAGATTCAACATGGAGCAATTTAAAGGAAAAAATATCGTTTTTGTTAGTGAGGGAGAAAGTGAAATTTTTTGGAGAATTTTGTGGCCAGACATCATCGAATGTCACCTTCGGGAAAAAATACGTGTGGTTTTACACAGAACCTCATGTGCACAATTTATCTACGCATTCACATTTTGTTGGAATCAGCAACGTGACAGAAGAGAATGAATTTCACGATTTGTGAGCCACTTTTGTTGTAGATGTCTAAAATAACTGCGTTTTTTTCAAGAGGCCCTTGACCTCTATCGGTAACATGACAGGCAATGACAACGTCTTGCCCGACAACCCCAAGCCGCCAAAGAACAACAGGACAACAGCAAAGAAGACCACAAAATTAACAGTATACTGTTTAGGTATTTTTACCTTATTTTCAGAGTCATCAAAGAAAAATGACTGCAAAAAAATAGCTAGTGACCTTACTAGTTTTGCTAGTAGAAAACATCTTACTTGCAAAACTTTGCTAGTGGACTAAAAAATTAAGTTCTACCCCTGCCTCGTTCACCATGCGATCAATCTCATCCTTAGACAGACGAACCTTGTCATTAGTGATGGTGATGCTGTTTCTACGTCCCGTGCTCTTGTCTGCAGCCGAGACATTCATGATCTCATTTGCATCAATGTCGTACCTGACTTCAATTTGTGGCACCCCACGAGGAGCTGGTGGGATTCCAGACAGCTCAAACTTTCCCAGTAGATTGTTGTCAACTGTCATGCCTCTCTCACCCTCGAACACCTGGCAGTGCACAGAAGACAGCCACAGAAGTTACTTGTTTGAAAGCTGATTAATGTTTATCCAGGATTAAAGCTTAATGTTTATAATCATAGTAGCTAGGAGTGTTCTCAGCCCTGGGATAACCAAAGATCAAATGCCTTGTTTAATTGAAAATTTTCCCAACTACAAGAGGTGTGTAGGCACCAGTGCAAAACTAAGGGAGGGACCCAGGGACCCCCCCCCCCCCCCCCCCCCTCCCACTACCTTGCACCCCTCCCTTACGATGGTAGTGGATCCACCACTGCACACCACTAATGAGAATTCATGTGTTACAGTTATTGCGTTCGTCTGCGAACGCGATCCTAATTTCGTGTTGAATGTCCTGTATCATGTGTTGGGAGTCCTGTGCAATTTGCAAGCGGAAAAATCGAGATTTTTTCTCATGCTTGGACATCCGATTAGCACCCCCGAAGATTCTTTTGTGTTTTTCAGGGGCAAATTCACGGGAGGGAACTGGTATCTACTTTGGCCTTGCTGCCGATCGGAGAAGGATGATTTCGCTGCGCTTATTAATACGCAGCGCATAAAAGCAACTTTACGCTTTTCAACGGCCGGAAAAAGTTGAGAATTGACCGATTTTTATCACATAGCAAGTGAAATGAAGCCTGGCAGAGTTTTGACGGCAAAATCAAGGGTCTGTTTATGAACGCTGTCGATCCGCGTCGATCTCTACACAATTCATCGGTCTCTGTCATACGGCAAGTGAAATAATGGTTGGCTGCGATTTTTTTTCTGTTTGGATCCAGCAATTCTTCCCCGTAACATATGCCCGCATGTTTTTGCTCGCTGTTGTTGCTGTTTTCAGGTATTAAAAATTAATATAGATGGCTGCATCACGGTGTTCCTTTGTTTGCTTATCTTATCATTGCTATTTTACTAAATAACATTCGATTTCTTTATGATTTTGTTCAGTTTTATTGTAGATCGTGTAAGCTTATGTTTGAATCACATCATCTTAATTACATCTGTGCTGCTATTTGTCAAATATTCAATGTTATTCGCTGGATATATTTGCATATATGTAAATGTAAACCAAAAGTAACGCGAATGTCACGCTGTTTCTTCCTTGTCACAGCAAAATGTTTGCGAGTTCCTTGCACTCTCAAGTGGCGGTAAACAAGAACATTTAGCATGGTGTGAATCGACATCTATACTGCTTCTTTCAATTCAGCTTTTAACGAACATGTCGAACGCACTCTTAATCTCTGATTATTACTAGTATATATAGCTAAAAAGGTTAATTACCTGGATCAGAACACTGGTCTGGTTGTCTGAATAAGTGGTAAAGGTCTTTGATTTTATGGTGGGTATTGTCGTGTTGCGCTTGACGAGTGCTGTCATGACACCACCAACGGTCTCGATTCCAAGTGATAACGGTGTGACATCCAAAAGCAACAAATCCTGAACTTCACTGCTCTTGTCACCTCTCAGAATGGCGGCTAGAACTGCCGCTCCATACGCCACTGCCTCATCTGGGTTAATACTCTTGTTAAGTTCTTTTTGGTCAAAGAACTTGAACAGGTACTCCTGGATCTTGGGGATTCGAGTTGAGCCTCCAACCAACACTACTTCATGAATCTGAGACTTGGCGAGGTTAGAATCACGCAGTGCCTTTTCTACTGGTTTCAGGGTATCTTCAAAGTATTTATTATTTAAGGACTCAAACTTGGCACGGGTTAATGAGGTATAGAAGTCTATCCCCTCAAACAGAGAATCAATCTCAATGCTACTTTGAGCACTAGAGGATAGGGTCCTTTTGGCACGTTCACATGCAGTGCGCAGGCGTCGCAGTGCTCGTTTGTTTGTGGACAGGTCTTTCTTGTACTTCCTTTTGAATTCCTCCACAAAGTGGTCAACAACATTGTTGTCAAAGTCTTCTCCGCCCAAGTGTGTGTCCCCTGCCGTCGACTTGACCTCAAAGATACCTTTTTCAATCATCAGAATAGAAACATCAAATGTCCCACCTCCAAGATCAAAGATAAGAACGTTGCGCTCAACGCCGAGCTTCTTGTCAAGGCCATATGCAATAGCAGCAGCTGAAGGCTCATTGATGACACGCAGTACATTCAGGCCAGCTATCACACCTTAAAAGGAAGAATGCTTTATATTTGACATTTTATTCTACCTGAATTTTTTAACCTTTTAGTACCTTTTAGCTCAAAATCCAGCAAAAAATATTGACGTGGCTTTTCTATTAAACCATTCACAGCCCTCTCTGGCAGTCACAATTTAACCACCTACAGGGAAATTATTATTCCTCGCTTAGTTCACACTAATTTTCCCCAGGCCCCCTTTGCACTTGGTCTCTTCTGCCTAGCTACTACTCCATGTATGTTGCCTACTACGTACTGTGAGACATTTTTAGAGGGCTTTAATCTTTAATCTTTAATTATCTTTAATAAAGCACAATAATTGCCAATAGCGAGGCTAATCCGGCAATGGAGCGGCCAGCGGTCGCTCAGTAAATTAATACAAATAAATTAAATTACGTTAGGTCAAATTAAAGTAAGTTATAGCGTCATTGTTTACATACGTGTTAATTAGTTTTCAAAAACGTAAAAGAGTAGGAGATACTTCACGGATGAATTCTGAATATGATGCAGCTTTAACAATGTCAGATGGTAATGCATTCCAAACAGGAACTGATCTTACATAAAATGAATATTTGAAAGCGTTAACTGAGGTGGACGGTTGATGGATCTTAAAGGCATGACTTGCCCTTGTGCGGCTGTACGGGGGCACTGTGGTAAGCTCGTAAGGTAAGGAAATGTTGACTTGACCTCTGTGTATTTTGTAGAACATGCCAATATCGCATACATTGCGCCTCGATTCCAGTGAAGGCCAATTTAGGTCGGAAAGCGTTGAGGATACACTGCTATGACGGCTGTAGTCACTGTTGACAAAACGTGCCGCACGGCATTGAACAGACTTAATACAGTCAATCCCTCTCTTTGTTTATGGAGACCAGGCAACAGATGCATACTCCACTATCGGGCGTACCAAGGATAGGTAGGAGCACTCATTGACGGATCGACTGCACGATGAAAGGTTCCTTTGAAGGATCCCTAGAACTCTCATGGCCTTCTTCTTAGCTTCAGTGCACTGCATTTGCCAACTCAGCGTGCATGTTATGTAAACACCAAGGTATTTTTGGTGGCAAACTCCGTCGAGCTGCACGTTGCAAAGGGTATAACTGAACTTGGAAGCGAAGATTTCTTTAAGGTAACGGACATGATAAAACATTTTGTAGGAGCAAATTTCATCTGCCATGTTGACGCCCATGACTGTAATTGGTCGAGATCACGCTGGAGAGAAAAGTGATCATTGACGAAATTTATCGGGCGATAAAGTACACAATCATCAGCGAAGAGTTAAATGCCAAATGTGATATTTGTAGGTAGGTCGTTTATAAACATCAGAAAGAGAATAGGACCCATGCAGTACGGTACCCCGAGGCACCCCGGACGATACTGGCAACCACGCAGAAGCGGAACCGTTAACCACAACGCGTTGGCTACGTCCAGTTATAAAGCTCCGAAGCCAAGTGTTGCACTTATTATGAATTCCGTAGTAGTGGGCCTTGAGCAAAAGACGTTCATGAGCTACGGACTCAAATGCTTTTGCAAAATCCAAAAATATGACGTCCACCTGCCCATGAACGTTTAGGACTTAGGACCATTCGTGTATGACGGTGATAAGTTGTGTTTCACATGACAGACCCCGCTGAAAACCATGCTGATGCGGAGAGATAATGCGATTGGCTGAAAGGTGACGTGATATGTGGCAGCATACTATGTGTTCCATGACCTTGGCTGTTAGGGACGTTAGTGACACCGGTCTGTAGTTTTTTGGATCTGCTTTAGAGCCCTTTTTAAAGATGGCACAGATATTAGCCAGTTTCCAGGCAGATGGTAGGGTACCGGAGTCATAGGACTGCTGAAAAAAAGGAAGCGAGCACTGTGGCGAGCTCTGAGGCAGCGTCTTGGAGGATTCTAGCTGGAATCAGATCAGGACCGCTCGCCTTGTCGATCTTAACGTCCAGGAACTGTTTCCTGACGCCCTCCGCCGAGAACTTTATATCTTGCATGCACTCATAAGGAAAAGGGGGCGTGGATGGTAAAGTGCTGAGATCTTCTTCCGTGAACACACTGTCAAATTGCTCGCGTAATGCCTCGGCCTTGGCGCTGTCCGAAGAGCATACGCGGTTGTTGGTCTCTACGGCCGGGATCCCTTGAGATTCAGCTCGAAGCAACTTTAGGTACGACCAAACACGTTTGATCCCATTTGAGTCAGCATTTTCAGACACAGACGCCAAAGTTAGCCCACACATAACTTCATTGAGATACTTGTCGTGTGCATCTCGCAAGCGTTTAGTTGTGATATTACAGAGTCGTTTGTATTTGGTGAAATGGAGAGCTTTACCGCTACACCTGGCTTTCTTGTATGCTCTATCGCGCCTATTGATCAGTCGTTTCACAGAGGGGCTGACCCAGGGGAGGTGGGGTTTCCCCTTTGACATTTTATGCGGTATGAAATTGTCAGTAGCCTCTAAGATCTTTTTGGAGATGTAAGACCAGTTTTCATCCACAGTATTACACTCTGGACGAGTAACTAAATATTCAGAAGCGAGGGTAGATAAGTTTGCCTTTAAACCGGTAAACATGGTTGCCCTTGTGGAACTGATAGATTTTCCGGGGTGGTTTGGGTGTATACTTTGGTGAAATGTCAACCTCGGATAACATGGCGTCATGGTTGGAAATGCCGCAGGTAACGTGACATTCATATGGGTGCTAAATTTAACTGCCGCCTGTTTAACTGAGTTAGCAGAGCAACAGACTGCAGAGTGGAAGGTCGTGGGTTGAAATCCTGGCCAGACTACCAACCAGGGTCTTTAAATACCTTGCTGTGCTCAAAAACCTTGTCTCAGTTCACAAAAACATGGACACGTTTTGAAGCAAATCAAATTTACCAGTATATAAACATGAAATTGATAGACTAAGTTTTGCATGTTTGTTGGATTGGCTTGAGTTCTAAAAAAATTCCATCACTTTTTCCCTTTGAAACAAATCAAATTTACCAGGATATAAACATGAAGTTGATAGACTACGTTATGCATGTTTGTTAGATTGGATTGGCTTGAGCTCTAAAAAAATTCCATTGATAATACTTTTCCCCTTCAAAATAGGTCACATATAAAATGATATATGCTATGGCAAGGTAAAGTCACATGAGTCACAGGTAGCCCACACGAGCCACAGGTGGCCCACACAGCCAGAGATTAACCCAGTTTCAGTAGCATGAAGCAACTAGGAATATTATTATACTTCCCCCTGGATAGGATGCTAGTCCATCGCAGCATTTTGTCGCCGGTACCCATTTATACACCTGGGTGGAGACAGACAATGCGGAGCATTGGGGGGTGTGCCACTGGGACTCTGAGACCCTTAACCTATACTAGACCATTTTAGCTGCATTTTGCAACCCTATTCTAAAATAAACACCAAAAAACCCTACCCTATCCTAGACCTATTCCAGACTCACTATTTTCCAGAAACTTGTTCACTATCACAGTTATTAGTTAACAGGGGTCAGTAAAAATGCTGTACTGCCCGCCGCACCGATTTTATAAATGCCATTTGCCAGTAAACCTTGTCAAGACTAAATTCTACACGTAACTGATCAGTTTCATGGAAAATGATACTCTAGACCAAAAATCTCTGATTACTATACCCTATTCCAGAAAAAACTGCCTGAAAATCATACCCTTCAAAGTGGCACAGACCTATATAGCTCATATATGGTAGTACCACCCCACCCCCTCCCCCCCCCCGCCCGCCCCCGGGGGCAGGGGCAACATCAGGCCTTGAACCACCGACCTTTGGATCTGAAGTCCAATGTGCTAACCACTACACCACCGCGCCATCACATATGCTTTGCCTGTGTTTTATATACAGCATTTGCAGACAGAACACAAGAATTCAATTTACCTGCATCTTTGGTGGCTTGTCGCTGGGAGTCATTAAAATATGCCGGCACAGTGACAACAGCATCTGTGATAGTTTTTCCAAGGTAAGCTTCGGCTGTTTCTTTCATTTTTGTTAACACCATGGAGGAAATCTGTCAATTGAAAATAATTTATAAGTTTGTTATTAATTCAAATATTTGGAAAGGTAAACAGGAATTCACCCATTGACTCCTACACCGGCCGAGACTGGCTGTGATGGAACCACGGTCCTTCTACCATTTGTGACTTATCTCTTTTTATGATAAAAGATGTCTTTTGTACCTTACTCAGACAGAATGAAGAAATCTTTCAAGAAGTGCCCAAATGAAAGAGCTCTTGTGAATTTTTGGGCCAGATTTACAGGCGAAAAACCTATCAGATTTGACTGGCAAAATCGAAGGAATATCTGGTCTTCCTACCACTTGCCACCTTTTGTTAAAAAATTTCACCTTCTTCAGCATTTTCTGGGAAACTTTTACTTTATAAATAAAGTCTAGTGAAAGGTCAGCAATGAAAGAAAAAAAAAATGGAATAAGAACAAAAAAGAACAGGAAGTAGAACAAAGAAAAAGTAAAGTCAAGCGTCTGGTGTTTTTTTTTTGTTTGTTCAAAATTTTGCTTCCTGCAAAAACCGAAAGTTGATTTATTTGACCCCAAATGAAAAGGAAACTTACTTATCATGTTATAAACAATGTTTGGGACAGTTTGCTAGCAATTTGCCTCCACAGCAATAAAAAAACCGGCATTAATGACTTCAAATTGCCGTTTTCTGCAAATTCTCTAGGAGTCGATAAGTTAAATAATTATTAACATGAACCTCCTGTTTTTCCTGAGATCCTCAGGTTCTTGGAAATTCATAAAATTTTTTGAGACTTTCTGGTCCAAGACTGATGATCTCGGTTTACAATTTAACCAAACATTGCATATTCTGTTGAAAACTTTTTTAAAAGCTTACTAAACCCTCTTACTTACAATTTTACTAGTGCTTAAAATCTGGATTAAATTAATTGTAAACTTAGAAAGTACTTCTCATTAGCTTTCGTTGAATGGTCACACCTCAAAACCAGGGTTGGGGGGTCCCTGCCTCCTGTGAGCTTACACTCCCCCCCCCCCCCCCCCCCCCCGGTTTCATTATTGGTCCACCACTCCCCCCTCCCCTCCCTTCCCTACATATTCCTCACCCAAAACAGTTCATCTGAAATCGAGTAACTCCTGAATTAGCAAGCTTAACTCTGCTTTGAATAACACTCTTCTGAAGGTTATAAAAGAGGCATATCGCATATGCCCTAATTATGAATTCCAGAAAATTCGCTGAACATGCACAGGTTAATTGACAATAAAATATTTCAGGAACAATATTGACAATATTGGAGAATCGGTTTATCCTTTGTACCTCTTCCGCGTAAAATGTTTTTGTTTCTCCCTTGTATTCTACACGTATTTTTGGTCTCCCAGAGTCGTTGATGACCTAGCCAAGAAAGAAAAAAATTTACTTTTAGTTTATTAATCTCAGAACTGGGAAGCTTAGAAACTTAAGCTTACATCTCAATCTGCAGCTTGCTGTTTGTGTAAAATAAAAAATTAATTAGCCTTAGGCTTTCTACACTATCCTATTCCGGGTTTACCTGTGACTTATCTTTGTTTCCTACCTAAAACATATAAGCTTAGTTGTCATGCACTCTATTGTTTCAGTATGAGTTGGCAGGTTTTTACACCGAGGATGAGCCATTCAAACTCGCTTACTTCTAAAATGAAGAAGAAATTTAAAATCTCCTTTGCATCGTACCGTGAAAGGCCAATGTTTCATGTCATCTTGAACAGCAGGATCATCAAATCTTCGACCGATCAGGCGCTTTGTGTCTGCAAATATAAACACGAGCGAAAAGTTCCGTCACTCTTTGAATAATACATATTTTTCTTTCAGCCAGGCTGCGTGAAAAACTCACCGAAAATCGTGTTGGAGGGATTCATAGCGACTTGATTTTTTGCCGCATCACCGATCAATCTTTCTGTTTTCGTGAAAGCCACACAGCTCGGAGTACGAGAATTTAGTTTTATCGACTGAGTCGATAAGGTAAATTGACCACCGTAAAAAGATTCAAATAGCTGACGTTTCGAGCGCTAGCCCTTCGTCGGAGCGAATCAAGGAATTGTGGGTAGTGTGTGGTTTTATATAGTAAGCGGTGGAGCTACGCTATTGGTGGAAATTTGGTGACGTGAAAAACAAATGTAGATTAGTTGAATGAAAAGCGTTCGTTGATTCCGTGGGGTTTGAGAGTGCCGATTTGAAAGATGATTTTTTGTTCTAGGTTTTTACGGCTTTCTGTGTTACCCTGGTGTAGGGAAAGGCCGCAGATTGTCATGTGTTGTTTAGAATGGTTAGTAAGATTAAAATGGCGCGCGACTGGTTTGGATGCGTCTTTGTCATTTTTTTCAACGTCTCGGAGATGTTCACGAAAACGGTCGCCCAGTCTCCTCCCTGTTTCGCCAATGTATATCTTTTTGCAAAAAGTACATGTAATGCAGTAGATAACATTTACGGAGGTGCATGTAAAACGATCAGTGATTTTAATAGATCGTTTGGGTCCTGTTATTTTGTCCGCGTTGTGAATGAAAGGACAAGTGTTACATCGTGTGCGTGTGCATTTGAAAGTTCCCGGTACATCGTCAGATTTCAGTGCGCTCGTAACTAGAAAATTGCCTATGTTTTTGTCACGTTTGAATGAAATTAGTGGGGGTTGTGAAAAAATTCTGCCAGTTTCGGGGTCGTTTTGGAGTAATTTGAAATTTTTTAAAATGATGCTTTTGACTGTGTTGTTGTGTGGGTGGAAAGTGAGGGTGAATGGAATTCTCTCGTTCTCTTCCTTCTGTGGCGTTTGTAGTGCTGACTGTCTGTCGATCTGTTGTGCACGTTGTTGGCCCGTATTAACAACAGAGTCAGGGTACCCACGTTTCTTGAAAAACTGGCACATTTCTTCTGATTTGTTGGAAAAATCAGAGTCATCACTACATAGACGTCGAAGTCTGAGAAATTGAGAATACGGAATGGCGTTTTTAACGTGCGATGGATGTGAGGATGAATGTAACAGATAACTGTGGGAATCTGTAGGTTTGTAGTGCACACTTGTGGATAAACTGTTACCGTTGATTGAAATATTAATGTCAAGAAAAGCGACTGAGGTTTCGGAAATTTCCCAGGTATATTTTAGAGCTGGATGAAAAGTATTGACAGAAGTTATGAATTGATTAAGTTCCTCTTTACTGGAAGAGGTAGCGCCAATGCAATCATCGATGTAACGGCCGTAGAGTTCGGGTTTGGTTCCGTGGTACTGATTAAAAAATTTGTCTTCGATGTGGCCTACAAAAAGGTTAGCGTAGCTTGGTCCCATTTTGGTGCCCATGGCGACTCCATTTACTTGTTTGTAGTAGTTTTGGGAAAATGAAAAACAGTTAAGTGTCAAAACTAATTCGGCTAAGCGGAGCAGTGTTTCTGAGCTTGGGTTTTGAATGGAGCGCTGGTCGAAAAAATATTTTAGTGCTTGAAGTCCTTCGTCATTGGGGATGACGGTATATAAAGAGGTAATGTCCATAGTGAAAATTAATTTGTTTTCGCTGGCAAAACTGAAATCCCGGAAAATTTCGAGTGCGTGATTGGTGTCCTTAATGTACGAGGGTAGTGATTTGACAATGGGGGCCATGATTTTGTCTAAATAGCTAGAAATTAGTTCGGTAGGACAGCTACAAGCGGAAACAATGGGTCGGCCCGGATTGTTTGGTTTATGAATTTTAGGTTTGAAATAAACGCGTGAGGTTCTAGGAGTAGTGATGATGAGATTGTTGGCGGTAACTGGTAATTGTTGTTTAGTAATGAGGTCTTGGATAGTTTCTTTGACAATTTTTTGGTTGGTAGAAGTGAGATCTTTATCAACTTTGGCATAGAAAGCGGTGTCAGAAAGTTGCCGAAAAGCCTCTTGTCGGTAAAGGTCGGTCCGCCAAACAACTACCGCCCCGCCTTTGTCGGCCGCTTTGATAACAATGTCGCGTCGTTTGCTAAGACTTTTGAGCGCTGCCCATTCTCCTGTTGAAAGGTTGGAAATTTTGGTGTGGCGGTTAAATTTAAGTTTTTGGACATCGTGACGACATTTTTTGACGAAAAAATCTAGAGAAGAAAACTGGCCCTCTGGGGGAGTCCATTTTGATTTGCGAACGTTGAGTGTTTCAAAAACATCTTTTTCCGAGGTGTTAGAATTGTCTTCTTTGTCGTGGAAAAAAGCTCTTAATTGCACGCGGCGAAGGAATTTTTCAACATCGTGTTTGACTGAAAATTCGTCGGTTTGTTTCGCTATAGGAACAAAGTTTAAACCTTTACTAAGAACGGACCTCTCTGGGTTAGAAAGCGGCAAATTTTCCGGAATGGTAACGACGCCATTGTGACTATCGAATGAATGGTCGCCGGATAATTGAGGACCTATTAACTGTTCAAGTTTTTGGGTCTTGATTTGGTTAAGGCTGTTGAACAGTTTAGCATTGAGTTCTTGAATTTTAGCGCGAATTGATTGTACTAAGACAGCTGGACAAATTTTGGAAAGTTCGGAACGGTATTGGATAATTTCCTTTTCGAGATTGTTACGTTTAAGGCACATAGCTCTGATAGTGATCCTCATAATATTACGCGAGAAAGAATTTTGGGCATGGTGAATTTCGTGGAAATATTGTTGATTGGAATCAGAGAATGTAGAAGCGTGAAAATTTGAACGAAACCCTTTAGGAATGACTTTGGATTGGAGGCAACGGCCGATGAAATTGATGTGACTACAGAACCTAGTTTTGGTAAAGATGTGAGTGGCTAAACGAAAGGCTAAATTAGTGGAAATGGGGGGAAAAGGAATAAGATAACTTACGATTTCCTGGCGTAGCTCCTTGGTGAGTGTCTTGAGGTTAGGCATCGTTGTCTTCGGTTCGTTCGGTGAGAAAGCTGTTGAGTAAGAAATATTGATGTAAAAAGTTAATGGTCGCAGCGAATAAACAACAAATGAATGGGGTTAGTTTCTAGAGAAACTGTGGTGCTGCGTCGGTGGGGGGATGAAACACGAGAATTTAGTTTTATCGACTGAGTCGATAAGGTAAATTGACCACCGTAAAAAGATTCAAATAGCTGACGTTTCGAGCGCTAGCCCTTCGTCGGAGCGAATCAAGGAATTGTGGGTAGTGTGTGGTTTTATATAGTAAGCGGTGGAGCTACGCTATTGGTGGAAATTTGGTGACGTGAAAAACAAATGTAGATTAGTTGAATGAAAAGCGTTCGTTGATTCCGTGGGGTTTGAGAGTGCCGATTTGAAAGATGATTTTTTGTTCTAGGTTTTTACGGCTTTCTGTGTTACCCTGGTGTAGGGAAAGGCCGCAGATTGTCATGTGTTGTTTAGAATGGTTAGTAAGATTAAAATGGCGCGCGACTGGTTTGGATGCGTCTTTGTCATTTTTTTCAACGTCTCGGAGATGTTCACGAAAACGGTCGCCCAGTCTCCTCCCTGTTTCGCCAATGTATATCTTTTTGCAAAAAGTACATGTAATGCAGTAGATAACATTTACGGAGGTGCATGTAAAACGATCAGTGATTTTAATAGATCGTTTGGGTCCTGTTATTTTGTCCGCGTTGTGAATGAAAGGACAAGTGTTACATCGTGTGCGTGTGCATTTGAAAGTTCCCGGTACATCGTCAGATTTCAGTGCGCTCGTAACTAGAAAGTTGCCTATGTTTTTGTCACGTTTGAATGAAATTAGTGGGGGTTGTGAAAAAATTCTGCCAGTTTCGGGGTCGTTTTGGAGTAATTTGAAATTTTTTAAAATGATGCTTTTGACTGTGTTGTTGTGTGGGTGGAAAGTGAGGGTGAATGGAATTCTCTCGTTCTCTTCCTTCTGTGGCGTTTGTAGTGCTGACTGTCTGTCGATCTGTTGTGCACGTTGTTGGCCCGTATTAACAACAGAGTCAGGGTACCCACGTTTCTTGAAAAACTGGCACATTTCTTCTGATTTGTTGGAAAAATCAGAGTCATCACTACATAGACGTCGAAGTCTGAGAAATTGAGAATACGGAATGGCGTTTTTAACGTGCGATGGATGTGAGGATGAATGTAACAGATAACTGTGGGAATCTGTAGGTTTGTAGTGCACACTTGTGGATAAACTGTTACCGTTGATTGAAATATTAATGTCAAGAAAAGCGACTGAGGTTTCGGAAATTTCCCAGGTATATTTTAGAGCTGGATGAAAAGTATTGACAGAAGTTATGAATTGATTAAGTTCCTCTTTACTGGAAGAGGTAGCGCCAATGCAATCATCGATGTAACGGCCGTAGAGTTCGGGTTTGGTTCCGTGGTACTGATTAAAAAATTTGTCTTCGATGTGGCCTACAAAAAGGTTAGCGTAGCTTGGTCCCATTTTGGTGCCCATGGCGACTCCATTTACTTGTTTGTAGTAGTTTTGGGAAAATGAAAAACAGTTAAGTGTCAAAACTAATTCGGCTAAGCGGAGCAGTGTTTCTGAGCTTGGGTTTTGAATGGAGCGCTGGTCGAAAAAATATTTTAGTGCTTGAAGTCCTTCGTCATTGGGGATGACGGTATATAAAGAGGTAATGTCCATAGTGAAAATTAATTTGTTTTCGCTGGCAAAACTGAAATCCCGGAAAATTTCGAGTGCGTGATTGGTGTCCTTAATGTACGAGGGTAGTGATTTGACAATGGGGGCCATGATTTTGTCTAAATAGCTAGAAATTAGTTCGGTAGGACAGCTACAAGCGGAAACAATGGGTCGGCCCGGATTGTTTGGTTTATGAATTTTAGGTTTGAAATAAACGCGTGAGGTTCTAGGAGTAGTGATGATGAGATTGTTGGCGGTAACTGGTAATTGTTGTTTAGTAATGAGGTCTTGGATAGTTTCTTTGACAATTTTTTGGTTGGTAGAAGTGAGATCTTTATCAACTTTGGCATAGAAAGCGGTGTCAGAAAGTTGCCGAAAAGCCTCTTGTCGGTAAAGGTCGGTCCGCCAAACAACTACCGCCCCGCCTTTGTCGGCCGCTTTGATAACAATGTCGCGTCGTTTGCTAAGACTTTTGAGCGCTGCCCATTCTCCTGTTGAAAGGTTGGAAATTTTGGTGTGGCGGTTAAATTTAAGTTTTTGGACATCGTGACGACATTTTTTGACGAAAAAATCTAGAGAAGAAAACTGGCCCTCTGGGGGAGTCCATTTTGATTTGCGAACGTTGAGTGTTTCAAAAACATCTTTTTCCGAGGTGTTAGAATTGTCTTCTTTGTCGTGGAAAAAAGCTCTTAATTGCACGCGGCGAAGGAATTTTTCAACATCGTGTTTGACTGAAAATTCGTCGGTTTGTTTCGCTATAGGAACAAAGTTTAAACCTTTACTAAGAACGGACCTCTCTGGGTTAGAAAGCGGCAAATTTTCCGGAATGGTAACGACGCCATTGTGACTATCGAATGAATGGTCGCCGGATAATTGAGGACCTATTAACTGTTCAAGTTTTTGGGTCTTGATTTGGTTAAGGCTGTTGAACAGTTTAGCATTGAGTTCTTGAATTTTAGCGCGAATTGATTGTACTAAGACAGCTGGACAAATTTTGGAAAGTTCGGAACGGTATTGGATAATTTCCTTTTCGAGATTGTTACGTTTAAGGCACATAGCTCTGATAGTGATCCTCATAATATTACATTAAAATTACTCCAAAACGACCCCGAAACTGGCAGAATTTTTTCACAACCCCCACTAATTTCATTCAAACGTGACAAAAACATAGGCAACTTTCTAGTTACGAGCGCACTGAAATCTGACGATGTACCGGGAACTTTCAAATGCACACGCACACGATGTAACACTTGTCCTTTCATTCACAACGCGGACAAAATAACAGGACCCAAACGATCTATTAAAATCACTGATCGTTTTACATGCACCTCCGTAAATGTTATCTACTGCATTACATGTACTTTTTGCAAAAAGATATACATTGGCGAAACAGGGAGGAGACTGGGCGACCGTTTTCGTGAACATCTCCGAGACGTTGAAAAAAATGACAAAGACGCATCCAAACCAGTCGCGCGCCATTTTAATCTTACTAACCATTCTAAACAACACATGACAATCTGCGGCCTTTCCCTACACCAGGGTAACACAGAAAGCCGTAAAAACCTAGAACAAAAAATCATCTTTCAAATCGGCACTCTCAAACCCCACGGAATCAACGAACGCTTTTCATTCAACTAATCTACATTTGTTTTTCACGTCACCAAATTTCCACCAATAGCGTAGCTCCACCGCTTACTATATAAAACCACACACTACCCACAATTCCTTGATTCGCTCCGACGAAGGGCTAGCGCTCGAAACGTCAGCTATTTGAATCTTTTTACGGTGGTCAATTTACCTTATCGACTCAGTCGATAAAACTAAATTCTCGTGTTTCATCCCCCCACCGACGCAGCACCACAGTTTCTCTAGAAACTAACCCCATTCACAGCTCGGAGTAGTTCGGTTTCCTTGGTCGTTCGCAATGATTTCCACCTTTCCATGTTGGAAAACTCCAACACAAGAGTAGGTGGTACCGAGATCGATCCCAATTGCCGGTCCTTTAGACATCTCCACGGACAAGGAGAGAGAAAAACAACAAAAGCAGAGCCCAACAACTTTCACACTCTACTCACAGTACTCACAACCCGGTTTTCAGATCCTCCTCCCAACAACGAAGGAACGCGAAGAATCAACAAAGGAAAAACGTAGGAACGCAAAAAATCGACAAAGGAACAACGAAGGAACGCGAAGAATCAACAAAGGAACAACGAAGGAACGCGACGGAATCAACAAAGGAACAACGAAGGAACGCGAAGAATCAACAAAGGAACAACGAAGAAACGCGAAGAATCAACAAAGGAACAACGAAGGAACGCGACGGAATCAACAAAGGAACAACGAAGGAACGCGGGCGCACAAAACGGCCCCAGAGCAGCTTGGCCCCGCCGGAGCCTGAGTACAGCGGCTCCCAGCGGCTCTGGGCTCAGCTCTGCTGCGCTGCAGGGCAGTTCCCGGCGCGCGACAGCGAGCGAATGCAATTTTGAAGGCAAGGACCAACGTAACAAAATATAAGCAACGGATCCAAATTGAGGATCTAATCAGCTATAAATAATAGCAATAAACGAAAAAAAAGCAAGGCTGATTCGACAGTGAAGGGATATAATGAAACTTATCCAATATTTCAAAAGGGCTATGTCTAAGGGCCTGTTTACATGGAAGAAGGGGAACCCTCCTCTATTGTTTTTCCCGGTTTCGTTTACATGCGAGGTAGGGTCACGCTAGGAGGAGGGTAACCCTATCTGCTTGGGAGGGTTACCCTTCTAGAAGGGTCAACTTTTTGTTTATTTAAACCATGTAAAAGCTCGAGGTAGGCAAGTTTAGGGCGATCAGATTACTGTCACATCACCGCTAACCATAAACACGGCTTCGCGCGGTTATAAATCTGGAGAATTATTTCGGAGAACTATGCTTGCAAGAGCGGTGAATCCAAACCGGGACGATACAGCAACAGTTTGGCGACTGAAATAGAACATTTTCATGTTGGTCTCCAATTAATAGGCGAAAGTCTTGAACAAACGAAGAGTCGACAGACGGAGCCGTACTTGATCATGATCAGTCACGCAATAAATCAAACAGGAAAAGAAAAGCGGCCAATCGTCCAGCCTCTTCGTAGAAAAAGGCGAAAAAATGGGCATGGACGCCCGAAGCCTTCTCAATATATCAAAGAGTACAAGACGAAGTGCGAATTCAACGGCGTCGACTTCGAGGCTAATCTATCGATGGCTTCATGTTTCAGCGGCTTTGTTGGCAGAGATAGCCCTAGGGATAACCCTACGCATGTAAAGGAGGGCTATCTTTTTACCCTTCTAGAAGGCTAACCCTGCTAGGAGGGTTACCCTCCCTCCATGTAAACAGGCCCTAATAGGGAACGGGAGAACGGGGAACGGGGAACGGGAGAACGGGGAACGGGGAACGCGGAACGCGGAACGCGGAACGGGGAATCTCTAAAATGGGGAATATCTAAAATGGGGAATCTCTAAAATGGGGAATCTCTAAAATAGGGAATCTTAAAAGCAGCTGTTACGAGAAAAGAGATCACAAGAGTTTTGTCAAGGCGGCCGTTAGTAAAGCTGTCCGCTCACGATAAAAATTTCGCTCAGAAAACTCTGACTGAAATTCAAGATGGCTACAAACTAGAAGTCAGGTGTTGCGTTAATTCATTTACCGTGTTTTATGAAAAATCCTGTTATGACACTTAGTGTCTGGTTCATAAGTTTGACAATGTGTAAATATCCGGTCTCGATTGCGAAACCGTCACACAAGTAAAAAAATAGTCGCCCAACTGGCGCATGTGACTACTGCTATGATGTCAGTATAAGGTGAAAAATGCGAAATGTAGAATTGTCCTATAAATGCGGTTCTGTTGATAAGAATCGAAGCAAATGTTTAAAATAATGATGAATCTTGGTGATTAACCTCCGAAGAGTCAAGATTTTAGTCAGTTTTTCTCATACCAGGCTTTTATGTAAATACCGACCTAAAAGGTAAAAAATACTCAGGAAACCTTTTATCTAAGGGGTTAGAAACAAAATATGAAAGACGTGAGAAGTAAATGTTGTAAAATTAACAGGGTACGAGAAAATTATTTCCCATTAATCGCAAAGGCAAACTTGAGATAACAGAAACTAAACTAGACTGGTAACCCTAGCATTAGAGTTACCATACCTCCTTATTACAACATTTTATTACAACATTTTATATTTAAACACGATAAAAATTACAGCGGAGCTGATGTGGTCGTGCATTAAAAAGTTCAACAGTTTACAAGTGAATAAAAAGCTTAAAAAACTAATTAAAATTTAAAAACTAACCTATAGAAAACTTAATCTATAAATTTAGCTATCTGTATGAAGTTCTGCGTTTAAGAGAGTTTTTAAATAAACTTGCTTGAGATTGCACGCGTATGATTGTCAAGAGAATTCCATAGAGATGCAGCTTTGTAACAAGTGGACTTGCGAAGAACAGGTGTGTTCATAAACAGGCCCCAGCCTTAGTGACCACTAACCGCTAGACCTCCGCCCCTTCTCCTCAGTAGAAACTATGAACACCCGTCTAAATTTTAAGCTAGCATTTTCGTTGCATCTTTCGTTTGAGCTTATAAATTCGGATTACATTTAATGCAGCTAACATTTTCTGTCGTAAGTGCTAGTCCATCTCACAATTTCGTTTCACCACATTATCGGAGAGTTGAAAGTTCACCTAAAATTTTCTGAGAGCTATTTACCTACAATTTTCGTCGCAATAAATCCCATTCCCTAAAATTTTCGAAAGCTTTAAAGGTCAGCTAATGAATACGAACAGGTACATTTTTATTAGCGATTCAAAATAAGCCTTTAAATTGCCTAAAAAGTACTATTATACCGTAAAAATGACGTTCCAACAGTGCGGGGAATTTGATCGTTGGGTGCCCCTTAATAACCTTCTCGCAATTCTTGTCCTACACGTTTTGGAACAACCGCGGGCATGACGCCGGCACGAAACGCAAAGCGGTCACGTTCGCGAGCTTACGCGATCTTGCAGATATATCGAGCTTTTCTCTCTGGGTGTTAAAAAATGTAACGAGAAGTTGTTAATTGTAATTTTTCTTTCAAACTTACCAAAAAGCAGAGTGAGTTTTTTTTGAGTTTTTTTTACTTGTGTGACGGTTTCGCAATCGAGACCGGATATTTACACATTGTCAAACTTGTAAACCAGACATGATTTGTCACAAAACACGGTAAATGAATTAACGCATCACCTGACTTCTAGTTTGTAGCCATCTTGAATTTCAGTCAGAGTTTTCTGAGCGAAATTTTTATCGTGAGCGGAGAGCTTTACTTACGGCCGCCTTAATAAATTTTAGAGATTCCATATTTTAGAGATTCCCTATTTTAGGGATTTCCTGTTTTAGAGATTCCCTATTTTAGAGATTCCTTATTTTAGAGATTCCCTATTTTAGGGATTTCCTGTTTTAGAGATTCCCTATTTTAGAGATTCCTTATTTTAGAGATTCCCGATTCCCCGTTGTCCGATTCCCCATTCTCTATTTTAGACACAGCCGCAAATTCACTCACTCACTCGCTCGCTCGCTCGTTCCATCACTCAGATGTAAAGTTTTTCCGCATATCTATGTTGAAATAACAAAATTTGATCTTGGTAATTAGGCAAATCCTAGGTGGCGCAGTGTGTAAGCGATCAGACCATAGAGCCGAAGGTTGTGAGTTCGATTCCCGTCTCGGACGGATTTTTGTTTTGTTTTTTCGAACTGAAAATTACTGGTTTTTTGTTTGTTTGTTTGTTTGTTTGTTTGTTTGCGTTCGACAAAAGTCGTTACATTTAATTTCCAAAGAAACCCTGCAATATTGCGTTACCGCTCACTCGTTCCGTCACTCAGCTGTAAACTTAGTGACGTAATGCTTTGAGAACAACGTGAATCCACGCGTGAATCCAGCGATATCAATAACTAATTTGCTGTAAATGAATATAAACATCAATAACCTTAAAGATCTTTCGCATTTGGAGCCTTAAGGTGGTCAGACACGAGGGGTCATGTAGCAGGGATATGTCGCAGCGACAAAAATTTGTGTAGTACACACTGAGGGACATGTAGCAGGGAGTGTAGCGGGACATGTAGCACGGAAAAAAATCATAGCGCTTGCACACCACATGAAAATGTCGCGGGGACATATCTCAGGGACATGTTGCAGCGACACGTCCCCTCGTGTGAACTGATACTATCATAATTGTGCAACACCAATTTTGAGGACATTTTGTCCCCGCGACTTGTCCCATGAAGTTTCAAGATTGGTGTTGCACAATTATGATAGTATCAGTTCACACGAGGGGACGTGTCGCTGCAACATGTCCCTGAGACATGTCCCCGCGACATTTTCATGTGCTGTGCAAGCGCTATGATTTTTTCCCTGCTACATGTCCCCGCTACACTTCCTGCTACATGTCCCTCAGTGTGTACTACTCAAATTTTTGTCGCTGTGACATGTCCCTACTACATGACGGCCCCTCGTGTCTGACCACCTTTAAATGCAACATTAAAATCGATCTAAAAGGTTTTTTCAACCGAGGTACGCGTTTTGATACGTATCTACCTTAAAATAATTAGTCTTATCTTAGTATGCGTTCCGCGATAGTCTTGTGGATATAGAGCCGTGATTCAGGCTCAGATTCCGACAGTCGGAGGTCCGAGTTCAAGTCTCGCTGAAGGCATTTTTTTTCTTTTCTTTTTTCTTCAGACTGGACATTATGAAAGTGATGTACTTTTGTGTGTGTGTGTGTGTGTGTCGTGTGTGTGTGTTCGTCAAAAATCCTTACGTTTAATTTAAAAAAATTTATCGAACCGTGTCAGTGTGAAAACATAATTGCTGTTTAATCTTCTCTCCGCGGTGAATTTTTGCACCCAAAGTTTCAGTTGGCTGTTCTGTTCCTTCAACTTCACGAAATTAAAATTAAACCGAAAGAAGTGAAATTAATTGGGATTCCTACCACGCTTATAGTTCGTCCTTCGCTGTCCACTGTTCATGTATTCGTCTAAACCCTTTATCACTTGTTCATTTTTGGCAGGTTTCCGTCCGGAAGGTATCGTAGAATTAAAAGCGAGAGTGTCAAACACTTTCGCAGTGTCTTCTTGAGTTTCCTTACGCATATTGAATATGAAACTGTTAAATGCAACAGAGAAAACACAACTCGCACTTTGTCACATTCGCCTCGCATCCACAAACAACAGGTTTGAACTCCACCGCGGTCAAACGAGAGAAATTTGCAAAAGTTAACCAAAGTACTTCAAAGTTAAGGCTATCATTTTCACTGTTTAACGTTTAATATATTAACAATACACTGTCAATTCACTAAACGTTTTGAAATTTTACTAAAAATGTTCTAAGCATTTGAAAACTATGAACCGCAGAATTTAACTGTCGGTGCCATTTGCCAACACAACTTTGCTCAGGCACGAAGCGTTTTGATCAGTTTTTAACGAAAAGAAGCTCATTATTTTGAGAAAGATGAAAAAATAGTACATAAACTAATTATTTTATACATCCTTGCCCACGTTTTCACTTAATATTAAATGAAATCCCACTAAATAAAACGAAAAACGCCTCGGACGTTTGACCGCGGTGAAGGTTTGAACAAGCCCATTCCCATCCCCAGAGTTGCGCAATACTGCACATTTGTGCACTACCAAACTGCATTTTATAACTTGGCAGCTACGCCCAAGTAATTACGTCTCAAATTTGCATATCGGGCGGAGCAAGCGTTCGTGACAGTGACGATTGGTACATGGATGGATAAGGTATACTCAGTGGCCAAAATTGGGTCTTTTTGCCACATGTTTCATGTCGTTGTTTTAGAAACGCTCAATTCTCGCGCTATGTACAATGGGGTATACACGGTGCGACTGCAGTACCTGAACGGACTGAACAAGAGAAAGCAGAAGTTTCCCAAACGTTTTCTGCCCCATCCCTCCCAATGAGATGGGCCCTGAAATGTTCTCGTATCCGAAGTACTCAGTTTCCTGCGAAACGGAAAGAGTACTTGAACGCCAAATTCCAGATCGAAGAGTGGTATGGTCAAAAAGCGGACCCCGCAGGTGTTCCCAAAGCTATGCGCACAGCCAAGGATGCAAGTGGTGCGCGGCGACATGAAAGCGTCGAATTTCTAACTCTTCGCAACAGATTGCCGGCTATATCTCCCGCCTAGCCGCAAGGCAAAACACTGAATAGAATACGCAGGTAGACAGGGGGCCCACAAACTGTGTGACCGTTGTTCTTATTTTTATAAATTTAGAGGAAATGTACGGGGATATCGAAAAGGTTCACTTATCGCAATATACTGCGATGAATATTTACATACAAGATCAAAATAAACGTATTTTTACCTGAAATGTTGTGTGGTGTCATTCTTGTAGCTGAAAACGGCGAATTTTAGAGATTTGAAGGGTTTTGCATCGGACGTTTACCTGAGCGTATAGTAGAGAGGCAAGAGAGGAAAGCTGGATTTTGGGCCTATCCAGCGCCGAGTCGATTTTCACCAAGAAATTCCCATCGCATGGCTTCCAAACCCCCGCAGCAGGCAAGCTGAAACATAGAGGTTTCTTCTCGTACCATTACATTTAAAATCCGTCTAAAACTCGAAGCACTAGACCCCAAATAATATCGAGAAATGCAGCATTCGAAGCTCGGAAAAACACCGCGGCTGGTAAAATGTGTCAACTAAACTGCAAATACCGTGAACGATCTATTGCGTCACATTGGATCAAATACAAACAGTGATAAGAAACAGACCACTGCAAGGATCGATCAAACAATGTGAAAAGGCATTCTCTCGAAATGGCACTACGGTCAGCCAAACCTGACATGATCAGCTAGAAAGCAGACACAGACAAAAATGTGTGCCGGCCTCCAACAGTCACGCCGTTTGCTCCTTTCTGATTGGATGATAACAAACAATGCCCTTTCATAAATTCGTCCCGCGGGAGGAGAAGCAGAGGCAAATAATCAGCAACGAACTTTACACGAATGGCGCGTGATGGAATGAGCCCAGCAAGACGCCATTCGCTTCACCCCAGGCTGGTTAGGGGCGAATAAGCAGCGACGAACTTTCTACTAACCAGCCTGGGGTGAAGCGAATGGCGTCTTGCTGGGCTCATTCCATCACGCGCCATTCGCTTCACCTCGGGATGGTAAGTGTTAAGTTCGTTGCTGATTATTTGCCCCTGCTTCTCCCTGCTTCCCCTCCCGCAGGGCATTGTTTGTTATCATCCAATCAGAAAGGAGCAAAGGGCGTGACTGTTGGAGGCCGGCAAACAAACACTTTAGACATTCAAGAATGTCATATCCAAGTTAAAGTATGACAGATATTTTTTTATTTGCTTGATGGAATCTACATGGCGTTCTGATAAGAAAATTGAAAAAAGTTTGTCGATATCGATTTTTCTTGTCCGTGATTTAGCCGTCTAAAAACGTGAAATTTCACTTCCGGTGGGTTACAAAACCGCGCAAGAAAGACTGGAAATAGTCCGCACAACACAATAGCTAACCAACAATAGTTTCCGCAACACCAAGAAACACCCCATTTTTTGGTACACCCTGAGGAAGAAACATGGTTCTATTGAGGTGTGTTGTCTATGGTTGTAGTAACACGCACCAAAAAACGGAGGAACTGAGAAACCGCGACACTGGCATTCTTGTATTGACGTCACAGCGGACTATTTCCAGTCTTTCTTGCGCGGTTTTGTAACCCACCGGAAGTGAAATTTCACGTCTTTAGACGGCTAAATCACGGACAAGAAAAATCGATATCGAAAAACTTTTTTCGACTTTCTTATCAGAACGCCATGTAGATTCCATCAAGCAAATAAAAAAATATCTGCCATATACACTTTAAGGTTTGTATATTTCCATTGTTTTTTGGCGTCAGAGTTTATACCAAGATTTCTCAGGGAAAAAAGTTTTTGTTTTTGTTGTGGTCGCGCATACACAAGATGGCGCGATTTTATGTCTTTCGTTCGCGATTTTCAACAAATTCTTAAAAATCCCAAGTTCATTTCCCAAAACTAAACTTTACATATTTTGAAAGATCGTCAACTCTGTCATTCTTAATATTACGAAATTCTGAACAAAGGCACATGCTCAAAATCAGCGTTGTTTTTCGCCTACCTTTTTACGGAGCACGGGATAGACATAAGCTTTTGACTTCCACAGTGTACTTCCCTCAAATACTTAGGGCCTGTTTATATGGTCTCGAGTACCCGCCGAGACAACCCTCCCCCCGAGACAACTTTGCCGATTTTTTATATGACTGAATGTTGTCTGCTGACCGAGTCAAAGTTGACCCTACTTAAATATTCATTATTCATTCATTTATTGTGGCTGAGTTGATAGCAACTTTCTTCGGTTTTCTCGGAGACGAATAGATATTTCAAGAAAAAAACTACATGGCATTCATATACTTAATACAGGCTATCTATATGCAAAAGAAGAGCGAATTTGATTTTTTCAGCTTTGCCGAAGATTTGCGATTTTGTTTGATTCTTGCACGGATCTGCTCTTAAAATCCCTCGTAGAAATGGTCCTATTAAATGTGTTGAATTGTTGATTTTTGAAATTTTGTATGGGTAAAAATTGCATTCCTTTTTTAATACAGCCTGATACATACACCTTATTCGATGGTTCAAAAGATAATACGAGCGGATATTTGACGAGTTGCGTAGTATTTTTCCGAGCCCCGTAGGGGCGAGAAAACATGAGTGCAATGAGTAAAATGTCCGCACGAATTATCTGTTAAACCATCGAATAAGGGATTTATTATTCGACTGAAATTTGTTTATAATAGCTTGTGTCTTGAAGCCGGGATGCTATGGTGTAATACGGCAATCTACTTTGTAATATGCTCGGATATTTTGCATGTTCTCTTTCCCTTATAAGGTAAAATGACGTCACAGTCGATTAATAAAGGTGGGCCACTGAAATAATGTTTGGGCTCCGCAAAGGAAAAATATTAAGCTTAGAAAAGTAGTCAGTCATTATAGATTTATGTTTAGTGCCGTGACGTCATTTTACTCACTGATTTCTCACTTTAGTTTGCAAGTGAAAGCTCATAGCACCAATGCAAAACACGCTTCCCATTGCTTAAAAAAAAAAAATAATAAAGAATCAAAAACGTTCTCTAGTTTTTCGGAGAGTGATTCATAGCACTAGTGTGGATTCACCTGCAATTGGTAACCGGGCCGCAGGAACATGGCGGTTCGATGGCGGTTGAATTGCACAGAGTTCGAGCGCAAAAAAAAATCACTTTCCTTCATCATATCAAAAGAAACTTTGGATGACTTGTACTTTAAGAAGTTAACTACCGATATACCGAAAATGAAAGGTACTCGAGGATTTGATTGTAGTAGCACTTTCATTTCGCACTGTCCGGGGCCGTACGCGATCCTCGCAGGGCAGGACGACTTTTCCGGCCCGCTCACGTCATCACGTGCGGTCCTCATACAGGACTTTCATCAATGTTTTTGCAAAGAAAAGGTTCGCAGAGCCGTACGGGTCATATGATAAAACCAATTATCAGTTAGGTGCTTCTGGTATTTTTTCATTTTGCACGATCACACAAGTTACTTAACTTTAAACTTTGTCGTTTCTAAACGGTTTATACCAAACCAGGGAATAGTGTTATTCGCGCGCTCTGATTGGCAACTCAAACTCGGTATCTATTTTTTATTCACCTCATGTTATTGCTCTGGATTTCACGCGCAAGTAAATATTTTGGGTTGGCTATCTACTACTGGTTTGGTAGATACTAAAACAGTGTCAGTGTCGGTGAATAGTGCGGATCTAGGAGAGCCCCCCCTCCCCCGCATACTTAAACGTAGTATTTCATAGATCCTCATAACTCAGTGGTGACGATCTTTGTAGTGTAAATGAAATTCAGTGTAAATATTTTGGGTTGGCTATCTACTACTGGTTTGGTAGATACTAAAACAGTGTCAGTGTCGGTGAATAGTGCGGATCTAGGAGAGCCCCCCCCCCCCCCCCCTCCCCCGCATACTTAAACGTAGTATTTCATAGATCCTCATAACTCAGTGGTGACGATCTTTGTAGTGTAAATGAAATTCAGTGTTTCTTAGTGGAAGGAACTGTATTTCCATGTAATATATTAAACGGAGAGCGTGTTTCATCAAGATATTCAACACCGAAAACGTGTTATGAATTATAAACGTGTAGCAGAGGTGTTTTGGACATGCAGATGTTTTACCTCCTCGAACTGAAAACTAAATAAACGGAAAACAGAGAAATAAAAAAGTGTGTGTTAATTAAGACTGAGTGGGGGGAGGGGGGAGGAAGGGAGGGGTGTTCTGAACTTCCCGCTTGTCGTACTCTTTTGAAAATTCCGGCTTCCATCTCTTTGCGCTTTTTCTAGTGCAAAAATTTGCGATATTGTCAAGGTTTGAAGATTTGTTTGTTCACGGCTCGTTGTTTGTTCTTAACCTTCGCTATATTTTATACCTTGTAAATCCCGCTTTCCATCCAAACCCATTCCTTGTTCAAGCTTGGTTCCCACTAGTGACGTAAGCGACGTAAGCGTTTTTTTATTTTAGACCGCGAGCTGTCGCCCTTTTCTCCTCAGTGCCACGCGCGAGAGCGTACATTTATAATTATGCAAATTACTGTAAAAACGAGAAGGGATTGGGGCGACGGAGGGAAAAGGGCGACAGTGGAGGTTTCTTTGTTCTTTGAATTTGCGTTTCAGGGAAACGTAAAGCTCTGATTGGTCGGTTGCCTGTCAGTCTGTCAACAAAGTCATCTCAGTCCCATCGGAATAATTATGACAAATGTTTTCGCAGGGCTAGCACTAGCGCCCTCGTTCCTCGCGGCTCGTATGTCACGCCATTCTCGGATCGCTCGCGCTCGACTGATTTAAAGAAAAATAAGAGACTGTTCGCAGTCTATTTTATTTATACTAGAACGTAAGGCTCCTTACACCTTACGCTTTCAACTACGACTTCGCTTCTCCCAATTACGTCTCTAGTGGGAACCAGCCCTTAAGAGTAAGGTTCACGAATTATTAATAACTTAGACCCCATCCACACACAGTGATCGATAATTTTATTTGTCAACAAAAATTTTTATAACGCGTTTTCAGGGAGGGTTTTCCGTCCGCACTTATGCGTGTGCGTATACTCAGGGGCAGTAACTCGTCCGCAGGACTTTCTCTCCGCATTCAAAATGACGGCGCGTGGAAACCCCTGGATGACAGAAGGCTGCTGAAATACTCCAAGAATCAGGAGATATTTTGTCACGTGATACATATTTTTCTTGAATCAGGGGTACCATAACTTCAATATTTTTTATATTAGTTTACGTCGTACATGTAGCTGGGGCCTGAGCAAGGCCAGTGATGATAAAGAACTTTATATTCTAATTCGCTGCCCCGCTCAACCGAATACAAAACATTTATCATGTAATAGGCAACCACTATTGGGGTGTGTCAACACGAGCCGTATGCGACCCTCTTTATTATGTCTTTACAATCAAAACTACAGGATAATAAATTTTACAAATAATTCTAAAAATACCGAAAACTTAACATACAACTAGATAGTAACTACCGATGTAGTATAAAGCTAAACAAAAATCTGAACATGTGCATGTATAATTGCGTCGACGAAGGAGACGCTTCCTAATCTTGTCGGCTAAGCGGAACGAATCGAGAAATGTGTCGGTACCAAATCTGCGCCATTTTGAAACGTCACAATAGTATCCAGCATCGCGTGGAAATCAGGCATCATCCTGGGGAGCTGGGGTTTCGAAATGTCACATGTGAATAATCTATTTGTCTTGATTTAGTTTCGGATATTTTCCCGATTTTGGAATCGTACGGCTCAATATTTCAATGCCTAGTAAAAGTACGCAGTGGAAAAATTGGACGAAGGTTCTTCTCCGGACCAAGTAAGTTGTTGGGTCTCTTTGGAATCAAGCAAGAAGTTACAGATTTTCCTCGCTGCCGTTCTGGTATGTTTTAAATGTTCTATCTTGATTTTGCTGTGGTTCTCTGCCTGATTAATGGGAAGCTTTCACCTAAATACCGACGTCGTTCTTCGCGATGTTCTACGGTACGGTGCAATTCGCTTATGTCTTGTAGCAATAATTCACTGACCGGCCGCGCCAGGCGAACGCAGATAATTTAACTTTACAGTGCTCGAAATTGCGCCTGTATCGGGCGCATTTGCGACTAAAGATTTCGCAGTTTTGTGACTACAATTTGTCTAGCTAATAAAGGAATTATATTCAACAGTCTTGTGTCTTACTTGCAATTGGTAGTTGTAATTTTATCCGAAAAATCTTGCGAAATTTCACGTTGAATGTTGCGTGACTTAAACGTCGAAATTTCTCATTTCCGGTTCCGGTATTGGTACATGTACTGAGGAGTATGATTTCAGAATCGGAGAAATAACCGAAATGAAATCAAGACAAATACACTATTTATATGTCGGAAAAATCTGAGACCTTTCGGAGTACACAGCACGGCAGGATTTTGCCCGATTCCACGGCGATAGCGTGAATTTGTTTGATGACGGCCCGACGTTTTTGCCTGCGTGGCATATCTCGCGACATAGCCCTTTTAAACAGTGGCTGAATTAATTCATGAAACTGAGGTACTAGGCTAAGACGAGGTGCCACGGGATAAGGAGACGCACTATAATCTATGATTACTACTAGTACTAATACAATAAATATACCAATTCTTATAATGGCTTGTAAATACAATAAACCTTAATCATTGGGTATTTAATTTAGAGGGTGAATGGACGGTCGTAAGACTCGAATGAATATGAATGAAAGCACCGCGATATATATACCAACGCCCCACTAATGAAGCATTGTGTAAACATGGTACATAACATCCCAGAGACGTGGTTACGTAACCCATGATAAATACATACATGGCCAGCATACAATGTGTAGAGAACTATTACATTTGCTTTTTATTAGACGTTAGATATTAGAACAATTATCAAACCGGTTCTGTTAAAAATACGTTTTCTTCATAAAACACAGATCACGGTCTTCATTTCCGTGTTTTTAACCCGTGAATACGCGCAAGCGTAATGAACGGGTTATCGGTAACGGCGGCTTATTCACTCACTCACTCACTCACTCACTCGCTCGCTCGCTTGCTCGTTTCATCACTCAGATGTAAACTTTTTCAGCATATCTACGTTAAAAGAACTAAATTTGACTTTTGTAAGTAGCTAAATCCTAGTTGGCGCAGTGTGTAAGCGATCAGACAATAGAGCCGAAGGACGTTAGTTCGATGCTCGTCAGGACGGATTTCTTTTATTTTTCTGTTTTTTCGAACTGAAAATTACTGTTTTTTTGTTTGTTTGTTTGTTTGCGTTTGACATAAGTCGTCACATTTAATTTCCAAAAAAAAATTCAAGTTCTTTTCTTTTTTCTTCGGACTGGACATTATGAAAGCGATGTACTTTTGTGTGTGTGTGTGTGTGTGTGTGTGTGTTCGTCAATTTTTTTTTAAATATCGAACCGTGTCAGTGTGAAAACATAAGCTTACCGCAATATTGCGTTACGCGTTAGGATTTCTTATTCGGCACGGGTTGGCTCTTAGGGGCCTTTGATTCTTTCCGTTTCTTTCGACGGTTTATAACGCTTGGAAGACGCAACTAAACAAACGCATTAAAGTCATAAAATCGCTTGCACATAAAAAATTCGCGTGCTTCCCATTACAAAGTATAAATATATTTTCATTTAATGACTTAGCGATCGTTCTTAATAATAATAATAATAATACTTATATAGCGCCGATATCAATATTGCTATTTTCATCATATTTTCCTCGCTTTTCAGCCTACAAAAAGCAACGGAGGTGGAGTATCAACGCAGTTAGTACGCGAGAAACCTTTCTTTTTCGCGTTTCTGGATTCGCTTGATGAAAAAGCGTGAACAATAGAATCGCGTCAAATCTGAAGCGTGCTTGTCAGCGATTGGCTTCTCAATTTTAATCCATATTCATGTAAAATTGCAGAACGTATCACAAACTAAGCAAGGTCGTAGTTGAGAGAGGACGCCGAGATGTAAGGATGTGGCAGTCCTTGTCTAAAGAAGTACGTACAAGGGACAAGGAATAGATGAAGCAAGGAAAGACGTCTTCAAACGAGTACAACCGAAGGTGAGCAATGGTTTCAGAGAAAAGTAGTTAATCTATTAGGCTACGAATGGAACAAAGGGCGTTGGTTTTACAGAATATTGTTAGAATTTTGTCACGAAAACTGAAATAATTTTCCTTCTGCTTCATAGGAAGAAGTCAGTGTGCAAGGAAAAAAGAAGAAACTAGGCAAGGAAAGAAGTATTTAAAACGAGTACAACTGAAGGTAAGCACTGGTTTCACACAATTTTGTTTAAATTTTGTGTCGTCAACTATAGAAATTTTCAAAATGTTGTTCGAAAGAATTACCACGTGTATTTTGAGCGTCGCCATAGTTTGAACTCAACTGCAAAACAGTACGTAGTTTGAATTGCTTTGTTTAATTCGCATTGCAAATAAAGCGGCAGCCCGCTTGCTTTGAAGCTGGAATAAGCAGTGAAATAAAGGTTTTTCGTTGATACAAATGTAGGAAAGATTAGAAGAATGGTTTGGCTTTCTTGGATAAATTCCAAGAAGCAACGAATGCAATGCAACTTTGCGAAGGCGGCCGCGTACATAGAACATTATCCCAAAGCGTGTAAAATTTTCTCTTTGTCTTCTTTGGCGGTCACAGTGACAAATATGCAAGGAATTGAAATTTACGCGTTGAAAACGATTTAAAGATTGTTTATCTTGTACAAAAACTAGAAAGCAAATGAACATGTTCTCATCAATGAATCTGTTTATTTCTGTTTCAGGATTACCAACACAGTGGAAAGAGGAGGAAAACAATTAAGAAGACAATGGAATAAAAAAATCAGGAGGAAACGCTACAAAGATAAGAACTTTGAAAAAAATATTATTGCAATAAAATGGTGGCTGACAAAATTTTCTAAGTTTACTGATAGTTTCTGAGGGAACGTTACACATCAGTCGCAGATTTATCAATTGGCTGGAAAATGGACTATAAACTAATTAACTCCCAAAAATCAAAATCCTATTCATAAGTACTTCCGAAGAGGTTTCATTTGAATGGTCACACTTTAGGATTTTGCCCACAGAGTTAAAACTCAGAACCACTTTGTACAGCATAATAAACCTGAACACCACGAGAACGTACTGCTCTGTAGCTTTCATTTGAATGGTCACACTTTAGGGTTTCATCCACAGACTCAAACGTTGGAACCACCTTGTACAGCGTAATAAACAGTACAACAGGAAAGTGTTTCTTAATAGCTTTGATTTAAATGGTCACACTTTAGGATTTTATCCACAGAGTCAAAAGTTATAACCACCTTGTACAGCATAATAAACAGTACCACAGGAAAGTACTGCTCAGTGGCTTTTATTTGAATGGTCACACTTTAGGATTTCATCCGCAAAATCAAAAGTTAGAACCACCTTGTACAGTATAATAAACAGTACCACAGGGAAGTACTGCTCAGTAGCTTTCATTTTGAATGGTCACACTTTAGGATTTCATCCGCAGACTCAAAAGTTAGAACCACCTTGTACAGCATAATAAACAGTACCACAGGAAAGTACTGCTCAATAGCTTTCATTTGAATGGTCACACTTTAGGGTTTCATCCGCAGACTCAAAAGTTAGAACCACCTTGTACAGTATAATAACAGTACCACAGGAAAGTACTGCTCATTAGTTTTTACTTGAATGGTCACACTTAAGGATTTCATCCACAGAGTCAAAAGTTAGAACCACCTTGTACAGCATAATAATGTAATAATACGTACTGCTCATCCACAAACTCAAACGTTAGAGCTAAATTACATGTCTCCATTATTGACTCTGGGAGTGAAAGGGTTTAAATGAAGGACCGCACAAAGCTGGTAAAGCGTAGGAAACATATTTTAACGCGATTTTTTTGATCAGCCACTATTTTAAACCAGGTTTCCAAAAGGCACTGAATCTTAAGATCTGATACAGTTCTAGTGACGTTGAGCGATCGCTTTGTTCTGTAAATTTTATGATTCATCGAAAGAACAGACGATTTCAGTCTTTGTTAACTGATCATGAGCTCTAGCATACGTGCATTTTGAATCAATTAGTGCAGATTGTTTAAGGTGAAGTAGTATTTTTCCATCAATAAAACCTTGGCGAGACGCGCGCAACCAGGTACCTTGACAACGAACGCGAAACCTATTACTAGCGACAAATGACCCTACATTAAGTGCACTTCTGAGACTGTTACACGGATCCTACAACCTTACAACATTAGTGTCACTCAGAAACCTGGCGAAAGACAAGGAGCAGTATACACTGAGATCAAATGCTGCGACTGGCAGAAATTGAACATATGACTGACTGAACAAAAACGGACGACGTTAGCGATCACATTATTGATTGGGACTCTGGTGAATGCGTTACCCACAGTAGACTACTACAAACGACTTGTCAACAGAACAGACAAACAATAGACCGACAAAAACAAAAATGACACTAACAATGCACCGATCGAAACGCACCAATCAATGACTAGAGTCTTAACAGCCAATAACATCAAACTATAACACATTAACTGAAAATGACTTCCGCTCAGGTTGTCGTAATGACAGTTACAAAACTACACCAACACGGTCGATCACCCTCGACAGAAGAAGAACTGAAGAAAAAGAAAGTCTTTAACAGGACTGAGTACTTCAATGCAAGCAACTCGCTCAAAGATATTACTCCACCGTGAACTATCTGCAGTTATTGAGTCAAAATAATCGTATCCAATAGCTCGTGATCGCTCAAGGTCTCCTTCCATCAGTGCCCTTGGTTACCATAGTAACACTGTCAGTTGGCGCAAGGAGGTGATATTATTAAGGTGGCACTAGCTGGAAATTTAGTTAACATTCCATTTTGCAAATTACCGCTGGAAACAAACAAATTAAGTCTATTTACAAATACACTGATCAAATTTTTAGAAAGTTGTTTAAAATTATTTCACAACCTAGGATCGCAAAGATATAAAAGTAATTGTAAGAAGAAATTTTTCTCGATGTTTACGATTGACAGTGCTACCTTACCAATTCACAGCTTTGCATCATCGATCGATTAATTAGTTGTTCAACAAGAGAACATAGACTTCTTCAATGCAAACAACATTTTCAACGTAATCTTTCAAATCCAAGAAAATGATTGTTCATCGTGAATTTGTTTTCAACAACAGAAACAAAATGCTTTTTGAACTTCGGCTTTTTGGGAGCAAAAAGGGTGGTAAAAACAATCAACATATCTGAAGGGTCTATGTTCTCTTGTCGTCTCTGTAGCTTAGTTTTTGAAACCCTAATGTCTGGTTTGGGAAACGTAGATGATTACAATTAAATTGACTAGTTATACAGATCACAAAAACAAAACTAGAAAAGAATTTCGCATTGAAAAGCGTGTTTTCGATTATTAAAATTAAGAGGTTTAATCTAAGTACTTTTCTGGAGCGATTCTAGATAAAACTCCGCTTTTTCCATCGTTAGTTTTTGAGAGCTTTTCCTACAAAATAGCGCTAGAAAACGTACTAAACGTATAGGTCATCAGTTTATTTTACTTACCGTAGTCGTGCTGTAAATGGACAACAAGTTTTGAAGCTAGTTTGATCTTTTTGAAGCAAAAATGCTGTAAATCATGTAGTTTTGATGCCCTTGATACTTGTCTGCTGTTTTCAGCGTTTTAAACGATTGAAATGCTTTTAAAATTCTGCGTTGGTAATGAGTCAGGATAGCTAAACGACGGGCTGACGTTTATTGTTTCGCCTAAGTTAAATTGTGCAATCACGCGAGAACTTAAAGTGAATATGACAGTAATTTTTTTATTTGCTTGATCGAATCTACATGATGTTCTGATAAGAAAATGGAAAACGAATTTTTGATATCGATTTTTCTTCTCTGCGTTGTTGCCGTCTAAAAACGTGAAATTGCACTTCCGGGGTGTTACAAAACCGCGCAAGAAGAAAGACTGGAAATAGTCCGCTGTGACGTCAATACAGGAATGCCGGTGTCGAGGTTTCTCAGTTCCTCACATTTTTTGATGCGCCCTGAGGAAGAAACATGGTTCTATTAATTTGCACCAAAAAACGGAGGAACTGAGAAATCGCGACACTGGCATTCTTGTATTGACGTCACAGCGGACTATTTCCAGTCTTTCTTCTTGCGCGGTTTTGTAACACACCGGAAGTGAAATTTCACGTTTTTAGACGGCCAAAACGCGAAGTAGGAAAGTCGATATCGAAAATTTTTTCCATTTTCTTATCAGAACATCATGTAGATTCGATCAAGCAAATAAAAAAATAACTGTCATATACACTTTAAGGTGGCTCGATTAGAGTTTCCAATAGCTTTAAATGGTGATACGTTCTTAGTTTGAACACTTAATACGCCGCTGTAAAAAACTGAACCAGGAGACTTACTTTTTCACATAAAGAGATAGACTGAAGTAAGATGAAGTGAGTTTAATTGAAATCGTGCCATGAAGTCAAAAATCTAAACGTTTGTTTTTAAAACGGTCTTGGTGATAGTCATAGTTCACGGTGCTCCAAGATTTTTATGAATTGCATTTTCGAGAAATTATCGGCTGAAGTTTTTGAAGAAATAAGAATACTGAAATCCGATTGGTCAAACTTTTATTTACTGACTGTGGAAAATTTATTTTGAGTTTGTATTGTCTCTTATACTTTTTAGATCACGATGCAGAAAATGACAAAGAATAGCACCCTTACGGTTTTTGAACAACATGAACTAAACAAGATTTATTTTGCTGTACTGTCAAAAAGATGTTTTCGTTTGAAAGGTTATGGCATGTTTTTGATCCAATCAAGGAACTTTTGTATTCAGTCATATTTCAAAGACGCGCTGTCGATGTTAAAACTTGCATGATTTATGTTCAGAGCATTCAGTAAAACTAAATGATACATTAGATCTTTATTCCAAAATTTGAAATTTGAAACTTGAAAACGAAATAGCCTACTGGCCCCATGAATTATTCCTTGTACGACAATATTTGCTAAAGTTTTCATCACCAATTGTCTTGCTAACGCTTGTGATTTTTGTTGACACCAAAAACGAAGAAGTATCAACAAAGAAAGCAAAGTTTTTTCGACTTTGTGTGTAGTTTTCCTTGATGATGAATACTCAGGTTTTAGGACGATCATAAATTGAGTCGATGTATTTTGGCCATTTTGGCCATTTTATAGAACTGAGAGCAAAATGAGATGCAAACTGTGTTGTTTTGACCAGAGACTTGAAAAAAAAATCGATAGCAATTATGACTTAGTTATTTGTTCACATTGGAGAAATAAATGAGGTGAAATCAAATTTGCTTCAGGTCGAATTCAGTTTAGACACTTGAAAATATTCGATAGCAATTAATTAGTTTTTGTTGGAGTTACACAATCGATGGAGAACTGAATCAGATGTAAATCAAATCAGTATTTATTCACATTTCTGTTGGTTAAGTAACAATGCGTGTAAGAACAAAGCAATGATCTATTGTTCCGCGGCATTTCGCTTTCCCCTACTGAGAATACATGACACATGGACAACATGTTTTTGAAATAAAATGTACTGGAACTTTTTTATACTAAGAGTGATGTTTCATTTGTGCTACAAGATTTCATCCAATCGTACAACTCCATAGAATTTTGGTTGCATTAAAACTCGGAATAGTTTTCACTAAAAGGGAACAAATTTGTAAACTGGGCAGAAATAAATGCACTACCTTGTTAAGTGATGGTAGATTTTCATGTTTTAGCCAATGAGGTGGACGGTTTCAAATTCCAATACATATATCACGCTCCTTTCATTTAAAACTTGAATGATTTATGTTCAGGGCATCAAAACTAAATAACACGTTACATTTTTGTCCCAAAGGGGAAAACTTGATAGCCTGCTTGACCCATCAATGATTACTTATTACAATACTTAGAAAAGTTTTCATCGCCAACGCATGTGATTTTTGATCTGTACTGAAAGTGGGGTATGTCATTTGACACCAAAAACATAGAAACCAAGTTTAGAACGATCATAAACTGAGTCGATGTATTTTGGCCAATTTACCCAACTAAGATTAGCTTTTCCAACAGATACACAGTTTTATAGGACGATCATAATTCAAGTGGGTAAATGCGTTGTTTTGACCAGACACTTGGAAAAATAGTCGATAGCAATCATGATTTAGTTTTTTTGTTGACATTGGTCTTGCGTTAACGTTGTTTGGGTACTTGTTACACGATGGAGAACAATCAGCCTTTGGTATAAAATGTATTATCCAATTTCAGATGCTTGAAAATATTCGATAGCAATTACTTTAGTTTTTGTTGGAGTTACGCAATCGACGGAGAACTGAATCAGATGTAGATCAAATCAATAGCAGTTAATTCACGAATGGCATAATTTTTTGGGCCAAAAAATATTAGTTTGTGAATATACTCAACATATAGAATTTTGTAAAGAAACTGAAAACGCACAAAGGCATACTCGACCCATCAATTATTAGTTATTAAAACATTTAGCATAGTTTTAATCAAGTCGATATATTTTGGCCATTTTCAGTACACAATAAAATTGAACGTTTTTCAACAGAAACACCGTTTAGGACGATCATACATCCAGTCGGCAAATGATGCATTGTGTTCGCCATTTCCCGGAGAGCAAAATCGGTTGCCGGAAATTGTGTTGTTTTGACCAGACACTTGGAAAACCGAATTACTTGTTCAAAATATTAGCTTTAGGTGGAAATTTTATTATTCATTTTCAGATGTTTGAAATATTGGATAGCAATCACTTTAGTTTTTATTGGAGTTATGCAGTGGAGAACTGAATCAGATGTCAATCAAATCCATAGCCATTAATTGCACATTTGTATTGGTTACTTTTTGCCAGATGTACTCAAGATATACAAATTTTGTAGAGAAACTGAAAAAGGATTTGAGTTAAAGTAACCTTATGGTAAAAATACGTTTAGGCCAATGTTGTTTTTTACGCCTCGAAAATAATTTTTCCTAACGAGTTAGTTTGTGTAAGCTTACAAGATGTTTTCACGAAAAAAGAGAAAAGAGCTCATTCGCGATCTAAATATTTTGGCTACTTTGTAATTTAACATATTACTTCGATTTCTTTACAGTTGTTTATAGGACGACCATAAAAAATTAACATTTCAAAAAAACTGAAAAAAGAGGACGTTGTGTTTATTGTAGTCTGTATAACTTTTGTATTCTATTCACATTAATAAAGGTAGACTTGTTTCGGTGGGAACAAAATATGTTATTTTAGAACCAGACATTGGGCTATTATTGTTAATTTTAGTATAGATAAGATCTTTTTCAGTCTAAACTTGATGTGGCACAGATCAAAACAATCCAAGAAGCTGATTTTTGAAATGTAGTTATAGTTAAGAAATTATGGATAAATTTGGAAGTACATTGTTACTTTATGATCAAAATTGTTCAATTGCATTACAACTTGTCCAACCAAAATGTTAATACTTTGTGGCTCAAAGTTTTTATGGGAGGCTTTCTCGAAAAAAAAAAAACATCGGCCATTTTTGTCTGTGCTACAAACACGAATTTTACCGGCTGAAAAAGATCTTGTAGAGGCAATATGGCAAATTATAAATATATTAAACATCAAGAAAACTCATTCCAAAAACGATTCATTTTACAGATTTATAGCTTGCCATGTTGCTTTTAACCTTAGTAATATGTATACACAACTCGTGCAAGAATCAAAGAGTTATTTTTTTAAGCAAGAAATGGACTGCAATAGGGAAGCTGTAAAAAAAATTTATTCGTATTTTTTTGCACGATGTGGAGTTTGCAACTATTTTTGGCGGGAATTTCTTTATGGGTAGGTCTGTTAAATTTCTGCTCGAAAATGTTGTTAGGGGAAACGCTGTGCAAATTTCACCAAATTTTCCCGCCAAAAGACTTAGTATATATAGGAAACATTTTTCTTGACACCTTGTTAATGATTTAACTGAAATTCAATTAACTAATTAAGATACTTTTTTAAAGGATAAAAATAATTGTAAATAAAACAGTGTTTATTGCTTTATAAGTAAAAGAAATAAAGATTACAAGACTTGAACACTGTTGTTTGTTTTATTGAGTTTCTTATAATAACAATAAAATACAGAAGTCTTAGACATTTAGAATTTAATTAAAAAAACAGCGCATGCGTATTTTGGGCGCCTGTATTTTTTCTAAGTCTTTTGGCGGGAAAATTTAAACCCATTAAACAAATGTTAACTAAGACAAGAAAAAGAATCTGCAGATAACACAAGGTTGCAAAATCAATTTCTATTTTTTAAAAAAAACGGCGCATGCGTATTTTGAGCGCCTCGTATTTTTCTAAGTCTTTTGGCGGGAAAATTTCAAAATTTTGAACAGCGATTACCATGGAAACAAATAGACGAAAAAATTAACATAACAGCACTTAACAAAATATTTAATTTTTAAAAAAGATCGATTTTCCGTTGATTAATACATTCGCTTAAACATGAAAATTGTGGAAATCAGTGATTTTTAAGGAAGAAAACAATTTCCACCCAGAAATAAATTTTTTAAACAGTTTGAAAACAAGTCTTAGCACTTTCCAACGGTTTTCAGAAAAAAATGTCAGATGGTCTGAATGGAGTATAATTGCTGGCTAACAAGGCAAAGAGGAGTCAAATTTGACGGTAATTTCAAGTTTGTTGGAGTGAAAACATAAATTTTGACTGATCAAAGTTTCGTGCGATTTTGTTCAAGCCTCCATGACGCCTTGTCAGTCAATGTTTATAGATTCAGTACGCAGCAAAAAATGATTTTTTTTTTAATTTCTTTGCACCCAGTGACTAGCTGGTGAGGATTTTTTGCTTAAATCTATCCGTCATCTGAGTAAAGACCAGTCCATTCAGACCTTCTGAAAATCTCCGAACTAATTTTCATTGCAAAAAGCTTTTGAAGTTACATTTGTTTTCTCTACCTCGTGTTCCTGGTTTAAAGCGTCGTTTGGGTCCCTTTGTTCTTTCTCAGAGGGGAATCGAGTTGTTAATCATCATCTAGCAGCCATCGTCCTGTTAGAAAATCAGAAAAGCAAAAGATAATAAGTGACTGGGCGATGTTGCAGCTTCCGTAAGATCTAACCAATTGGATCGATACAATAGAACTATTGTTCGTTTTATCCAATCTCTGCAGTTCTTCTGAGAAGCTGCAACACTACCGAAGCGACTAAAATCACATTGAAATTTAATTCCATAAATAATGAAAAAAAACTTTAATATTCTGGTGTTGATAACTTAAGAAAGCATTTTCTTTAAAATGACTTACTCCGACTAAAAAACCTCTTAAGAAAATGCATTGCATTGCATTGCCTTGTCAGTCAATTAAGAGTTTGTTTTGATAAATGCTAAAAACTTTATTTAACGTGAATAAATACACTTAGTTGTGTATGCTACAACAAGATCGATTTTTAAATTTCCTGTTCAAAACGAGTTTTAAGTGTCTGTAACTATTTTAACTAACTATTTAGACCTCCTGGCTTTCATTCGTAAACTTTTCCCTACCTCTTGTTTAAGATCGTTCTTCTGTTTTTCCTCCGTCTACCGTTCTTCGATGAGAAACATCTACCATAGATGTTAGCAGAAATTGTCCTGTAAGGAAATCAGGAAATCAGAAAAAACAAAAGATCATAAGGATCTACAACCACTGTGAATTTTTGCAATATTATTGAAATTCATTCCCGATTATTAGCATCATCGATACTTATACGATAACAAAATAAACACGATTGCACCCCCAAATTAGAAACTGAGATAGACAATCAAACATAGGTGCACGAAGATCGAAGATCAAACATAGGTGCACGAAGATCGAAGATCGAAGATCAAACAGTGAGCTTTTGAGTGATCAAGAGACCGCATAGAAAAAGTTCAGTAGATATTGACTTGAAAACGAGAAGAGAAATTTCGTATTTCTAAGCAGCACAGTATATAATTCTTTTTGTTGTATAAATAATTTTTCGATCATAGATTTCCCAAGATATTAGTCAGGTCTCCGAAGCGGGTTGAAAGAAGGTTATACGAACGTTTCCGTTCACTTTACAACAATCTGCGAAAAGGTCGGAAGATTTCCGTGGAAGAGGTCCGAAGATTTCCGTCGAAGATGTTTAATTTTTTTGTTTCGAATTTCCAGATATTTGCACTTAAAACAAACGTTCTAGAAGAGCAAAATATTCTCTAGACACATACGAGTATATCCAAGAATGTACTGTGTTATGTATACAAGTATTTTAGGCGCGGTATATGTAAGATTATTCAAGAAGTTTTAAGGTCAGACTGGTTTTCAATTGAGTATCGAAAGTAATTTCGCAGTTGCTTTGGTTTTGTATTGCTACGACTTGTGTTTGGCTGAAAAAACTCGCGCCGCCTTTTTAACTTATCAGAAGTAAAACCAACTGAAACCAATCGTGACTTGCTCAGACGCGTTTTCCCGCGCTTGGTGCCTGCTACATGTATTTGCTTTGAGTTCTGATTGGTTCATCGGATTGTCTGCGAGTGATGTGATTGGTCAGAGTAATGACTTTGGTTTTGGCTTTACGGCACTCAATACTCAATTGAATACCGCTCTATTCAAGAATGATTCCGCGAAGGCATCTTTGTCGACTTTATTATCATTTTTTTGTCACTATGAGTTCAGAATGTACTGTAGCTTTTCCAGATCTGTGAACCTTTGGAAAAACACTGCTGTATTGTTCGCTCTATCAACATGTAGCATCAATAAACGAGATGCCTACCCCTTATGCTGTGTGGTGTGTTTATAAAGTTTAGCTACCAAGTATTTTATCACCGTTTTAAGTGTGATTAGAGTATAAGTGTTAATTCCTAGCACATTTCAACCATTTCCTAACTTAGTGTTTTGTATATACTTTTACTTTATTTAATGTGTACGTCAAAAAACTGGCAACCAAAAAGCTGACGTGGACCTACCTAACTAATACAACAATTAATAATAAAAAATACTAAATAAAATACAATAATTAATAATAAATAAAAAAACTAAAGCTGTCATCAATAAAGATGGAGACCGTTAGCGTAGGGTCCATGCAATCCAATAATATTTGTAGGAAATCAGAAAACGGCAAACTGATCCTAACGGCAAGGCGATGAAAGAGTAAACAAAAGAATAAAACAAAATATATATATTCAAACAAATTTGCCCAATATTTCGGTTTGAAAACAAACCTACTTCAGGGGCTAACAGAAAAATGAAGATAAAACTAAAAGTTCGTTACAAATAAGAGTTTGAAATTATGAAAATAAAAAGAGGGGGACATTGGGGTTCGCGGTATCGCGGTATTGGCCCATTTTTCCTGCGGTATTTCGGTAAATTTTAATTTTTAGCGCGGTATTTCGGTATTGTCTGAGACTGCGGTATGCGGTATTTGGTTATTTCGGACAGCGGTATTCGGTGAAACACGGTTTTTTGCGCGGTATTTCGGTATTTGACAGGCTGATGATTTGCTGTCATTCTCCAAATAGTATTATGAAAAAAAACACTCCTAGAGATCCCAAGATATAATCTCTACCCCTTCTGCGTGATTTGTCTAAGTAGGAGACAATCTGAAACACTGACAAGGAGTTGCGAACACGTTGCAGTTGGATGGTTTTGGTTTATGACCTTTGTGTCCTTTGTCATGGCGGCCACAGAGACAGTCGAGACAAGAGAAATAATAATAGACTGTGGCGATCTTTTATGAAGAGGGAAAGGGCGGTGAGAACTTCCGAAAGCAGAGAAAATGGTTATAAAGCTTAGAAACTGTGTTTAGTAAGTTTGTATCGCTTGTAACATCACATGATGGGAATTCTCTCTACAACGGTCACAAAAGTCACAAAGAAAGACAAGAAACGATACACTTTCTCAGCTTTCAGGCATTTCTTATAAACTAATGCCTTGGTCGGCTTGACTGTAGGCTAGTGTTCGGAACCGAGTGTCACGTTTCGCTGCACTTATAATTTTATGCAGAACTAAGGGGCTGTTTACATGACACCGGTATGAGTTTTATTCCGGTATACCGGTATGAAGTTATACCAAGTTTACATGATTTACGCAAAATAGTGTTTTTTTCAGTTTTATACCAAAATAGTGATTTGATACCGAAACGAGTAGTACATCGTACCGCGTTTACATGGTACCGAAGACAGGAAAACCAGGGGAAATAAATCCAACTTACCCTATTTATTCGATTAAACGCCGCACTTGAGAGCGAAAAAAATATTAATAAACGCCGCCCTCGAATAGACGCCGCAACCATGATGCGGCGTTTATTCGAATAATATACGAAGAGGACAGTGACATTGAAATCGAGTGAACTTTATTCTATGACATGCATCGCAATCGTATTAAAATGCAAAGTGAGAACGATAAAGTAAATGACATTTCAGACAAATTAACACTGAAACATGTTTCTGTTTTTAAAAAATTCAAACGTTTAGTTGCTATTGTTTGTAAGAAATAAATTGGATTTTAAATAAACGCCGCCCTCGAATAAACGCCGCTCTCCAATAAACGCCGCACTAGAATCAGGAAAAATTAAATAAACGCTGCGGCGTTTAATCGAATAAATACGGTACTTGAGAGAGATATTAATTAAACAAAAAACAACTGTAACAACTGTATTAAACTCTTACGAGTGAGTCACGTGATCAGTTGCTGTAAAAAAAACAACTACTGCTGAGCAACTGCTGAGCTTCATTCTCGGAGAAAAAGCGAAAGTTGATTATAATAGTGAATTCGGAGTGTTAAGAGGACAAAGGGATATCACTTGTAGAGAGCAATTAACATTTTAGGTATGCAACCTGGAACTGTTACGAGAGTGTCACGTGGTCATTTGCTGCGAAAGCTTTAGTTCCTTCTCCGAGATAAGTCTTACTACGACTACGAAAAACGCGCAACTGACCGTAACTAGATCGCTTATCCTACATCCCTCCAAAAATATTTGTACCCGCCTGATAGCCATACCTGCGGTATCGGTATTTTGTCGATTTTCGTTGCGGTATTGCGGTATTTTTGATTTTATGTTGCGGTATTGCGGTATGGGCTACCCCCCAATGTCCCCCTCTAAAAACAATAGATTGTTATTGGTGTAGGAGACTAGGTGTCGTATGTCAATGAGCTTCGTCACGTCTATTTATTCCTAGAGGAGATAACGTTTTCCCTTTGTGTATTAAATGAGCCTCTCTCGCCTTTCTCACTGCGTCACGGTTGCTACGTATGAGTTCAAGTAGGATTAGAAGAACATCATTAATTGAATGTCCAGCTTGATTGAAATGTAGGGAGACAGGAGTGGGATCGCTGAGTTGATGATGGTTAATGATGGAACGACGGTGTTCTCCAAATCGTTCATTAAGTTGCCATTTGGTCTCTCCAATGTATTGGCATTTACATTTCTTACATTCAATCAAGTAGATAAGATTTTTGGATTTGTACGAGGGATTTGAGGTGGTGGTCGACAAATTCAGAAATTCGCTCTGTAGGATGGCTATTGCTAGATATGATAGGACGACCAGGGTTGCCTTTTTTGAACGATTTGGAAAACACCGTCGTTCCATCATTAACCATCATCAACTCAGCGTATTCATCTTTTTTTCTATAAACAACATGCAACAGTCCCAAAACACTCTCATAAACAAACAAAACTGTTTTCCGCTTGATGGTGACATTCAAACCTTGACTGGATTTTTAATTGTTTTTGTCCCGGAAGAGCAGCAGGTGACACATGAGAAGCGTAGCTAATTTCACAGCTACTCCGTTTCTACTGATGTTTGTATCTATGTAGCCGCTCTCTGATTGCTTCAGTAATTTGGATTTCAAGAGACGTTCCCCCCTTGTTACTGCGACCAAATGGTCAGGAACTTCGTTCACAGATGTATTACAAATGCTTGTTCAAGTCCATATAAGACATTCAGTTTTGATGATCCGGCATAACTTAATGACTTAATGGTTTTTCCAGGATTTGTGTCTCATTAAAATAATGAAATATAGGTGGCAGAAATAATTTGTTGAATTTCGAGTCCTTCTCCAAGTGCTACGGTTTTAGCGCCTTTCGGTTTTTTGTGCGAGTCAAGTAATCAATTTACTTATGCATTAAAAACCATTCCTGAACTAATAATGATAATGATATTGATAATGATGATGATAATGATAATGATAATGATAAAGATGATGATGATGACGATAATGATAATGATAATGATAATGATGACGATAATGATAATGTTAATGATAATGATAATGATAATGATAATGATAATGATAATGATAATGATAAAGATGAAGATAATGACAATGATAATTATTATTATAATTATTAATGATAATGATAATGATAAAGATGATGATGATGATGATAATTTCTCAACGCCCACGCGCGATCCTCGCAACAACAAGCAAGCTTGTCACACGTTAAAATAACCCAAAGCGTACATATCATGAAGACCCTACAACGGTTAAACGATAATCATCGACCTCACTTTCGGTTTGCATTTCCTTAAAAAAGTAAAGGTGTTTACGAAGCTACGGACCTCAGCGAAATTTGTCAGGAAATATAACAAGAAAAGTAGTGAAAAACCGAATTACAAGCCGATAAAACTAGTGGCTAACAGTTGTATGCTTTTGCACAGAAACTCGATACAAAAAGTTGTTAGAAACGACCCTGAGTTAATTATGAGTTTCATGTAATTTTGGCGGGAGCTGCGCACGCGTGTCACGTTTGGTCGATGTGCTCATGGCGGCATGCATCTCTAACAAGTTATATTTCGTATTTTAGTGTCTCTAAATTCCCGATTTAAGGAAATTGTTGCTATTATTCTGTGTTTTGCTATTTCGGGATATGTACCAATCGAACACACCTTACGTTTCACAAAGAACGCTAAATTAGGGAAGATTGAAAGGTCTAAGGAATTTGCATCAACACCTTCCAAACAAATGTGTCCACCTTAACTCAAAATCACCTGGATATGAAACATCGCCTGAAGACCACACACATAACAGGGACAAGTTTCATCCAGACTACGAATGGCTAAAGATAACTGGAGGGGGCAAAAGGCCTTTTTAATTATATAACTATGATAAGTATACATCAAATGGTAGAATGTCTGTGACTGGTCTCTTCTGATTTCTCAGAAAAACATTTAAAAGAGTAGGAATTACTCATACCTATAAAAGCTACTGTAACACTAACCTGACGTATGACGAAGAGCAGTATCCTGATGTCCGTGTGCGAGCCAACAGACAGAAGACAGGTATTTCACTTTGGACATGGTGTGGTTATGTCAAGCCTATTTAAAGGAAGAACAATAGAACGGTTACATACAGGAATGACAAAACAATGGCTTACATTTATAACATGCATGTTAAGACCTTTATTCATGTTCCCTGTTGGTCACTACCCCTCACTCCCAATAATCGTCTGTGATGTTCAAGCATTATATACAGACACCGTTGGAACAGGTTGGAATACAGTCAAAATAAAATCGCCCCTAACTTTGAGTTCTTAGTAAAAGTAAGGCTGCGTTCTGTTGGCCATATCTCGGAATTGGAATAAAGGGACACTGACGAGAACCAACCAGGTCGAAACAGCTGTCCACGGTTGCATTCTGGCTTTCAGTTTGGGCTCTATCATGTCGTTGTCGCGTTTAGTGTTCTACGTAGTATCAGCCTTGCTTGTTTCATTTGTATTCACATTTTTGGCTGATTGCATCTTCTACAGATTCTGCGTACACCAGCAGCATTTTCGTTCGCGCTTCTTTGTCACTTACTCACTTTTAGTTTTATTTGGGATCGTAGGTCTTCTCAGATCCGATATGCTGTTTACTAATCTCGTACCCAGATCTCACTCGTGCTTGTACTGTACTCTTGGTACGAGATTAGCTGTTTCCATGTTTCTTAACATAGCATTGGCCATTTTCTTTATGTATGATTTTATAACAACTTTTTTCTTATCGTATTATTAATTATTACTATCATCATCATCATCATCATCATCATTTAACATATTTTTATTCTGTGACCAGACCGCTTATCTTTGCCAAGTCTAGACAGTCTAGACTTAAAATGCGCATTGCACGACTAAGAATTAAGAACGAAAGGTTTAACTTTGGGAATAAAAGTGTCCATTGCAAAGCAAACGATCCGATCCAAATAAAATCCAACCCTTGCCAAGAAACAAAAGCTCCGTCCATTTTTCTGGTTTGCAACTATTTATTTGCCGTCATGGAAAGAGCTGCTTGGGAAGTTTATTCCAAACAATACTATTTATAAACGTTATCTTATGCCGTTCGGCAATGACATATTAATTGTTCCATTTGTAGATGTTGTGGTGCAATTATGTCCTTGGTGCAAATTTTATTTTCCTTTGTTCAAAACTCATTATCATACATTTCCATACCCAAAAACAAAGGAAAATAAAATTTGCACCAAGGACAAAATTGCACCACAACATGAACGCCGAGACTGATTTTGCGAAATATCTCTTTCGATGAGCAAATGTACATTATTGTAATTGAACATCTAGCATAAAGTTTGTTACGTAAACACTTGCTTACCTCTTCTAAAAAAGATGCTTCCATGAAAATGAAACGGTTCGATATTTAGAATGTCCGACGTATTTCGAACCATGAACCTTTTCCCGGAGTACTTTGGGCGGCGTTCTGCGTGTAATGCCTTGCACCATTGTGGAAATAATGGACGGTTCTCATTTCTAACTATGGGGACATGAAGGTTTCTTTGCCCGAGACAACTACATAATGGCATTTAGGTTTCAGCGTCGTTCGCCATATTTTTCACGGGGTAAAAGTGAGAAGAAGAAAAAATGAATATTAATGATCATTTTTATTTGCAATTCAAATGAATTTCTTCGCTTTTCAGACGGACAAAGGTTCTCATATCCTTATGTAGAATTATTGCAACTGTTAGTCAAATTTCGTTTAAATTTCTTTAACCGCCCAAGAAATCTGCAAACAAATTTTTCCAATTCAAAAAAAATCTTTTTGCAATTCACCTGAAATTCATTTGTTTCTGAAAGGGAGGAGGAAATGTGAAATAATCGCATTCTTTTTTTTTTTGCATGGAAGCGATACGAAGATAACATACTTTTGGGGATCTTTAAATTTATAAATTCATCATCGTTATTCACAATAGTTGAGAGAGAATGTATAGTGCATATATAGCAATGAAAATAAAAAAAAATAGGAAGTGTTTATGCGCTCAAAATATTTGAAAATATCACAATATCACACTTTCGAGACTACTGTCTCTACATCAGTGTAAATGCTTTAGTTTTGTTAGTTTTGGATATTTTTTGCACCGATTTCTCTTTAGAGGAACCTAAACGTTAAAATAAAAGCAATTGAGCAATATTTTCCTTCAGTTGGTGCATCTTGTTTCTCTTCCTTCAAAATAAAATAAGCAACCGAGTGTTCAGTCTATCACTGTGCTATCGGTGCAAGCAAAGAACAGATAAACAGCAGATATTGTGACAATGGCTTACTTTCGGATCCACTGTGAAAATTGCACAACTAAGGCTATGTCTACACTATACCGGGTAGGCCTTGCGTTCACACATGAAACGCTAGTTTCGGAACGCTCGTGAAAGTGAATCGTCACATATCGGATAGGTTCTCTTGCCACTCTCTGGGGCAGTGTGAACAGGCAACCGAACCGAACCGAAGCAGAAGTCAACAACTAGGAGCGAGGATTGAAACCCACTGAAACGGAAGTAAATATCCAGTTCTTGGTCGTTTCTGTTCATACCAGGCCGGAGTATTTTTCATGTCGACATGATAAGCTATCCGGTAAAGAGTAGACATAGCCTAAATATATTTTTGAAACAAAGAAACAAAATAAAACAATGGCCAAAACAATAAATACTCAAACCTAAATAACTAACTAACTAATACGGAAAGAAAGAAAAACTTCTTAGCAGAGCGAGGTTTTGATCCTCGGACTTCTGGGTTTATGGCCCAGCACGCTTCCACTGCGCCACTCTGCTGACGATGAAAAGAAGAGCTAAAAAGCAGATATTATGATGGCCGTTTTTATACTAGAAACGCATTATCCGTCTGGACGAATTTGGGTAAACATTTGTAGTTCGTCTGGTTATGTGTCTCAAGTATAAAGACGGGCACAAGACGCATTATGCGTCTAGACGAACTATCTTTCGAAGTGCGTCGTTCAAATTCGTAGTTCGTCTTGACGCATAATGCGTCTTTGTGTATAAAGATGGGCAACAAACGAACAACGGGAAAAGATGACACGGCCGCCATCTTGAATTTTCCCGCCAAAAAACTCTGATACTCATTCTTTTTTTATTAATGGCCACGCCCTTTGTTCGTCTTCCGTAGTTCGTCTTGATGTCCCGTCTTTACACTAGACGTATAACATGGACGGATAATGCGCCTCTAGTGTAAAAACGGCCAATCTGTCCTAGTTGTTTAACCTTCCAAAACTTGTAGCCCATATCTTAATGTATAAAACAACACCGTTGAGAAACTAAGCGAAAGAATACAATGAGAAAACTTATTAAATGCTTTTTCAGAATTCAAGTTATCGGAAGAACGTCGGTAAAATTGTACCAACCAGGGAAAACCTTTTGAAATTTTTACATGCTTCCTTTGCCTCGTTCCGAGGATTCTACTGCAGTGTGTCGCACCGTAACCATTACATAATACCAACCTCGTTCCCAGGGTTTTTCCCCTTGCAATTTTAAAAAAGGGAAAAACCCTGGGAAAGAGGTTGATATAATACGTCTAAACTAGTAAAAGAAAAATAACAACGTAGTCGGCAGGATTCGAACCTGCGCGGGGAGACCCCAATGGATTTCTAGTCCATCGCCTTAACCACTCGGCCACGACTACTTTGCTATTAGCACTGACAGAAAAAAAGAAATTAAAAAGGCGGGTGCGATTCCATGCATACATATGAATTATTTGAACGAAGAGACCGTAAACGTTGCCTAGAAACTGGTCGGTTTTGTAAAATAAAATGTTTTATTGACAACAAAGATATAAAGGCCCGTTTGAATGCGGATTTCAACAATTTCTTCGGAGCCAACATTAACTGTATTTTATTTTAGAGGTGTTTGGCGCTAATTTTCTTCATGTTCTAAAGAAAAAGGTCATAAATCTTTTAAAGTTAATCTGACAGTCAAACTGGAATGGAAAATGAAAAGGTTAAATATTCACTGCTAATTAAAATAGCGTTAGTCTTTACTGATCAGAATAAAAATATGAGTTGAAGTATAAACCTCATGTTCATAGTAAATTATTGTAAAAAGGACTGTTAACTATTGTAAATTTGTAATTCAAATTGCTAACTTGACCGTCAACACACACAAAAAAAATACGATAAAGACTGAATTAGTAAAGCGAGCCGTTTTGATCATTGGACCTCTGGGTATGGGTCCAGCACGCTTCCAGCAACTTACAGCTCACAACTCACAATGACCATCTATCTATGTGGCTTGGTAGCTCAGTGTCAGTAGATAGAGCAATGCACCGAAAATTTCGCAACGAAAGATACGTTTTTGAAAAGCAAACGAAAATGGCCAAGAAAAATAGAACACAATCCAAAGTCCAAATAACTAAAGTGCAAAAAAAAAACTTCGTAGCAGAGCGAGGTTTTGATCCTCGAACCTCTGGGTTATGGGCCCAGCACGCTTCCACTGCACGGCCACTCTGCTGACAGTGAAAAAACGTATTAACAGCAGAAATTACAGCTATAGTGTTGTGAAAATGATGTACTCAATTTGGATTCGCTGTGAAAATTTCGCAAACGAAAGATAATTTGGGAAAAAAAAAAACAAACAAACAAAGACGGTCACAAAAAGAACACTTCACCCTAAATCTTAATAACTAAAATGTAAAAAGAAATAAAGACTTAGCAGAACGAGGTTTTGATCCTCGGACCTCTGGGTTATGGGCCCAGCACGCTTCCACTGCGCCACTCTGCTGACGACGAAAAAAAAATACATAAACAGCAAAAAATACAGCTACAGTGAAACCTGTATTAAGCGGACACCATATTAAGCGGACACCCTCTGTTAAGCGGACATCAGCTGCTTGGGTCCCTAAATTTTCTTCCCATTTTACTGTAAAACGAACCTGCATTCAGCGGACCTCTCTATTAAGCGGATACTAGCGAGGGTCCTGAGGGTGTCCGCTTAATACAGGTTACACTGTATAATGTTGTGAAAATGGATCCGCTGTGAAAATTTCGCAACGAAAGATAATTTTGGAAAAAACGAACAAATAAAGACGGTCACAAAAAGAACACTCTATCCCAAATATAAATAACTACTAGTGTATCCAAAAGATAGTAATTGCTGCGGTAAATTTGTTGTAATAATGCTGTTTTATCGTCTTTCGTTTTTTGAGGGGAAGCAAAGCAAATGTAAACGGGATGAATCGACGAAAACTCCAGCTGATATAAAGACTAATTTTGTTTTTAAATTCACGCATCAAGTTCTTGCAATGTCTGTAGAATATTGTTGAGCAAAGAACGCGTTCACCACGAGGTGGGTGTGAAAATTTAGGTTAATTATTGACAGTGAGTATGTTGCGTTTTATAATATACTAGGTAGCCGTATCGTGTTCGCGTCTTCACGCGCTCAGCTCAGGTTTCGCGTCCCCACGCGCTCAGTGTTGGTCTCATCGACCGCTGCAAAAAGAAAGAAAAACTTTTTAGCAGAGCGAGGTTTTGATCCTAGGACCTCTGGGTTATGGGCCCAGCACGCTTCCACTGCGCCACTCTGCTGACGGTGAAGAGAAAAGACAAACAGCAGAAATTGTAGCTGAAAACAGTGTTGTGATAAAGGTTGCTGCATAAACTTCCCAATGAATGAGAATTTTTGAAAAAAAAAAAAACGAAAATGATCCAAAATATAGAATACACAGTACACTAAATCTAAATAAATGAAGTGAAGAAAAGGAAGGTAAACGCCTTAGCAGAGCGTAGTTATGATCCTTGGACCTCTGGGTGGCTGTAACCTGTCACGCGACCAATGGGCAGTGCGTCTGCAAGAGTCACGTGAAAGGCCGGCAGTGTGGACGGTGTAACTGAAGGGATACTAGAATTTGAAAAGCCCGAATGTGTTCGGCTGCAAACAACAGTAGGGAGCTTAAGCAACAACCACGGCGGCGGCAGCGAGAACGGAACAAAACAATAGGTTAAGTGAGGGTAAACAATGCCTCTGCACGTGCGTTTTACATTTGTGTAAATTTCTTTGCCGTTCCCTGCAAAACAACAAATGAACAAATTACAGGTTTTGTGCAGAACGTAAACCGTCACACGACGGTTAATTTGGCTTTCTCCATTTGAACTGGAAAGCCATCCCTTCAAATTCAGCTCCTGGACAATCCAGTCATATTAGACAAACTGAACAGATTGGAACAACTACATAGTAATTTAAAATAGCGCGAATCCTTTTTTCAAGTGACATTTTCCTTGGCGTTGCCGTCGCTTAAGTTCCCTAGTGAGTAGTCTAACGGCTGCACCTGGCTTCGCAGTTTGCATTTCATGTACAATAGATAATTTAAAAACAAAAAAGAGGTGAAAACTAAACTTAAATCAAACATAAAAAAATTAAAAAGGACAGAAAGTGATAACAGAGTACTCCATTTTGCATGCTGCTAAGTTGTTTTGAACAGTTTTCGCTTTCATATTTTTTCGATGAAACATAAAATGTAACCAATGAAAATAAAAGCTATTGAGCAGCTCAGCATTTTGTTTTGTGGATCTTTTGTGAACCAAAATCATTTCGGATTTATCTTGGCTCACTCCACAGTGGCAGATCTAGGAAAAGTATAAAGAGGGGGCCGAAGAAATTTTGATAGTGACAATATGGGCGCGTATTAGCGACCATCACTCAAGGGGGGTTCGGGGGCATAATAATCCAAGGCAAAAGGCGGTGGCCGCGGCCCCCTCTCCCTAAATCCGCCTCTGCTCCAAATCGAAATGTGACTGAAAATGGGCTTTGTTAAGCAATGAATGTTTGTTTGATATTAAAGGAAAGTGTCACGGGGATTTGGTGTCATTTCACAACCGAAAAAATTCTTTTGTATTAACGGAAACCGTAAAATAATGGTCCATTTTTGGGATAAATGACCATCCTAGTGGACCAAAACTGTCGATGAGTGTTTCTGGTCATAGACGGACTGAGCCTGATTGAATTACAACGTAAAGTAATTCTCTATTTTCGAATTGCCCATAATACACTTCGTTTGCCCCCACCCCCCCCCCCCCCCCCCCCCCCCCCGGCATCAATTTTGCATAAACAATAGTGTATGCAAAATTGAATTTTGCATAAACTATTGTTTTGCATTGAAATGCTCTTGGGAATATGCAATCCTTCCAAGAGCATTTGCAAACAATAGTTTATGCAAAATTTGGGGAGCAAACAGAGTGTATGATGTGCGATTCGAAAATAGAGAATTTAGCCTAACTTTTTTCAAGTTTTTTTTATTTTCGTTTCCAAAATGGGCTAGAATAGACACTCTTCCTCTTTGAAGAATTCAGGGTTGATTTCTATCTCTAGATGTTTAAGTATTATTTGGTAAATAAGTAATGATATTAAATCTGCCTGACACTGCCCCTTTAAAGGCGTTACACCATTAAAAATACCCGTGAATATTACACCCACCTCTGCATGCCTCAAAAAACGATATTTAAATCGATCAAACTTCTTTTACCTCTGTCTGCCAAATACACATTAAACTTAACTGCTCTAAATAAAGACTTATGAAAATTTATATTATAGCATATTTTTTGTTGTATATTTTGTAACATGCATGATTTGAGCTTATGATACTGATGCATTTACCCTGACTCGTCCCCAGTCGTCTCTCAATTGACGAGAGGGGCGCGGCCGAGGGGAGCGCGAGGTGTGATGGGAAGGAGGAAAAAGGGGAGACCGAGACTTTTGCCTTGATATTTTGTTCAAGACGACTTTTGGAAATAAAATGTAACCCTTTTTATTGTTGTTTATTTGAACTTGCTTCAGTCTAAATTCAGCTCGCTGTCAATTTAAATCATTGAAAAGTGCCCACACTTATACTTTATTGGGATTTATCGTCAAATACCTGATTGTTTAAGCAAGAACTACGCCGAGAATAAAATTTTCGGTTTCCGGGGGAAGACCGCTATTTTGCGGGTTTAAAAACAAGGTCTCTTCAGGTACAATACAATACAATCACGAGCTTAAGCTCCTGAATCAGAATACAATACAATTTTACTCATAACAATAGTTATATACATTTTACAAGAGCACATTAAACCAAAAATACTACAGATAATAATACTTATAAAATATAAATTAACATTAGAAGAAAACTGGAGGCTAAATTAACCAAAGAGTTTTCAACCCGGCTTTTCAAGTTAGCCTCCAGCCATTTTATTTAAATTCAGGAAAAAAGGCTAAAGGAAATCAAAGAAAAAATATTGAAGTTAATTAATGCGAGAGTTATACGTCAAAAATGCAAAAGAACTTAAAGCAATAAGACCTCGAAAATTAGCCACAACTTGTAATTTGGAAAACATTTTGTTTGCTCTCTTCACATTTCACGCTTAACTTGTTCCGTTGCATCATGGGAAAGGCTTTCAAACACCCCCAGACCCCCATCCCAGATGCGGTTACCTGCCTGGGACTTTATATTCAATATCTGCAATGTGTCTGTTCCAAAGATCAACAAGGCGGCAGCTTTAATTTGTTTTTTGCGTTTGGAAGAAAACAAAGTTCAGTGGAAACCGAGTCACGAAGAATGATTGTCAAAGGCTACTTCATTGCAAGTAAATAGTTTATATGTCAACTTTTCCAATACTGATTGAGAATTCACATATTGCCAGGCGTTTTTTCCATCTCTTGTTAACACTTAAGCTTAATACGCTTAAGTAAGCTTATATTAACTAGTTATAATTCCCTGGATAATTTCATTGTAACTCGCTGGGAACATTATGTCAGTGTTCATTTCTATAAAAGGAGCGATTTTAGAATACCCGTCCACTTATTGTACATATCCCTAAACGTTTTAAAGAACGAAGCATATGAAAACAAAAGGATCCATTCTTATTCAATGAGATACAAATAAGTGGCCGGGTATTCTACAGTTTAGCCCAATAAAAGACCTAAGGGGATTACCATTTGTCAGAACTGGCCGACCACTCAGTAAATAGAATGTGCCATTTTTTAGACCCGGACTTGGTTGTTCAAAAGGTCCCGGGGAAAGGTGGATAGGGCTATCCACCGATCACTATCCACTAGATAACACAATGGATTTTGTTAATATTTATCCATTGGATAGTGATATATCCGGTGGATAGCACTATCCACCTTTGAACAACCGGGGCAAGTTCATCAAAATTGTCAGTTGCGCATCCTGCTTAGTTCAGTGGCAGGCAGATCTAGAGGGGAGGCCTACACTGTACTACCCTTATTCATCCCCTGGGATTCCCCCCTCCCGTTATCTTGCCAAAAAATGTATTCTTAGTCTAGCATTTTCACTCTGCCCCCTCCTTTTCCTTAAACAACCATGATGGCAGCAAGAACAGCACAAAACATACGTGCAATGAGTAAAATCAATACCTCTGCACATGCGTTTGACAGTTTGCCATTCCCTGCAAAACAACATCAATTATAGATTTTTTTCATTTCACTATTTGAACTTGAAAGCTGCCCCTACGAATTCAGCTCCTGGGCTATTGCAGGTATGTTAGACAAATTTAACAAATTGGAACAATTGCAAAGAAGTTTCCACAAGCTTGAATTCATTTTTTTTTTTCGATGTTTACCTTGGCATTGCTGTCATGACTGCCCTAATATTTACTCTGGGCACTCCTTTACTATGGGGTCTGAATCCGTCACTGATATTGATCATCTAGAATCATAATTTCTTAAACTTTCTTACTCTGAATGTTACGCTAGATATGTAACTGTGATGAAATATATCAAACACAAGGAAGAGTGACATTGTAAATGGTTTGAACCCAAGAGAATTAGTAGCATGTTGAGTGTGATCGTCTGGGTTAGTGTAGTTCTGAAAATATCCATTGTTGCTGACATTAGGGAGCTTAATTTTTAAGCAACAACGATGGCAACACCAAGGAAAATGTCACTTGAAAAAAGGATTTGCGCTATTTTCAACTACTTTGCAGTTGTTCCTATTTGTTTAGTTTATCCAATGTGACTGGATTGTCCAGGAGCTGAATTTGAAGGGGTGGCTTTCCAGTTCAAATGGAGAAAAAAAAAATAACCGTCATGTGTTCACGTTCTCCACAAAACCTATAATTATTTTAATCATTTGACATTGCTGTTTTGCAGGGAACAGCAAAGCAATGTACCAAAATGTAAAATGCCATGCAGAGGCATTGTTTTTGCTCATTTAACCTATTGTTTTGTGCCGTTCTTGCTGCCGTCACCATTGTGGTTGCTTAAGCTCCCTATTGGCAATATTGATGTTTCGACAACCTGAACAGAAGTCATTTTGAGAGTAATGTGAATTGTGAACCATCAGTTGATGGTATTGTCTAGTTGTTGCTGTCATTGGTCATTATTTTTATTCATGTTAGTGACTGTTGAGACTCATGTCAGTGATTGGTGCATTTCAATCTGTATATTGTTACTCAGTGTAATTTTTGTTGGTCAAATTTGTCGGTGAGTTCAGTCTATTGTCTGTTCTGTTGACAAGTCGTTTGTAGTCTGTTGGCATCAGTTCAGTGGAGTTTGTTCCAAGTTAGTAAACCTACTTTCTAGAGTGAGTCGTTGTAGTAGTATGTACTGTTATAACGCATTCAACTGAGTACCAGTCAATTCTGATGTGATTGTTGTCCTCACCATCTTTCCTTGCCTGTTTGTGTTTAGTTCAAATTGCTGCCAGTCTCACTGAAGTAAGAGGCCTGGCATTCACAGCACATACTGCTCCTTGTCTGTTGTTAGGTCCATTCTTGTCTTTTACGTTTGTTTGTAGTTGTCGGAAAGTTGGTTTGAGAGTGACATGGATGTTGAGGTTGTAGGATCTGTGCAAAAAATTAGTCTCCAAATTGCCCTTGATGTTAGGTCCTATCACTGTGGTGACAGGTTTCATGTTTGTTGTGTTAAGGTTCATTTTGTTTTTGTAAGCATATATTGCATTTAATAAAGTCTGGGTTGTAGTTGTTTACTTAAAACATTGTCAAGGTACCTGGTTTTGTCAATTAAGCTGTCAGAGTCGCAAACTACATGTAGTTGCGCTTGTCTTGTCAAAGATTGTATGGTCATTGCTTTTCGGGAAGTATGGTTGTATGATAACTGACTCTAGTAATCTGTAATAGTACAAGATCGTAGTCTGTAATTTGTTGTCATTTTGGGTTACTAGAAAAGAAATCTTGCCATTTTCTTCCAGAAAACTGATGTCAGTGTTTGTCTGTTAAGGTGTTTGTGAAAGGTGTTGATCTCATCTTTGTGTACAGCATTTGTTGTGTCATTGTAGCATAACCAAAGTAGCACTGTTTGTATGTGGCAATTGCTTGTTCCTCAATGTTTAATGTTTGCATAACAATATTATTTTAGCATCTCAACAACAGAGACAGTGAGCCTATGGCTGTTCCATGTAGCTCTTTTGTGTATTGTTTCATGGTCTAAGTAAAATCACTCTAAGTCCATGATGTGGTCTGTCTAAAGTGGTAGTTTAAAAGTATAGTTCTTGATGGCTGTCTCAGTACAATCTCAAGCCAGTTAAAGCAGAATAGTGGTGAACAGTCATTTCACATCAAAAGACACTTATTTGTGGTTGTCAGGTATACAGGGTGTATGTACTGTTCTTGATAGCATCCATAAAGTTCTCAGCTCAGTTAAAGTCTCAGTAGATTGTTTCTAGATTCATCTGTTAGGCCAGATTGCAGTATAGTAGTCAAGTACAAGACAGTTGGTATGAGGTCAGGAACCAGTAGTCTATACAGTTTTGGTGGTTGTAGTACAGAACTAATCTCAGTCGGTTGTAGCTGTATTGTCCAGACCAAGCAGTTTACCATTTTTTTTAATGCAAGTCTTCTTTGAAGTGCAGGAGTAGAGTCTCGTTTTAGTTTTTGATAGGCAAATTGTTCAGTCGTTAACAAATGTCCATTTTTTCATAGTAGTCTGTTTTGTCCATAGCAACAGTCGTCCTTTGTCTGCCGGTAGTATGACAATGTCTTTGTCGGTTTTCAGTCGTTTAAGTGCCTGCTGTATCTTTAGTCAAGTTACTGTCTGTTGTAGAGGTGGACTTTATAATAGAAGCTATTCTACTTCTGATATTGTCCTTGGCTGGCTCTGATAGATCTCTTTTCGAGAGAGCTAGAGCAGCCTTGACACTTGATACAATTAATAGTCTCAATAGTTATGTGTGGGCTTCACTGAGTGTTTCGATATGATTAAAGTACTAGGTTTTCAGTCTTGTCTAAGGGACAAGAAGAAATATTCATGACCCAGTTGTCATCTGTTGTCCCTTGTTTTCTCAGTGTTCAGTATTAAATGTAGTTATGTTAGTTTAAGTTGAGTATGGTACTGTAATGTACTATTGTCTTGTCAGCCCATTTGTCAAAAATAATCAGTACAGTTGCACTTGTACATGTAGTAATTGAAATTTCTGCGACGGTCATTAATCCATATGCATGCTTCAAAACCAAAGTAATTACTCTGACCAATCACAGCAGTCGTAAACAATCCAATGAAACAATCAGAGCTCAAAGCAATTACATGTCGGCGGCGCCAAGCATGGGAAAATGCGTGCAAGCAAGTCACGATTGGTTTTACTTCTGATTGGTCAAGAAAGTGGTGCAAGATTTTTTAGCCAATCACAAAGCGTAACAATGAAAAACCAAACCAATGAAAGCTGTTCTATGTGTATGTTAATTATCCCTTGTTGCCTGCCATCAGCATGTACAAAATACAACAGAATTTTCACGCAAAAATGAGGCAAAGAGGGCTAATTGACTTGCATACAAAAGAATAATAAATTGCCCACCATTTTGGAATAAGGTGTATAAACATGGTACAGCTCACTGAGTTTTTTTAACCCTCTTCTTGGTGTTTGGATATCTGATGAAACACACTTTAATGTTTGATATAGCTTCTAAAACTGATCATTAAATACAGAGAAAACAAAGAAATAAAACTGCCAAAATCTATGCTACAGTGTAATTAATTAAGACCGGATTTCCAAACTGCTGTCATACTGATGATTTTCTTTGTTGAAAATGATGAATTTTTAATGAGTACAAGAATGTTTTTTTTTTGTCCGCTGGGAAAACCGGAAGCAAGATGGTTTTGAATAATCAATGTAGAAAAACCATCCGGCCCTCCCACTCAGTCATTCGACAAATAAGTATGTACTACATACTTATTTGACTGAGTGGGAGGGCCGGATGGTAAAGCATTTGGGTTAAGGTAATGGCGTATGGGCCCAGCAAGCTCTGTGCACCAATTGACTGAGAGCAAAATATTTTCCCAATCCAATCTGGAGACAAAATTGTTTCAAATTTTAACATACAAGGACATACATTGTGTATGCTGTTGCAGTATGGGCCCGACATCTTTTTTAGGCCCAGCTTGCACAAATGCATCAGCCCGACTTTCATCAATGGTTTTGCTAAGAAAAGGCAGGCAGGGCTGTATGGGTCATATGATAAATAAAAGGTTTCTTTCCCTCATACACAAATGGACCAGACAGGGTTGATCCAAGATGTCCTTTGCAAATGGCTTAGAAATCAGTCTGTTTCATCTATGGTTGGTTTCATCTGATCTTATAAAAAAAAAATTACATGTGCGATCAAAATTTTGCAAGTGCAAGATTTATTGTGGATAAAATCTCAACATCTTTAGTCAGGCATGAAAGTGAGACCAACAGTCCTTGAACAAGGTGATTTTCAAGCCATTTCAAAGGATGTCTGGAATCAACTTTCAGTTTTCAAATTTATTAAACATCCATCACACCTATAAATATAATTTACAATGATTGGTTCTTAAGCTGTATTAAATGTGATTAGGAGTCTACAGGAAGCTCACAAGCTTGAATTGATAGACTCCTTCCAGTTACTGTCTATAATTATAGTCTAGTATGCTGCATAAATTTGCTGTAATACATGTATATTAATATATGATAACCATAACATGATACATGCATTTTGATAAATTCAACATCTTTTTAAAATCATTGTTCCTTTGATTGACTCTATAATAAAATGTAACTTATACCCTGGATCTCTTTCCTTGTTGCCTCCTTGAGCCAGAAAAGGCAGGAAGAAGAGCGATTTTGTTATGACCTTGAAAAACAGTTTCTGCCAGTAGTTAAGGGATCAAAACAAGCTTTGTTCATTTTCCTGCTTAAAATATTCCTAATACTTATGGAATATTTTAAGCAGGAAATGAACAAAGCTTGTTTTGATAAAACAAACTGTGAATTCTGAAAAGCCAGTGATGTCAAAGAGGTCTCAATCCATTAGATTTGCCTTGCATGTTTGCTAAACCAACCAAAAGCTGTGCACATCTGCCTCCATTCTCTAAGGCAATCAAATTGTTTCCTTATAGTTTGTTTGTCGTTTTGGTTGTGTTTTTCTGTAATCATTTCCATGTCATACGATAATTGATCTATTAATAGACAAATTCGGCTAACGCACTGTTGTACCCAATTCAAACCTTTTGGGAATATCATCCTTTGTTCCAATTAATTGCCATATAAATTCCATGTCAATGCTTCATTGATATGGAAATACAATGAACAAAGAGTTCTAACCCCAAAAGGTTTGAATATTGGGTACAACATTCCTTAGCCAAATTTGTCTATGAGAATGCCTCTAAAATATTATTATATTATTATTTAAAGACAAAAAAAAAAAAAAAACAATAACATACTCAGACCAGTTAAACTTTGTCAATATCATTATTTAACCATTTTACAAATAGATAATATTATACAAAAAGTTACATTCATCGACTTAACTACACTTTATTATTTTCTTACACAGCAATTATTTACTAGGTAGTCACACAATGTTTCTCATGACTACCCAAATAATGGCTTTCAAGAAGACTTGACATATTCCAAATTCATTTAGCTATCTGTGGTACAAAAAAGGTAAGGTCCCTTTTGCTTGTCTAGTATTGTCATAGTCTTGTATTTAATTAAGTACAATGATAAGTCTTTTTAGTTATAACATTTACCTTGCCAATATTTTCACCACTGAATTGGTCAATAATGCTTTCAGGTACACTTTGCATAAAAAAAAACCTCATACTGGTGACTAAATGGATGAAGAATTCCATGTCAATGAAGGATATGTTATCTCTTCCTGAAATAGAATAGAAAGTGTAAGGAACAAAAAATGCTGACATGAATCATTTCATTTTCCATATAAAATTATTATGAAATTCCTGGGTTTCCTGGTAAATGTTTGAACCATTGCATAAATCATTTACCACTGAATTGAATAACAAATCTTTTTAAATCATGAGGTTTACATTCTCTTTTACAGTCTCTTTACCTGTTGATGGCTAATAATATTATTGCAAGTTGCTGGTGCTTGTTTATTATCTCAGCTCAGTCGGGCGGACTGACCGAAAATCAACTGTCAGCTCAGATACTCCCATCCAGGCAGCAATGTCTTCTGTTGTCATAAGTAATTAACAAAGACATTTTTCATGACATGTCATTAACTATCATGATCAATATTGAAACTTGTGTATAGTACCCTTGTGGCAATACTATACGGTGATCAGCATCAAATTTTGCCTTGTAATATCAATTCTTAATCAACCGAAAGGTCAGGAGAATAAAGGATTAATGATTATGCAAAGTTAATTTTCTTTAACAACTTCTCCCCACTTTCTCTATAAGAAACATGGGGACAATATCGCAACAAACTCCTTTCTGTTTAAAATTAAATTTTCTGACACTGATCTTTGTTGCTTTTGCCAAAAAGCCCAGGAAATGTTAATCCACCTGTTCTGGGATTGCCCGGTAACAAATGCTTTTTGGAATAATGTACAATATTTCTTAATTTCAGTTAATCTGATACAAGCCTCTCATGTTTTAAAAAAAACTTGAATGTTTAGGTTTCGCAGGAGAAAAACTAGAAATTCTAGTAAATCATTGCCTACTTCTGGCTAGATATTATATTTTTAGCTGTAAGTACAAAGATACTAAACCATCTATGTAAGAATACATTTATCAGATTAAAAGTAATCTAAAAATTGAAAAACGAATCTCAGTTACAATTTACAGGAACGCAGAAAATATTCAATCAGTCACTAGTGGCACAAAATACTTCAGTCGCCGTGAGTGAGTGACTGTGATTACTCAAATGACTTCTCCATTTATTGTTTAATTGCTTTTTAGATATCATAAGATTAATAACAATAATAATAATAATAGTGTTTTGAACTCTTCTTTCATTGCTGACACGATATTCCTTATCTGTAATTTCCCTTTTTTTTCCTTGTGTGAGTACTGTATTGTAAGCAGTTTTCCTCATTGTAATTAAGTTATACTTCTAGCATTGTACTGTAAATCTTAGGTAGTTTCTTTTGTTTTGTATTCCTGTATTCTGTTGTTGTGAAAAATAAAAATAACTGTTATGAATAAAAAAATAATAATAAAAAAAGAAGCATGGGGCAAGAAAGGAGAATATGTAGTTTGATGTTGAGGATTAAAGGATTAAATAATAGACTTGAGACACTTTAACCGGGTAATTGAAGGGCTCCCTGCAATAATGCCTCAGTGCGTTTTTGGAAAATTTTCACAGAAATCCTGGATTTTTGGCCTCCAAAGGGACTCACTTGCCAAAATTATGAGTGGATCATGTACATATGACTGAAAGGATTTAATCCAGGTCAACAAATCCTCAATCTTCAAACAGAATAATTTTTTATTTTGAAAAGATACATAGGGTGTCCTGGGAGCCATAGGGTGTCATAGGGGCCCAAAACATTTTCTCAAAGATGTGGATTTTCTTCCCCATTTTGGAGCTGTTTTAAGTACCTTAACAATAATAAATCATTAATTTGACAAAACTGTGCTTTTAAAGGCCTAAAACATACGATTTTAGTGAAAGTTACCAAAAACACACTCAGGACGTTGTTGCAGGGAGCCCTTCAATTTCCCACAAGTTATGCAATGCATGCTAGTACATTTTCTCCTTTCTGATTTTGAAAATTGTGTTACAATATAAAACTTTAAAGCAAAGATGAAAACAGCGTATATTTTGTTGAGTACAATATTTCAGCTGGCCGAGAGGGAGGGATGGGACCACGATCGACCTCGAACATCTGAGAATCAGGCTATGAAGTTTTCGCTCTTTCATGGTCAATGTTCGATACTCAGAATCCTAACACAAAACAATTTTCGAATTTTATTTTAAGTTATTATTATTTTTTTGACTTTTTATTGTGAACATTTTTCTTGATCTTTGATCCTCGATCCATGTTTTCCAGGAAACCCTTAACGTTTTCGGTTTTTGGTCTTTCATGGTCTATGTTTGAAGCCCAGGGCCGAGTTATTCAAAGCCTGATTAGCACTAATCCTGGATTAACTGTCAACAGAACATATGAGTTGTCATGGTAATTAACCCTGGATTAGCGCTAATCGTCCTTCAAACAACTCGGCCAAGAACCCTAACGCAAAACAATTTTCGAATTTTAGAGCTAAGGAATCGCAAATAAATAAAAGCCTGAATCAATCAGTCCTATTTTAGAAAGCGCGATGGAAGGAAAGAAAGATTAAAGATTTTATTTATTCATTATCTTTAATTTTTTGACTTTTTATTTTGAACTTTTCTCTTGATCCTTATCATTGATCCCCGATCCTTGATCTTTGATCCTTGATCGCCGATCCCTGATCGCCGATCCCTGATCCCTGATCCTCGATCCCCAATCTATATTTTCCAGGAACCGGAGAAATTTGACTTTGTTTTTGGCCTTACCTTATTTGATACTATATTCCCACGTCGTGTGATAGTGGGAGCTAATTTATCTTTTCTGGATTAACAGTTAAGACGAAAAACGAACCTGCATGCTTTAACGTTGCACGTGCAGTTTGGGTCAAACGTGCTGCGTATCGAAAAGAACATTATAGGCCGGTTCTCACTAGGGCTCTTAAAGTGTATATGACAGTGATTTTTTTATTTGCTTGATCGAATCTACATGTTCTGATAAGAAAATGGAAAAAAAAATTCGATATCGATTTTTCTTCTCTGCATTGTAGCCATCTAAAAACGTGAAATTTCACTTCCGGTGTGTTACAAAACCGCACAAGAAGAAAGACACTGGAAATAGTCCGCTGTGACGTCAATACAGGAATGCCGGTGTCAAGGTTTCTCAGTTCCTCAGTTCCACACATTTTTTGATGCCCCATGAGGAAGAAACATGGATCTATTAAGGTGTGTTGTCTATGGTTGTAGCAACACGCAGCAAAAAAAGGAGGAACTGAGAAATCGCGACACTGGCATTCTTGTATTGACGTCACAGCGGACTATTTCCAGTCTTTCTTCTTGCGCGGTTTTGTAACACACCGAAGTGAAATTTCATGTTTTTAGACGACGTTTTTAGACGGAAAAGGAAAATCGATATCGAAAATTTTTTTTCCATTTTCTTATCAGAACATCATGTAGATTCGATCAAGCAAATAAAAAATCACTGTCATATACACTTTAAGTGCACTTGGTACGTCCTTGTAGTGTGAACTCCTTTCTGAGAGCGTTTTCTAAGTCAGACTTACGTTTCAATAGAAGCACTTTTTATCTGATCTATTTACACGTTTAAATCTCTTTGTAAAATGTATCAAAGAGGTAAAAATTAATATCAGCTGAATGTAATTAAAAAATTTAATAATTTGCAGTAGTTCGTTTTCTATAAGCTCTATATTTCTCTTTTTTTTTTATCAAAAACGTCTTTTTGAATGGCATGTGCTGTTTCTTTGTGCGGAATCACCCAAGTGTAGCTCTCGTACTTGGAGTGAACGTTTTAAAGACCGCACTTTTTGGTTTCTTTGTTGCCCTGGCGATGAGCATAAAACAAAAGGATCCAAGTGCACTTGAAAGTAAGGTCTACCCCTTACTTGGGAGCGCACTTGATCAATGACAGTACAGCATTGCAGCTATAAAAGCACGTGGGCCCGCAACTTAGAATTCCACAGGGAACGAGCTCTCTGTGTTTTGGTTTACGATTCTGGAGTCACGGCATTCTCATCCCCAGAGCCTTTGTTTCGGTTGGTCAGCGGAAAAAACGAAGGCCCTGGGAACCGGTGCCTTCCGGATGTCGTAAAATCCACGACATCCGTTAGCGCATGCCTAATGCATTAATGTACTATTGCGCTTGCTCAATGCCAGAAACCGGAAATAAAAAAACCTTTCGGGTTAGACTTGCCACAACATATGATGCCCGATTTAGGGTGTTAGCTCTATTGTACATTGTACACATTCATTGTATTAGGTAAAATTATGTATTCTAATATATTCTATGGTATTGTATTCTATTGTATTGTCGTTCTTTTGTGCTCTAATATTCTATTGTTTTAACAAAAGAATAAGTGTTACCCCTAAATCGCGCATGGTATATGCCACAAGTGGTAGTTTCTTGGTGTTGCGGAAGGACTGTGATCACCAAATGACGCAAAACAAAAGATTCAAAAGACACTGAACAATACCCACACCACAATACAAGAGCTAACGAACAATGGCTTCCGCAACACCAAGAAACACCCCCCACAAGTCGACTGCGATATACCATGCGCGATTTAGGGTAACACTTATTCTTTTGTTAAAACAATAGAATATTAGAGCACAAAAGAACGACAATACAATAGAATACAATACCATAGAATATATTAGAATACATAATTTTACCTAATACAATGAATGTGTACAATGTACAATAGAGCTAACACCCTAAATCGGGCATCATATGGACTGCGAAGGCCCCGAGAAGCGCGACGAAGTCGCGAAAAGCGAGGCTTATTTGATAACTGAGTAAGGAAAAATTCTGTCTTCTTCTCGCATTTTAAAATTACGCACATTCTTTTCTGAAAAAAAAGAGGTTTTAAAATATGAGATCTCAAATCTTTTTACCTCCACCAAAAGATAAATATAATTATTCGTTTAGGTTGCCAAAAATAAAGAAATTGGTTAAATCTTTATTGCCAAAAAGCGCGGTTCAAAAATGTAACGGCGACGCGCTTTTAAAAATGTTTGTGGCCACCTTAATAAAGTCTTGTAAGTTGAAAAATTTTCCTACGAAATTTGCTTAAGTAATTACACGCTTGACTAGCCCAGGTTCATCTCTCCAATTTTAGTAGAAAAACATTTTACCTAGCATCTCAAGGTTATCATTCAGCATAACGCCATGAAGCCAGAATTTTTTTTAGGTTGCTTTTTCAGTTGCTTAAGCTTAAGTTGATCATGATAGCACACTGCGAGATCACAAATTTCACTCATAAATTTTTCAGATATTAATGTGACGGAAATTATTTGCCATCGGTTTTCAGTTTTTTCCATACAAACACCATTTCGTGACCTATTTGCGCCATGTTCAAAATGGCGGCTTTTACTTCAAAAAGATCTATCAACGCTGTTTGCCAAAACGCAGATTCAGCGCAAGCTATCGCAAAAACAAAAATAAGTTATGTAAAAAAAAATATTTAATTCGTGAAACTACTGGCGCGCTTTGGAAACTTTCACGAAAATTCCCCTTATAGTTTTTTCTCCTCAATTTAATAATTTTAGAAAGAAAATTCGAATTATTTGTTATTTACTTATTATGATTCGCTGTTTCGTTCATTAATAATTGCAAAACAAGCATTGTCTTTGTATACTCTTTATAAACCGCACGGACTTTTATACAAAATTCATCGTGTTTTTTGTTTCCACTGGAATTTTCACGGCCTGTAAAACAAAAATAATTCAATTTAATTTGAAAAGATATAAATCACTGACGAAAATTTGTTAAACAAAGAAGCTCGCAAACGAAAAAAACGCAATTTTCTTGCACGCTTGTCACAACTATAAGCTTACATACCCGCGATTTGCGAGCAAAGTAAAACATTCTTGCGAGAAAATGAAAAACTGACCTTATTTCCCCACTTCTGACATATCCTCTGCAGATGTAATCGGACTTCTGCTAAAAATTTTGGTAAAAAGCTCGCAATAAAGGCAAATTAAACAAAGATAACGAAGCTGTTTCTCCTTCTGGAAAACAGTTACTTGTTTGTCGCTCTTCCTTCCCCAGCTGAATTTAAATGTTTTTTGAACGAGGGCGCTACCTCACGTGGTTTTTGTACCATGTGGTCTAAATTATGTTCTCTGATTGGCTCATTGTATTGTACGGACAGTTCGGAGAAAGAAATGGCGGGAACGATTGGCGGTAACCCGCGTCAGATCCAACTTATTCCACAATCTCTTCCACAATGTAATGCGAATGAAAGATAAAATTATACAAAATTCGTCTCAGCACGTGACCTTGCATTTGCCAAGACAAGACAACCTTCCAAGCCGGGGAGGGGGATTTCCATTTTAAAATGACGGGGATGCTCATCGGAAATTTTTGAAAAACATCTTAAAAGGTACCAGAATCTTGTTTGATGGGTGTGGCTCAAATGAATTTTGTACCAATTCTAATATTCTGCCATTTTTTGGCTCAATAACCTAAAAGGTACCGCGATAATTGTTACTGTGGTCGTTTTAGATTTAAGTACCATAAAAAAAGGGGTACTAATCTGCACATTTCGACCCCTAAAAGGTATGACGAGCAGCCCGTCATTTTTATATGCGTCCTGTTGGACGCGCGAATAACGATGAATTTTGAAGTTCCCAGCTGGCTAACTTATAATTTATCTTCTATACACGATGGGTAGCCTCTTAAGATAAAGTATATAATAAAATAATTAAGAAGCCAAAATATTTTATCACACCTCACGTCCGATAGAATATCCTTCGATGGCCTCCCTTGGCTGGTTAAGCATTGCTAGACAGGGAAGCAAATTCGCCGAGTTCTTTTGCACGGAGCTCACAAAATTCATCAACTACAAAACTAAATTCCTAGTTCGAATCGCTTGGCATTTCCTAACAACGATTGAATACTCTTTAGCCTGTTCCAGGCTCTCAGATATTGCAAGCGAAAAAAATCGGGGCCAGAGAAAATTAATGGCTCCGTCAATTCCAAGCCCGCTCATCCCCCCCCCCCCCCCCCCCGGCATTTGTCGGGCATTTTATAACTTTTCCTTCCCAAGGGTGGGGCATTTGCTAAAACAGGTCAGCCCGGGGTGGGGCATTGTCAAAACAACGTTACCTTACGAATATAAAATTCGTACATGCTCCGTTGTTTATTTTAAATTTTCCCTAGTGTGAGTGTCTGTAAAATCAGGAATCGACCCGGAACAGCCCGAAACACCCCGGAACATTCGCCACAGGTCCTTTTTGGATTTGCATTTTTTTCGAAAACATAAATCGTTAAAAAAATTTCAGACAATAAACAGTGTTTTTTACGCATCGTCCAGGGTTCGCTTGGTCTCTTACGTTACGCAGCCGGACCAGGAGCGTTGCGTGACAACACAAATAACGCCTGCGTAGGAGACTACGGTTCGCGAAAAGAACATTTTGTCGCAAAAGTTTTACCGGCCATTTTTTTTTATGGTTTCTTAAAATGTGAGGTGATAGGAATCCCGATAAAAGTCATTTTTTGGGGCGGAGAGTTGGACGCAATGGTTGGCGGGTCCTAGGAGAGAGGAGGGTCCGAAAGTGTAAGAATCTTTTTCAAAGGAGCCTTTGATTTATTTTTATTTTTTGTGGATTCGAGGGTGCATGTTCCGGTTAGGTTCTGGGGGTGTTCCGATTAGATTCAGAGGGTGTTCCGGGGTGTTCAGGGGATGTTTAGCGGTGTTTCGTGGTGTTCCGGGATGTCTCAAGGTGTGTCGGGCTCAACCTCGTTCCCAGGGCTTTTCCTTTGAGAGAGGGGCGGCGGGAAAAGCCCCTCTCTCGAAGGGAAAAGCCCTGGAACGAGGTTGTGTCGGCTGTTCCGGAAGTGTTCCGAGGTGTTTCGGGTCGATTCCTGGTTCTACACACATCCGGGGGGGGGGGGGGGGGGGGGGGGGGGGGGGGGGGGGGGGGGGGGGGGGGGGGGGGGGGGGGGGGGGGGGGGGGGGGGGGGGGGGGGGGGGGGGGGGGGGGGGGGGGGGGGGGGGGGGGGGGGGGGGGGGGGGGGGGGGGGGGGGGGGGGGGGGGGGGGGGGGGGGGGGGGGGGGGGGGGGGGGGGGGGGGGGGGGGGGGGGGGGGGGGGGGGGGGGGGGGGGGGGGGGGGGGGGGGGGGGGGGGGGGGGGGGGGGGGGGGGGGGGGATTAAGGCAAAATCCGTTCATTTCGCTACCCTGTAGCGACTTCTTTCCATATTTTACGAGAGGAATAGGTGCAATAGTTTGAGTTGTTCTGTTTTTCGAATGGGCAGAATACGTAGAAAAGAAACGCACCCTTACTTTCAATCCCTGCGCGGTGTACATTATCATTTCCACCCGGCTTGGCCGCCCGGGGGGGGGGGGGGGGTACTCCGCAAATTTTTGGGTGGGGGTGTGCCGCTGGACTCAGGGACCCTTAACCTATACTAGACCATTTTAGCTGCATTTTGCAACCCTATTCTAGACTAAACACTGAAAAACCCTACCCCATCTTAGACTTATTCCAGACTCGCTCTTTTCCAGAAACTCTTTCAATACCACAGTCTAAGATCATTTTTATATGGAGTCCCTCCAGGGGATCACAGTCGAGTGCCACGAGGCTAATTTTTTTCCATGTCTAATAATGTATAGCACAAAACATATTCCATTTTGCCGTGCGTCTGTTCAGTTATAGATCACAGAAGACAGTACGTGAAAATATGGTAAGAACATCAGTGACCAACTCAACTTCGACCTCAACCTAGAACCCGGCGTTGCCAGGGCTCTTCCTTTCTTAACGATTTAAAACATTTAAAAGAAAGGGAAAAATCTGGAAAGGAGGTAGGAATATGCTCCTCCTTAGACCTGGAACAAACTGACTGAAGCAAGCAACACAGATCAGGCTTTATTACAGCTTATTATTTTATTATTCTGATATTTGACTTACAGATATCAAGTTAAGCTTGTACGTCAATTTGTTTGAGTGAATATTACAAGTTATATTCCTGGTATAATCCCCCTCCGGAGTGTGAATCCATAAAAATAACGGGGGTACTCGTCGGACATTTTTAAAAGACACACCCAAAGGCCCGTTTACACATGCGATTTTTGATGCGAGTTTTGTCGCGCTCTCCAATGCAACTTTTGTCGCAAGTGTAAACTAGCGGCGATTTTCTGTGCGATTCGGGTGCGACATTTGCTTTGATTTACTGTGATTTCCCAAAAAATCGCCGCCAAGTTGTATCAGGCTCTGCGGCATCGCGCGACAAATCGCGCCCAAATCGCACTGAAATCGCCGCCCGTTTACACATGCGATTTGAAGATGCAACTTGCGCGCGACAAAAATTACATCGACAAGTGCGACAAAAATCGCCTGTGTAAACGGGCCTTAAACGATATCAGGATCTCGTTTGAGGAGCGTGGCTCAAATGGATTTTAACCCATAAGAGGTACCAATTCTAGTAGTTTCTGTCATATCTTTTCGGCTCAATACCCTAAAAGCCGTACTGCGATAAATCTAACGGTGGTCATTTTAGATTTTTGCACCCTAAGCAGTACCAATCTACAAAATTTGACCCCTAAAAGGTACGACGAGCACGTCCATCATTTTTATACAGGACCCTTCCCGGAATAATTCCCATATGGTCCTCCGCGTTCAACATGTTACCAGTCCTGAAAACCAGTGACTGACACATGTCAATTCTCGGGTCTGACTAGAAATCCCGATCGTCAAAAAAGCTTCAATTACCTAAACTGTTACAAAATTAACAATGCGCCCACTGAAAAGCTAGATTTGCTTATCATGTATATTTCGATTGTTTGTTTCTTTTCTTGTTTGTCTTTTTAGTTATTTTCCAGTTATCACGGATTTATGATAACTCCCCATCGTTATTCAGCTTGAATTAACATAAGTACGTTCTCTGGCTAAAATGTTTAAAAAACCGAGCTTACAGGCGCTTACCATTTGTCAGAACTGCCCGGCCGGACCGCCCAATTCGTAAATATTATTCCATTATTTGCCAGAATTGGTCGGCCAGACTGGTAAATTTGGAAATAGTATGCACCCTTTTGATGGACTTGTAGGAGCAAGTCTTCAAAAAGATGCATTCTAGTTACAAACGGACCGGTCTGGCCGGCCAGTTCTGACAAATGGTAAGCGCCCTTAGTTTTATTCAGCTTGTTGGCTAAAAGAAACCAATGTAACCTTAAATTGGCTTGTCAAATACCTAGCTGTCGTTATACGTTAGCTCCTGACGTTAGCCAAGAGTAAAGAATCCCGATCCAAAAAGCTACTCTTTTTCAGCGAATATTACGAGCTATGCACCTAAAATCGTAATCTTTTTGCCAGTCATTGAGAGTCAAACCTGATGTCATCGAATTTGATTTTCAAAGCCACTTTGGTTTGAGTCTGCGGATGACCGTCTTAAAGTGTGACATTCAAGTGAAAGCTTTCTTACAGAGCTTTCCTGTTGTGCTGTTTGTTATGCTGTAATACAATGTGCTTCTAAAGTTTTAAGTCCGTGGATAAAACCCTAAAATATGACCATCGAAATGAGAGCTACAGCACAGTATTTTGTTGTGGTATTGTTAGTGTTTTGTTTTGAACTGGATCACTACTATTTGAAGTCAAAGTGTTGTCCTATAAGTTAGTGGCTAACACGGTTATTGTAAATAAACCATTTGAAAGCAATGTGTCATGTGACCCATTGCTTTTAGTTGTTTTGTTTAGGGTTATTGTATTAGAAGAGTTTAATCTCGTGTCCAGATCCCCCACGGTCATGCGCCGATTCACAAGCACGAGTGAGATCTGGGTACGAAATTAAGACTTCTGCTCGTTTCAACCTCGTCCCAGGGCCTTCTCTCCGCTTTTTCAAATTCAAAATGGTAGATATTTGAAAAAAGCGGAGAAGGCCCTGAGGACGAGGTTGGCTTAGTTTTCGTTGGCATGACTACAGCTTATCACGATGTCATTGATTTAGCACCAAGTGCTTGTGTACTTCCTGGTCCCCACCAGCCGTGCGTTTTCATCACAGCCGGTGTAGTGCTCCCCTCTTGAATTTCCGCAAGAGATTTGGTTTCTTCCTTGTTCAACGTGCTGGTATCGGGGGGTTTGGTCGACTTTAGAAACTTTGTCCAGAATGAACTTCTGACAGACTGGAAAAAGGAGAAAAAATAACAATTATATATTTGTTGTTTTACTTACTTTAATGACGAAAATTAATCATCTTGAAATCTAAGGAGACCTAATTATTGATCGAGGAGACTTCTGACGAAATCACTAATACGCTGTTATAAATTGTACATTATACAATATAATTAATTCTTCGCGCATTTTGATTGGTCGTTATCCATGATCTATTTAAGTGCAGACACACAGCTGACGTCATGGAGAATTTGTCTTCTGTGGTTCGTCCAACATGGCGGACAGTTTTAAAAATGTGCACTAGAATATTGCGGAAAGGGAAAGTGAAGGCATCGCAAAAAAGATTTAGCTATTGACACTTAAGAAAAAGACGAAACCGAAGTGAAAACTAGTTTTGTTGAAAATGAAAATGCCGCAAATAGGAAAACTGATCCTCGAACAGTCATGATCTAAGTCGGGTGCTACAAAGCTAGACAAAGTGTTTCTTCACTGACATTGTGTAAACCAAGTAGATTCCATTTTTGCCGTGCGTCTGTTCAGGTGTAGATGTCATAGATCACGGAAGACGCCAAACTGTGGTAAGAACATCAACGGACAACTCGCCGCCACTGTTTTGTTCTGACCACATTTTGACGTCATCTTCGATTTATAACTGAACAGGCGCACGGCAAAATGAAAATCATAAATTGTACAATAGAGAAGAGAGAAAGAAAAGGAAATAGAAAAGAAATATCCATACACGCGATTTTCAGTTGCACATAAATTAATACTCGTTAACTAGATAAATCATTTTACTCACTGGAGCCATTGATGGAGGTATATATATTGATTCGCTCGTTTGCAAGTCAAAACGTTTTAGCTAATCAAGCAAATTGGCCAAATTGGGTTAATAAATATTCTCTCACGAAAAAATAATTGTCTCGAATTGTTTGTTTGTTCCGTTGCTGGGCGTTTGATAAAAACAGGTTGAGGATTTATGGTCTAAAGAACACTTAATAACTGTCTGCCAGCACCGTGTTACGCTGATTCATGTCCGTTTGCTTTGCTACATAGCTTATTGCTTTTACAAACAAGTCTTTAATAATATTGCCTTTGGATGTTAATTAATGTCTTATCTCAGGTTAAGCCGAACCACGGAATGTCCGATTTTGTGGTACAATGATTTTTTAACAAAACGAAATTCCTTTAATTGAAAAGAAAATACCAACCCAAAACCAAACATGAGCAAACATGTCACTGCTGTTTTCTTTCGCAAATATTTTTCATCTTTAATTCGGCTAACATCGATCGGCTGTTGGGAAATCAGTGTAACCATATATACTTGACAGGACATACTTCGTCCGCCTACCAAGCGAACTCAAACATATGATTGTTTATATCTTGTAAAAATTACAGGATCGCGCTTTTGGTCAATCTAATTTCTTTCACTCCGGGGTGCTGTTGCTTTAATATTTCAAGATAGTAAATTTAGTAATGGAGGAACCCTTTCACTCCCAGAGTCAATTATGGAGACATATAATGTAGTTCTAACTTTTGAGTCTGTGGATGAAATCCTATGGTGTGACCATTCAAATGAAACCTCTTTGGCAGTACTTTTGCTTTGTGCAATTTGTTTTTCAATATTTTACATTTTTTTAATTTTGATTTTGATTTTGGGCATTCTTGGGAGTCAAAGAGTTAACGACGTCCTTCTGACACAGTGTGACACCCGCACAAGTACATCCACTCCCATCAATCAAGTCTTTTTGCTTTCATTCAATAAGACGTTTGTTTAAACAAAAATACAAGTAAATAACACTAATTTAACAACGAAAATTACTGCACAGCAATATACAGATCTACATACAAGTGGAATGCCATAAAGAGGGTTAAATATTCACGCCCCCTCATAGCGTGGACTGTTCATTTATGCGATGTACCATATTTAAGAAAACCCTGATAAAGCGTGCTACTTTTCATTTTTGTATCTACGTGAGTTGGCAGACCCACTGCGTATACTACATTTGGTTGTTGTACTCTCAGCCATGCTATAACTAAGTTATTAAACGGGTTATTGACTTACCGTAACAGCCGCAGGGCCAAAGAAAGTTACGCGGCACAAATCCTTGTTCACGATGTACGTTTTCCACCCACCACCAGTCGTCATCATCTTTGTTCAGCACCTTGACAAGTTCCCCTCTTCGCACGGAGATTTCATCATCGTCACACGCTTGGAAGTCGAACACGACCCGAAGCATGGGCTGTCTTTCACTGACCCGCAAGGTGTCCCGAGGGAATGACCCACGGGATTTCCTGAAAGACTGAATCCCGGAGCCCCCGAATGGAGCATCGCGATAGATCGGCCCGCTGGAACGAGTCGAGGGATTCCCTTTCCTCCAATGAATCGGTCTGCGAGTTTCGGGATTCCCGACTAGAGGACGAGCTGCGGGATTCTCGAAATGGGCTTCGTAATGGATCGGCTCGAAAGAAATTTGTTTTGCCATCATCCACGAGATCTTCGTTAAGACTTATGCTGCTGTTTGCTGGTAAAATGATATTCACGACTTGTGCCGTATGATTCTCCTTCAACTTTGCTTCTTGCTTCGGTGAGTAGGCGGATTTTTTCTCGTCTTCCGTTTGAAGTTCCCGAAGATTCGTTTGGTCTTTCCAATGATCTTTTTAGTCGCTCGCTGAAGGAAGTTTTCCGTTCGCACTGACCACTCGGAAAGCCCATTTTTTTCTTGATTTTTTTCTCGCTCCTTCTTTGATTTGTCTCCTTGCTTTTTGGGTGTCAAGCAGCTCCATTTTTTCGTTTTGTAAGCGGTTATCTGCACTGATTATAGCTTTCTTCGCCATAAGCGACGCTTGCATCATCGTGAAATCCAGAGTCGTCATCAGGCTGAACAACCCAATAGTCTACAAAACAAAATCACGATTAAACTCACGCACTTCTTGAAGCCATATATGATTCAAACAGATACTTTTGACGTTAACAAAATTTGTCTCAAATCGATATGTGCACGTAAAGGATTTTGGAGACGCGATGAAGTTTGTTTTTAGAATACAAAACATACTCTTACCTTTTTTTCACCATTGCCAAAGCTTGTACAAGAATCCCAGATATACGGGATCTTGTATTTTGCTTTTAAATGTTGCGAACTAATAACCTTGTCACCCCTGAAAAGAAAGCAAAATGAAAGTTAATTAAGGATTTGTAGAGATTAAAGCGTTTGTTTTTTAGAATACAAAACAAATCTTACCTCTTTTCATCGCGAAAGCGTGTACAAGAATCTCAGGTTTAATGAAGAGACTGGTATTTGATTTAGAATATCACGAACTTTGAAGCAAAATATCCCGTCACGAGACACGAATAATGATTAATTACTCTAAAATTACCCCTAAGGGAAGTCCAATAACAATACATAGCAAAATGACTTTTTAATTTTCCGCTAGCTTTTCACAGTTTCCAGCGGGTTTTATGCTCTATTAACACTTGAAGCCTATTCACATGTTAATAATTAGGGTGTCAGTTTTGACGCGGCGGAATACTCGAGAGGCCTAAGTGTTAAAAGTACGCACGCACGCGATTTAGACAAACAATATACACACCACAAAACTTGCTTCTTGTATTGGCCCTGAAAATTCCACAGTTCGAAATGGTTTTAAAACTGCATGCTAGTTTGAAAAATGGAAGCAAGAACTTTCGAAATGGATTTCCTTGAAGTTTGGGATCAGTTTTGTGCGATCTCAGAAGTTATATCTACACTGATTTAATTACATAACTTAATGAAATAGAAGGAAAAAATACGAATCTAATGTACTAGTAGGAAAATATAATTAACATCAGACTTTAATGGTTTCCTTGCTAGTCTCCTGTTTGGAAATTCAGATCAGCTTCAGCGGCCAAAAATCTGATCAAACCGCAAATGATTACGGTTACTGCTAGTAGCAACAAGACGGTCTTCAGTTTAATTAGACTTGTTTAATACTCCAAGAAGAAGGTTTTCTCTCGTTTACAAAGGTCAACAAGTTAAAAAGAACAAAGTCGTGTTTTCAATTTACAAACAACGCAGCTACTCCTTAATTCAGTGTCCGTTTCCACTCAAAGGCATGTTTACGAAGTTTATCAAATACTTCACGTAATATTTCAAGCGCCAAAGAGAAGGGAGTTGAGACGAGTAATTTTTTTTTTAATTTGACATGTTATATATTCTAGTCCACCACTCACTTGAATGTTTAAGAAAACTTTTTTAACAAATTTTAAGCATATAAGAAAAAAACTAAGGGAAAAATGCATGGTCTTTGCTAAATAGAACCGCATTTCAGCAGCTCCGTCACGGTTTTGAATTTTTGTATAGTAGTTCTTTATCTTCCGTGGATGTAAAGTAAAAATGTATATTGGTCGGGTCTCGGCTGCGTTTCTTCAAAGAAAGGTGTATTGTCACACCTTGAATTTATTGTATTGACTGTCAAGACCGGTCACCTCCTGGAGATGCCAAAGTTGACTGAGTTTAACAAACTTTCTGAACAAATTAACTAGCTATGAATTCAGTAAAGGCAAGGAGTAGTGCTACAAGCCGAAAAAGAAGTGCTTAATGCTTTTATTTGAATGGTCACACTTAAGAGTTTCATCCACGGACTCAAAAGTTACGGAAGCACTTTGTCTGGCGTAATAGATAGTATCACAGGAAAGTCCTGCTCAGTAGCTTTCATTTGCTTGGTCACACTGTAGAATTTCATCCACACACTCAAACGTTAGAACCACGTTGTACAGCATAATAAATAGCACCACAGGAAAGTACTGCTCAATAGCTTTCATTTGAATGGTCACAGTTTAGGGTTTCATCCACGGACTCAAAAGCTAGAACCACCTTTTACAGCATAACAAACAGCACCACAGGAAAGTACTACTCAATAGCTTTCATTTCGTCATTTGAATGGTTACACTTTAGGATTTCATCCACAGACTCAAAAGTTAGAATCACCTTAGCTTGGACTAGCTTGTACAGCATAATAAATAGCACCACAGGAAAATACTGCTCAATAGCTTTCATTTAAATGGTTACACTTTAGGGTTTCATACACGGACTCAAAAGCTAGAACCACCTTGTATAGCATAATAAACAGCACCACTAGAGAGCACTGCTCAGTAGCTTTCATTTGAATGGTCACGTAAGATGACTCGAGGTGGTTATAGTATTGTCAAACAATATCGGAAAATTTAAAATATTTCTGATTCAATCATATTAAAACTCATATCAAGAAATCCACTGATAAAAACAGCCTCCGTGTCGCGCCTAAAGTTACAAATTGTAGACAAATGTCTTCGTCTTTCAATACGTTTTTTGACGGGCGTGTAATGTCCATTTTCTCAGTTCAATTTAACTCAATGAGCTTCCACTTTCAGCGACTCATCTTGGATTGAATATTAAGCGGAAAACACGCTTTATAACGACAAGGATGCGCGTAATTGATTCAAGAGCATACGTCAAATGTCAAGAGGTTCTAAGAGTTTCAGGAAGGGTATTGGTCCATTGATGATCGCGCGCGGTCCAATCTTGTCTTCGCGTATCTTGGTCAGCGGTTAACACCCAGAATCAACCAGCGACCGAATAGATGGTTTTCACGGCGGCCTTGTTGGTGGACAGAAACAATAGAAATCGTTTGCATAAAAATAGAGTTTTATTCCCAAAGGATGAAAATTTCATTGTTCTGTCCACCAGCATGGCCGCCGTGGAAACCATCTATAGCTTATCAGGATCCAACAAATTGTTTCGGTGGAAAAGCTGTTCAAAAGCCCGCTTAGTCGCCTTAGAGCAGTTTTCAATTCAGTGTCGTAAAACCAAAACCAAGGTAATTACTCTGACCAATAACAGCAGTCGTAAACAATCCAATGAACCAATCAGAGCTCGAAGCAATTACATGTCGGCGGCGCCAAGCGCGGGAAATTGTGTAATTACTTTGGGACTTAATTGAAAACTGCTCTAAAATTCATAATGAATTACACTTAAAAATGAGCTTTCTTTAGTAAAATCCCGCCTCAAACTTTAACAATATAACGCCTTTTTTTTTAGGGATAAAAAATGTCGATTAGGGTACGAAATAAGCTATGTCATGAGCAATCTCGTACCCAGAGTCCTCAGGCTTCTTGGTCAGCGGGGCCGTCGCCAGGAGGGTACCGCCAGGAGAGATGGTCCCGCTGACCAAGAAACCTGAGGACTCTGGGTACGAGATTGGGTCATGAGAAGCCAGCTTGTATATTCGGGAGATAAGTTTCCTTTCCCTGAAAATGTCTGCTGTTGAAATATTTCGCTAAAGGAACCTAAAAGATCAAACTGTATTAGCTTCCACATAGTAGGAAAACAGTAATCTCGTACCCAGATCTAACTCGTGCTTCTACTGTACTAGAAAAACAGTACAACGCCATTCCAAGCTTTATCCTAAACATTTATTTTTGGGTGCGCCAAAAATGATCTTTTATCGTTATATTTAGAAAAAGCAACACCAGGCAGGCAGACAGACAGGGAAGTTCATTTAATTTAGCCTTTTTAATCAACTGTCGCTTTATGAATATATTTTTTTTACGAACATAAATATTTACATTGAAAGAATAACCGTACTATTTAACATCAAATATTTGGTCGCCTTAGATTCGTGCGCAGGCGCAACCATGAGACCGAGTAAAAAAGAAGGGACTATGAAGAGCATCGGGGACGTGAGGGGCCTTGGGAGAGAATAGGGAGAACTGTGGAGGAGAGATCTCTTTGTGCCTTTCATTAAAAAATTTGGTCCGAGTCTCTTCCGGAAGCTCAATTCTCTCCCAGTCTCTTTTCTAGATTTTCTCACCTTTTGTGTTGCACATGGAGGAGTCTACTGTAAGTATAGGATAGGAGCAAGAGGAAATGATCCAGGAAAACAGAACCTATGCCCCATAATCATTATTTTCAATCTGATATTTGCTTGCGCCCATGGTGTGAAGGTTATTTGCATTCTTGTTCCCATGACCGCACGGTCATTATTCCGCAGAGATCATATATCATATAAATCTAATCATTGTTGCAGATATTTCGCTTGTGCAGCGAAGGGAAATAGCGTGTTGTGTAAGAGGCTATAAAAATCAACAAACACGCCAACTGTGAAATTACATGACGTCATTCAAACTGACCAATCAGGTGTCAGCCTTAAATAACCATATGCAGTATGACACCGAACTAATAACAGATTGAAAATTATTTTCATTGGAAGAGGCCCATATATATGGGGGAGACTAAAGACTCTCCTCTGGGGAGACTGTTCTCTTAGATTATTTTCTCTTTATACGAGCTAATAGCCTACAGCTTAAAGGGACACTGTCACCTATTTTTAGTATCACTTTGAAAAGCCAAAAAACATATTTGTTTCAATGGAAACCTTAAAATAATGGTCCAGTTTTGTTCACAAATACTCTACCAGTGCACAGAAACTAGTATTCGTTATCTTTGGCTGCGGATGGCCACGATGGAAATGGATTGCAACTTGAAAAAATTGGCCAATTTTTTCAAGTTCCTCCCAGAGCCGTGGAAAAATCACAGAAAAACTTATTATGGTTTGTTCTTCCTTGAGTTCTTCCTTGAAGAAATCACTTGATATTATCTTATTGGTGTTCTTAAAGCAATTTTATGTTCGAACATAGGTACTTTGTCATATATTTAGTGTATTTTGACCAAAACACAGCAAAATCTGCGTGACAATGCCCCTTTAAAAACAGTCACCAGCTCAGAAAACTCAGGAGGTAGGGATGGGGTCGACGGATCTAGAGTACACAGTTGGTTATATCCAGAGCCTTCTAGAGAACGTGGTTTTCAAGCGAATGTCGAAAATTACAAAGCGTAGTAATACCAGACCAAAGCAAACACGAATTACGTTTGACAGTAGAATGAAAACCGCTCTGGTGACAGTGATAATCAATGGCAATAGAATACCTTATGTAAAATGTTCATTAACGAAGCTTTTTCTTCTCAAAAACGGCATGACCATACGTACCTTTCACCTCCAAAAGCCTTCCCTTCTATTTGCAATAAAACCTCGAATCGTTTGAAATCCTGTAACGAGGTTTGGGTGAAATCCTGAAGTGTTGGAACTTATAAAGCAGTACTGTAATGCGGTTTCAATTATACATACAAGTTTTTTTTTTATTCGTACTTCAGAGACAAAAGATGAAATCCTAAAGCGTGTCACTGACCATTCAAATGAATGCCACTGAGCAGTACTTTCCCGTCAGGTGCTGTTTATTATGCTTTATAAAGTAGTTCAGTAACCTTGAGTCTGTGGATAAATTCGCAAAATGCCGTAATATGAAAGCTACCGTGAGTAGTTTGTCCTGTCGTACTGTTTATTATGCTGTACAAGGTGGTGCTAACTATTGTGTCTGTGGATAAATCATTAAGTGTGAGCATGAGCATTTAAATCGGAATTCAAATGAAAGTCGTTTGGACAGAACTTTCCTACGGTTGTGCAAGGTTGTTCTAAATTTCAAGTCCGTGGGTTAATTCCCTAAGTGCGGCCATTCATTGGACCCACCCTTTTAAGTTTTTATTTAAAATTATGTTTTTCACTCGTTATCGAGTTTCCCTCGGTAAATTCTCCGAAGAGAAACTCTTTCTGCTTTCTTTCATTTTTGTGACGCTGTTATGAAGACGTTGTTGGCTCGCTGACCGCTTGAGACTGAAGGCCTCTATCTGTTCCTTCATAGCGCCTGATACCTTTTCAATTCGCTGGAGTCTTCTTCCAGTGCTAAGGTTCTGACTGCGAAGAGAATCCTAAAAAACAACATTAAAAATTACATGGTGTATTATGCGTTGTTTTTACCCTTTCTGAAGTATAACACATTTTATTTACATTAATCACTATATTTAAAACACGAAACGCAAATTTGTGGCTAAGATCGGAAATTAAATAGACCATTTTACAATTGTGTGCTTAGTACCCTGGCCTTTGAATAAAAGTGAGACTGGAGTTTCAAACCTTCCTGCTTTTCATACGTAAATCATGTTAGTTAAGGAGAACAACATGATTTACATATGAAAAGAAGGAACGTTTCCATTTGTTTCAATCAAAACAAGGGTCAACTCGAGCCTCATTTAGGTTACTAAAGCCTGCCGCACACTTGAGGAAAGTGCTGAGCAAAATTCCTCGCGAGGCAGTTAGCTCAGCTGTTTCGCAAGTGTGCGCTGGATTTTTGGTGTCAGAGTTTTTCGCCTCGCGAGGTCGTGAGGCAAATATCTGTCGTGTTTGATATTTTTTGCCTCACGAGACAAATTCCTCATCGTGTGTGTGCGCCGCGAGAATCTGGCTGAGCCAAATTAATCGATTAGCCAATAAAATTGCATGGCGAGCTCACGTGATTTCAAGCTACGCGAAAATTAATGCGTGGTACAATTTTTGGCTACGGCAAAAGTTTAAAGTTTTCACAGAAAATGTCTGATAATATTACTAGAAGGTAAAATTAAAAGCGGATCATTTAATTTAATCTTTTCCGAACTTTTTCGGAACGGCGGAATTTCAGGTAAATATAATTTGGCAAGCTTGATGAAGACTGGCAAAACAAACGGCTTTACCTTTTTTCTCGTCGTATTAAATGAAATTTGGGCCAAGTTCAAATTTGGTACCTTTTTTTTTTTCCGTTCCCTTATACAAACAACAACGTCAGATCAAATTATATAGGTTTTGTGTAGAAGGTGAACCTACGACGGTTAATTTTCCTTGCTTTATGAACTCGAAAGCCATCACTACGCCGAGTTCAGCTTCTGGACTATCCAGCCATATTAGACCGTAAAGTAAACAAATTTGACTCACAATTGCAAAGTAGTTTTAAAGAGCGCGAATTCTTTTTTTTAAGTGAAGTTTTCCTTGGCGTTGCCGTTGTGGCTGCTTAAGCTCCCTTATTTTCCTTATGAAGTCCAAACTCTGTAACTTACACAGTGACTCATCCGCTGCCGTTATTAAATTTAATTTGTACTTCGATCGCTGTCACTTAATTTAACGAATCATTACCCTTTAAAGGTAAAACTGTGATGCGTGAAGATTTGCCAATAAGTCTACAGTTGCTATCGAAAATATATGCAGGTGGAATTAACCTTAATGATAACACTGAAAAAGAATTGTCACGAGTTGTGAACAAAGAGTTACTGATTCTATTTTTTATGTTGAAAATGTCTGTTTTAACGTCCGCTTTGACTAAATACCGAAATAAAATTTCTTTATTAAACGAGGTTTATTTTAAAAATCGAATCCTTCTGTTCGCTTTTCAATGGTAAGTGTCGAAAAGTCTCGCTACTGCGGTAGTAATTAAATACGTAGCTTTGTGAACTGAGACATATAAATGTAAAACATAAATTTGTCAAATGACGCGGCGCGCGCTTTTCAAGCATTTTGCATCAGTCGCATCTGATTTCTTACAGTGTTTTATAGCTTTTATTAACTATATTTTCGGAATAATTCTTTCATCGAATCCTTTACAAAACGATCGCTTAAAAGATTCGCGCTTGAATAATAAAAATTCTATCTGTATACTCAACTATATTTATGAGAAGCAAGCATATTGTTTCCCTTTAGCTAGTGAAACAGCTGAAAGGAAGTTATTGTACTAAAATCTGGCCATGGCGCGCTTGAGTCATCTTTTCGGCAAAAATCTTACCAAGTCGCGTAGAAGCCCCGTTGTTTCTTCCTCCAATTTTCTTGTGCTTGAACTCATCTCGTTCATAAGCTGATGAAATGATTTCGTTCTTTGTAAATGGTCATATTTTCTCGTACCAGAAAAACTTGGCGAGTTCCGCTGTGAATTTATTTCTCCATCGCTACCGCTCTCCGATGTAAAACTTTCAACGCTGTAGTTTGACCGAAATTCACGTCGCCTTGACTTTGCGTGGTTCGAGTTTCCAACAACCATAGTCCTTGTTCAAGTTGCTTTGACAATTTTGTTCAGTTCTTTCAAAGGACTCGTTAAGGCCCGCGGTTTTGATGTTAACTGTGACATAAACAAAGCCTTCCCAGAATGTCCTTGAACGAAATTTGATTGGATATTTTATGCTAAATATCACTGAATAATTAATGTTGCTTTTTTTACCCCCGTACGTGACATGATGGAGGAAAGATGTGTATACTAAAGGAAGCAATAATATACCGCCTAACAACTGATTTAGTACAGAATCTGACGACGGAATCAAATTCCAATTCCTGTTCGTGTTAACTGTTCAAACAATGAAGATTTGAAGGTGTCAAGGCAAGAACTGACCGGATCCGAAGTGACCGTTTTTGGCTTTCGCGGTTATCACGCGCGCTACTGACACACACATATTCCACTCGCGTCTTACATTCGTGTAACATCCTCGAAAAAGTAATGAAAATGAAAAAACAACAACAACAAAAAAAACAAGAAATGGAAAAAACAAGCAAACGAGCGACTTCAAACAAGTTTAATTTCAAAATTACCTCCTCTGAAATATGGGTGTGAATGCTTCTTCTTCGCATGTCACATGGATCCAAAATAGGAGGCCAATGTTATTCGCAATTCCCCTTTGGGAATTCGAACTAGTTATTTTGCTTGTTTCTACGAGGTTCACACATAGACGCCACCGGTGTTTCAATATTCAATCAATCAATAGATCGATCGATCGATCGATCAACGATCGATCAATCGATCGATCGATCAATCATTCAATCATTCATTCTTTCATTCAATTAATCAATCAATCAATCAATCAATCAATCAATCAATGCCTTTATGTAGCTCTTCCTTAAACTCCAGGGAAGTTATTTGACTATCACGCACTTGTATGGTGGCCTATGGCTATCATTCGAAATTTACCTCAAATTTACAGACAAAGACTAGAAAAATCGAACAAAAATTAATAAAAAAAGAAGATTAAAAGTAAAATGGTATTTAAATCAAAAGTAAAAGGCATTTTATTTGAAGATCAAAGTAAAAATAAAACAAAATGAAAATGAAAATGAAAGCCAAAACAAAGTAAAATGAAAATGAAAGCAAAAACAAAATGAAATCAAAATGAAAGCAAAAACAAAATGAAAATGAAAATGAAAGCCAAAACAAAGTAAAATGAAAATTAAGCAAAAATCAAAACTAAAAGCAGTTGTACATAAAATGAAATACAAGTAAATTGAAAGTGAAATGAAAACAACTACCAAAAAAAATCAAATGAAATTAAAAGAAAAGCAAAAGTAAAATGAAAATTTCTAAGAGCCTAGAGCTATCATAGTATACCAGGATGCTTTGCACGATGGCGTCATACACCAGAGTCCCTGGGACGAGTTCGTGTATAAAAGATGGCGGAATGGAGAAATTTTAAGGAGAAAATGAAAGCGAAAAGAACCGATGGGGGAAAGGGGAAGAAGAAGGATACGGCTGGTGCATGGAATCGCGACAACGACACTTTAGTTGTGCAGCGACTAAGCGCGGAAGTATCAGGTAAAGCACAAAAATATTCAAGAATTGGTGCAAGGGTGTTCGTGCCCTACGAATACAAGGAGTTCACGATAGAAAACATTCGAAATGCCTGCCAAAAACACTTCGCAGTGGACGATACAATGACCTGCGACATAGTGGCAGGAGAACAGGGACCATCTTGCAGCTCCGTGAAGCAGATCCCGGACACTAAAGTAATTCATGTGCGTTTTGTCGAACGAGTTGCAACTGGCGAAGCTGATGAAGTTTATAGTGAAGCGACTCGAGCCCCTGACCATGGTGTTAAGTCGCCTCCAGCGAAAAGGAGATTTTCGGGGATGGGAAATGGCACACAAAACAGATCACAGCCTACGAAATCTGCACCAAGTCCAAGCAAGTTCGTCCCGAGGAGTCTTTCAGTAGTTGAAATGCTTAAACTAGGCAAAGAAATCGTGCAGTCGACAACATCAGTTGATATTTATTCCTTTGATTTACAGCAAATGTCATGGTCCAGGATACCACATTCTGTTGATTTCTCTATTCAAAAAGAACCTTTTGGGACAGGAGGTTTCCGTGAAGCTTATAAGGCTACGAGCAACGCAAAGGGATTTGAAAATACAACTTGGGTCATCAAAAAGTATTTGCCAAAATCAATCAGTGACATCCAGGCGACAGGTCAAACAGTGGAACAACATACCAAGAAAGTTGTACAAATGCACTACCTTGCAAGAAATTTTGCAGGACGCTTAAGGCAAGAATTGCAAAGTAGTGATAACCTTGAGCTGTTTGGTGAAACATTAAGATATAACAAGATTTTTTTGGGTAAGCTTGACTCTGATGAGTATGTTACAGTCGAAGAGTATGTTGAAGGTTCCTTTGTCAAGCACATTAACAATAATGGGCACATTTGTGGGGACACTAGCAATCCTGTCTGTAATAAGGCTGAATGCCTAGCCCATTATTCCTTTGAAAGGTCAAACAAAGAAGTTATGGTAGTTGACATACAAGGGTGTGATTACTTCGTTTTTGACCGAGAAATTGCTTCAAAGGAACTAATATCAAGCAAAGAATTTCTTTTCTGTACAGGTAATTTGTCAACCAGTGCTATAAACAATTTTATTGAAAGCCACAAATGCAACTGGTACTGTGCACTACTCAAGTTACCTGAATGTACAAGCGGTTAGGGTTCATTGTGGTTATTTCTGCAGAGGTGTTTTCCCCAGAGTGGGGTAATCAGGACATGTTGTAAAAATAATATTGAGGGTGAGGCAATTATCGAGCAAATAGAGTCACTTATAAGTAAGAGAGGCACCCTGCATTAGATGGCAGGTGGGTTTAAGTTGAGTTTTTGAGATCTACGGTCAATTCAATAAAACCTTTACACTTGCAATTTACAAGGATACCTATTGCTTTCAACCTCCGAAACAATGGCTACACTTGTAAAAGTTTTATTAAATATGACCCCTGTTTCATTTTTAGTGTTGAAGGTTTATCTTCATTACAGAAATCAATATGATGCAGTTGTCGCTGTTTTCTGTTGTTTTGTTGTTGATGTTTCGGCATTACAAATATACACTTGCGTAAACCTATAAAGTGTTCCAGTTTAAGTACCAATACCAGTTTGTGTGGAACGAAGCAAAGATTTACACAGTCAAATACTTAAAATCTCGATCAGTTCTTTAGCTCTCCCAACTCTTTATCACTGAACAAGTGATAATATGTATTTAAAAACAAACAATGAAATATACTGGCATGTTATGTACCTGTCATGTTAATTATCACATAAGCCAGAACACAATAATAGGGGTGTATTCCTGCCTGATTATTAGCTTGAGGGCTCTGAAAACTACCAGACAATAATTATATATCATTGAAATGTAATACACTTATCTTACAGGGTCAGTGGAAATCTTGTACAGGGAGGAGAGTTGGGGAGGGCTCGAGTTGCACAAGGACTGACAAACTTTAACAGTGAGATTAAGTAGCTGAACTTGAGCCACATTTCAAGGTTGCTCAAAAAATATCCTAATGTAAGCTATGACCACAGCATTTTATAGAATCCTTACAGTACTGTAAAGACATCTTAAAGTTAACTTAAAATTTGATTTAACAACAAGAAATGTAAAAAGTTCACAGTTGATATTTTGGTAAGTGAAAACAAAATAAAGGTGTCTTTAGTACAACTTTCTACAGACAAACACCAAACAGTGAGCACTCCATGCATATCAAATAAAGGGCTGAATGCTTAACCTGCCTTAGGTCTACTTTTCCTGTTTTGTTTAGATTTGCTTCTTGTTATATGAAAAATGCAGGCTGCAATTTTTTTCTGGTACAATCATCATTTTTGGATAAAATTCCATGAATAAAAATGTTTTCCTAGTGTCTTCAGCTAAAGCCTTTGAAATAATACCAAAGAGGGACAGCAAAGTAGTACACATCATAAGGGGAGAAACCTGCCCATTCCCATGGAATTTTCACCTGGAAAAAATTTGAGACTATATGTTTATGAAATGATTTTAAAATAATGCAAATCTCTGGAAATAGGATAAAAACAAGCTTGGTCTAATGTGATTAAGCCTCGCCAGTAAAAATGATCTAACAACATCCTGTTACAACTGCCTGTAAAGCTATTTATCTGACAGTACAATAACATTGAGTTACATGGTGGCTGGTAAGCTGAAGTGTGCCTTAAGGAAAAGAAATGCATCTACACATTCTTCAGGCTTTATTTCCTCAGTCTTGGGAATCAAGCGTTCACATTCCCCTCGAAATCTTGCATCCAGGTAATCATCATCAATTTCAAGTACTCCAGCATGAGCTGCTACTTCTTCCAGTTGCTCCTCTGAAACAGGCCAACCTACAGAAAGGTACACTACAGATGTTAATTCTATGGAATTATACCAAATTAAAATGATTTTCAACACCATACTAAACATTTTATGAATAAACAGGTCAACCTTAGGGTTAGAGGACAAAATTGGGAGAAATTAATAACAAGCAGTAATGCACAGATATCAATATGTCTGACCAGAAAGGTTTAGGGTACTTGACGTTTAAAAATTTGTTTAACGTTTTTTTCTCAACATTAACATCTTTGCTGGCATTGGTAATTAATTAATCCCCACCCCCTATCAAATATTTAACATAAAAACTTGGAAAATCAAACAAAAGCCATATACCAACTGATCATTGGAGAATTTGAACAAGTCAGACCATAGCTGCAGCTGTATGTGGTTCCCAATTAAGGTACAATGGCACTTTTTTGGCCAGGAATGTGGCTATAAATGAAATACTATTCAATTATAAAACGATTGCATTTAACTACTAGGCAATAAATACAGTGGCTTCTTTGGAGGGGGTAGTCAAGGTTTGGGATACATCAAATGGTCAATAATAATAATGAACCCTTTGACACCTGAACCGCCTGAAACCGTCCGTGATGGAACCACGGTCCTTCTACCATTTGTGACGTCATCTTTTTATAATAAAAGATGTTTTTTTTGTACCTAACTCAAGAAGAAGGAAGAAGTCTTTGAAAAAATGCCCAAATGAGAGAGCTCTCGTGAATTGGGCCAGATTTACACGCGAAAAAACCTATCATATTTGACAGCAATTTTGCATAATTACAAAATGTACGCTCTCGCGCGTGGCACTGAGGAGAAAAGGGCGACAGCTCGCGGTCTAATTTTAAGTAGACTTATTCTAAAGGTGCGCTACAACGGCATCTTTACCATATTCACTATCAATTCTTCTATTTTGTTTTTATTAACCTCACGTTCTAACGCTTAACGAGATGGCTTAAAGAGCCCTTTTATTCTCGTTCAAAAACTGTCTCATGCCCGAAACCAAAAGTCGATTCATTTGACTCCGAACGAAACGGAAGCTTAGTTTTCATATTGCAAACAACGTTTTCGACAGTTTGCTAGCAATTTGCCTCCACAGCAATCAAAAAACGGCATTAATGGCTTCAAATTGCCGTTTTCTGCAAATTCTCTAGGGGTCAATGGGTTAATCTCAGGCTGTACAGACGTATTCTTGCAAGTTGCACTAGTGAAGTATGGTGGGCAATAACTGCAATTTGATTTTTTAAAAAGAAATAAAAAAGAAACAAAAATATCCAGATGAAACACTTTTTAATTTCTTGTGTTCGATATATTACTTCAAAATTTCAATAAATGGAAATACCATGTGAGATCTACCACTTTCTTCGAGACCATATTCACCAGGAAAATTGTAAATGTGGTCAGGAATACCATGGGGCAATGCTGTGTCCTTTTGTTGTCGAATCCTGTGAGTATTCCAAACCGTATCTTTGAATGTGTCCAACTCCTTTTGCAATAAGGGAATCATTACAAATGCCAAGAGCATCCTAATGAAAGTAGAGGTTTCATTAAAATTTCCAATTCAGAATTGCAAAATCTTAGACTTTCTAAGGTGGCGACAAGCTCTTTTTCCAGTCCCTTCAACAGCATCTAGGACCCTACAAGTCTGAATAGGCTACACTTTTGGGTTAAGTAGCTGTGCATACAGTCAACATTTAACTTAATAAATTTTAATGCTACTCAGAAATTGCAAAAAAGTTCCCCTCCCCCCAAAACAAAGTTTTGACTGGACTTTAAGCCACAACCTTTGCAATACCAATACAAGTACTTGCAAAGATTACTAATTGCAGGTCAAACAGTCAAGTCTAGTTGTGTCTTGTCAAATAGTCCATGTCATCTGACATTGTCCATTGTGGGCTGTCCTCCAAACCACTATAGTGAATTAAAATGAAAGTCATCTTTATACATGTAGTTGTCAAGTATTTCCAAGGAAAGCACAGATTTCAGAAACTCTGGCTTGAAGAGGGATGAAAACCATGACCCTTGCAATTGGTGCTCTTCCACTGATTTTGATTTGCAAATGAGAAACATTGAATAAAATTGTGATATATTGTCAAGAAATTTTGTACAATGTATGTGAAATGAAGATGTAAGAATAAACTTGAGCGATCTTTGTTAAGGATTTCTTTGCAAGTGCTTTTTTGGTTTAAAACTGGTTTGCAGGTTGCATATTATAATTTTAAATATATTTCATGTTTATGTTGTGGTTCAATTTTACCCTTGGTTCAAATTTTTTTTTTTTTTGTTATGGGCTATGGTAATGTATGGTAATGAGTTTTAAACAAAGGAAAATAAAATTTGAACCAAGGATACAATTGAACCACAACATATACATTGGGATAAACACAGCACTGTTTACAGACCTATCTGTTTCATCATGGGGGTTATAGTGGTGCTGATCTTTAAGCCATCTTAGTTTTTCTTTGTAGTATTTTTCAAGTCTTTCGTGCAATTCCTTCCACCACCTTTCAATCTGAAAGGTAACGTAAAGCATTAAACACTGAAGTAAAATGTAGGGAAACAACAATAAAGATGGATAATGAAAAGAGAGAATAACATAATCCTTTTGCAAGTAAAACTGCTTCTGAACAATTAAACCAGACGACGCAAAGCAAACTTCAAATGCCACGTGTGAAACGATCAACAAAATACTTTAGAAAACAATATTTTTCTCCTTAAAAATGGAAGAAGACGGGAAATTAGAACACCTAATGGCACTTACTTGGTTAGCAGTAGATGGTCCATAAATCACTGTTTCAGTTGGATCCATATCACCATGATGCTGACGGAGAAAGGAATGCATTGTTGCCATCACACCTGTTTCGGTACCTCTATCCATCCTCAAGAATGACGGCATTACTTTGCTGTGATACAGATACTCTAAATACCAACGGCCTATCAATCTCGGCTCGCTGTTGGTGGTCCAAATCCGAAGCCAAAGCAACCTCCTACTTGCAGTATCTATACTGCCATATATCGCTAATGGGAAGGCATCATTCTGAAATCCCATCAGTTTATTATGACCATCGACAGAATGAACCCAGTTTGGACCTCTAGATGTGAAACACTGTTTCTTTTTCTTGTTTTTGACACCAACTGCACGACTTTCCAGTCCTTCGGCATCCAGATCTTGCATGACTGCATACACCAGATCTCTGGGAACATTTAAAAGGTGCTCTTGTCGGATTTTTCTGTGTAATGCTCGGTAACCAAGAAGTTGGCCGGGTCCTTCAAGTTCTTTACCAACAGCCTCCATAACTTCGTCGACAGTGATATTTTGATCCGTGTAAAAAATATTGAAGTGTCGAAGTCTTCTATCCAGAGTGTGTATGCTCCAAGCATACATAGGATAGTCTCTTTTCAAAAAATCTAAAATTTCCTTTCTTTGCATGCCTTGCCTTACGTACATTGCCAAGTTTTCCTTCAACGCGAGGTCGTCACGCCAAGCATCATTTCTACAGGCCGCCATCTTGTGTTCTCAAGACTCACAAAGCACGACGGGACGGTACGGCGTTTCGTGCAAAGCATCCTGGTATACTATGATAGCTCTAGGCTCTTAGAAATTTTCATTTTACTTTTGCTTTTCTTTTAATTTCATTTGATTTTTTTTGGTAGTTGTTTTCATTTCACTTTCAATTTACTTGTATTTCATTTTATGTACAACTGCTTTTAGTTTTGATTTTTGCTTAATTTTCATTTTACTTTGTTTTGGCTTTCATTTTCATTTTCATTTTGTTTTTGCTTTCATTTTGATTTCATTTTGTTTTTGCTTTCATTTTCATTTTACTTTGTTTTGGCTTTCATTTTCATTTTCATTTTGTTTTATTTTTACTTTGATCTTCAAATAAAATGCCTTTTACTTTTGATTTAAATACCATTTTACTTTTAATCTTCTTTTTTTATTAATTTTTGTTCGATTTTTCTAGTCTTTGTCTGTAAATTTGAGGTAAATTTCGAATGATAGCCATAGGCCACCATACACTTGGTTTGGAGAACATGTTTCCGGACATCGTCCTTCGCATTGGTTATTATATGTACTAGTTTTTGTTTTACACTGTGTTAATGATTCATATTTATTGTAAATTGATAATTGTTTTTAATTCGCATGAAATCAAATAAAGCTTACAAATACGGCTGGTCGGCTGGTCTATTTCCCTCTGTTGTTTCTTTCTCTCTCACTTGCTGAGACGTAACAAAATTTATTTACTACAAGCCGGATGTTTTTCTGTTTTGAGGTTGTGCAAGAATTTTTTTTCGGGATCGTTCGATACTTTTGTTCATTTGGCTCGCTGTGTAGGAATTTGTTTTGGTAATTGCCCACCCCCCCCCCCCCCCCACCCCCCTCAAAATAAAATGGTCCATCCCTTGCGTTACCTTGATAGATAGATAACTTTATTTATACACGGTAATGCCATTCAGGATACATGATGGTTATACATAATAAATTAGAAATAATTTAAATATCTAATTCTAATTCTAATTGTGTGATCTGCAAAAGGCATAACCCATCACAGCAGGTATGTAAATGTGCATGTGGTGTTAGTGTTAAAATGTGAGACAAGGTGCGAGTGCTAAATAAATAACAATAATAATAATAATAATAATAATAATAAAAGTTCCGGGGTTAAACATTTAAAAAAAAAACATTTTTACATTTTTACAAAAACATTTTTACATTTTTAACATTTTAAAACATTTTAATTTTCCGTTTTTAAACATGGCACATGACAGCCATTTTGAAAGCTTCCACTGACTGCTCTTCAATGACTTTATTTGGTAAAGAGTTCCATTCTTTTCGATTCTTTGATTGTACGTGCAATAAAACTGTGTTGGTATTTGTTTGTTTTGGCACTAACTTGAACGAGTTTCTTAGGATGGAATTGCCTAGTGCCCTGACGTCTTTTATATAATATATAGGGTGGAAATTGTATGGCTGACAGGCCAGAAACCACTTTAAACATCATTGTAAGTCGTGCCACTTTCCTTCTTTTCTCGAGTGTTGGCCATACAAAATACAATATCAATACAAAATATAAAAGCTACAATCTAAGCTAACAATGTAAGTCAAAATAAATAATGTGAAATTTAAAACAAGAATATATTAACTATCTAAATAAAATAAACTCACTAAGTAACAAAGAAACCTGCGGCTTTTCAGGGATGCCCTGTGCAAAGTCTATAGACCTTGGTCTATAGCCTGCGCTCAGGACTTCTCCTATTTCTCTTCAGTTCACTGCACGCAGGCTATTGGTACACTGAAAAATCTTTTTCTGCAAGGAAAGAATTTAATTGTGAAATTTAACGCAACAATTGGTGAAACTACAATATTTTCTGTAGACTTGCCCACAAGTCGAGCCTAAGAATTAAGTGGGAAGCTCGACGTTCGCGCTGGGACTGCCAGACCGGAAATGAGAAGCTAACGAGAGGATGCCCCTGCCGGGCCGTGATTCAATCTCTTTCCGCTTTTGCTTTTAGCCCGAAAACCAGTGCAAAGTTTCTCGTCGACTTAAGATTTTATTGCTTAGCTTTCAAAACGAACGAACATTGAATCTTGGTAAATAGCCTGCACATAAAATAGCTTTTCGGGCCCGAAAAGTCTTCGGAGTTTTCCAGGGGGAGTTTTCGGAGACGGCGCTTTCTCAAAACTCCCGAACAAGATTGTGAGCTGACTGTCAAAATGCTAGCGGTGTCCTGTAATTGACATAGTGCGTCATATAATGGTAAACGAAATTCAGACGCTTCGACATTTGGCTTCGACAGGTTTGATGCATTTGAATTGCAAAAATTTGCCATTTAGTATAAGTTTTTTATAGTGCTTGTGTTCAGATGTTATGGGGAAAAGGGACAACCGAGTGGTAAGAAATGTTTATTTTGTATTTGAAGACTTCGCCATTGAATAACGAATACAAAACTTTTCGGTATTCCTGAGTATTCAATTCATCGACAACGTAAGTTAGATTTTTAATACGAAGCGTAGATTCCATTTGTTTTTGATGTTAAGTGAGCTTATGTAAAGGAAGAAGTTAAAAGTTAAGCCATAGTTTAGTTAGGCCAATTTGTACTGAAAAGTGAATCAATTATGTATATAACACCATATCTAAGCTTAACATGATTATGTAAGCTTAGGTATGGTATTATATATAGACGGGGGGGGGGGGGGGGGGGGGGGGGGAGGTGGAAGGGTGGTGCTCTGACCATTTTTAGGTGGTAGTGTGCCAATGGGACCCTCGCCCTATAGACCACTTTCATAATGGCGGCCGATTTATTTATTCTTTTATATGTATGTTAATTAGCCTCACCGGCCTCGGTAACATGTGCAAAATTCAAAAGAATTTTTACTCTAAAATGAGGTCAGTGAGGCTAATTAACATATATATATAAAAAATAAATAAATCGGCCGCCATTATGAAAGTGGTCTATACAAGACCTGGTTCAGCTACATTTTGTAGTCACCAAAAATCCCTACCCTATCCCAGACTTGCTATTTTCCAGAAACTTTATCTTCATACCACTGATCATTTTCCCATTTAATAATTGGGTAAGATTTCCGTATAACCCCACATATTAATTATACATGTACTCGCTATTGTTTTTTTTAGGCATTCTATTGTTTTGGCGTTTGTTTCAGTTTTAAGAACCGTATGCATAACTAATGTATGGGGTTATGAAAATCTTTCCAATGATCAGTTTACCGTATTCTTGACCAAAACTCTTTCTTTTATATACCCTATCCCAGACATGTTTGAAAACCAAACCATTCACAGCAGCACATACCCAGATAACTTATATATAAGAGTACCCTCCTCCTTCCCTGGACTTATAGAGCAGTCTTAATTTGTTTTTAATTCTGTTATCTTAAGTTGATGTGAGGCGTTCCCACAAGGAGGTTAAAGGACTGTACTTTTATATCGATCAGTAAATTCCAGCTTCAACTTTCAACTTTATTGGTTTCATTTTTTTTTAATTAAATAATTGTATGTACTACCACCCATCAGGTCCATGTCTGGGCATAACATTTCCAAATGCACTAGTTCTAAGGCCCCGTCCACACGTATACGTTTACGTTCGTGAACGCACATTTTTTTATGCGTTTAGGCCTCCCATCCACACGTAAACGACGAAAACGGTCACCCTAAACGGATATTTTCGAAAACGCTCTCCAAAGTGGATATTTTCGAAAACACCGTTTACCCATTTACGTGTGGACAGCGTAAATGGATATTTTCGTAAATGCTGATGTCACAGATTCGGACCCAGTCCACAAATAAAGAAAATAGAGCAGATATCCAATATGACGTACTTATCTACGCATGCTCAATGCAGATTTAAAACGTTTACATATCGTTTTAGCATTTACGTGTGGACAGGTGAAAACGAATCGTAAACGATGGCTGGCTTCGTGTGGACAGGAGCGTTTTAGATAAAAAAATATGCGTTTACGAACGTAAACGTATACATGTGGACGGGGCCTAAACAAACAGCAAAAATATATAGCTGTGTACAGCTGTTTCCCCCCCTTTTGACAGACAGACAGACAGACAGACAGGGAAGGGCAGCTGTACACAGGCTAAATAACACACTCCTTCAAAGTAAATACAGAATATAGAAACATAAAGATATTAGAGTCTTGTTACCTTAATTTGATATTTCATTTATTTCTCAGGCATATGCGAACCCTATTGCAATGGCGCGGGCACGAGGCCCTGCTCCGTCATCTGGGCCAACAATAAGAGATTACCTCAACAGAAATAGGCCCACACTGTTAGTATATTTTATGCTGTGTAATAATATTATTGTTTTTAGACTTGCTACAGGTCAATCTTTTAATATCTTCAGTGCAGCTTTCAGTTTCTCTCTTCTCTCAAAACAGATCTTCTTATGGAGCCTATTTCTGTTTTTTGTTGTAACAATGTGTTTCTAATTCCTTCTAAATTATTTAATGTTTTAATTTATATTTGACAATTGACAGGGAAGAGATAAAAGAAATGATAAACAAAAAGAAGATGGAGCCTATTTGTATTGTTTTGTAGTAACAATGTGTTTCTAATTCTTTTAAATTATTTATAAAATTAATTTATATATGATAAATGACAGGGATGAGGTAAAGGAAATGATAAACAAAAAGAAGACGGGATCAGAAACTCTGGCTGCATTTGAAGAACATTTAAATGAGGTGACAGTCATGCAGAAACTAACTTATATGCAAACTCCTTCTGAAGCAAGAGTTTAATTAATTTTAGGGCATGCAATAAGAAAAGACAATGGATAACCTTTTAACATTTCTTACTGTTTTGAACTAAGTCAAAATAAGAATAGGACAATCACATGACTTAATTTTATAGTTTATTTGTGGCCCGAGTAACATCATTTGCGAGGGTGCAAATGATGCTACGAGGGACACAAATAACTTATATGCCCTCCAAAAGTCATGTGATTATCATTATTATCAATACACAAGGCCAAATCGTACAAATTCATTTAATAAGAAAAAAATGTTTAACAGAAACAGGGCCGTAAATGCGTTTGCAGCCCGTCAAATTCAATATTGCCCGCCACTCACGCGTGTTTTCTCGAAGGCAGTTTCTTATTTAGCCGCGTATATTGATAATAATTAAGGTTCATTGTGAGAGCATGAAAGTACCAATATCTCACCGGTAGAGTCTACCTTCTATAGCTCAGAAGGAGGGCGGACACTTATTGAGAATTATATAACGTAATGTCCACACTTAGAAAAAGAAAGAAAATCTAAAATCCCCACTCAGGATTAAACCTGTGACCTCAGCTAGGCTTAGACTTACATAGCCTACAGTACCACAGTACCACCTAGATCCTCGGGTTGTTTAGGCCTAAATTTAACAATATAAACTGCTAACCCCAACCCCAACTGAAAGCTAACCAGTTACTCTGTTATATAAGTTTCAATAAGGTGTCCGACCTCCTTCTGAACTATGGAATCTAGACTTTCCCTTTCTCAGCCCAAATTGCAATAAGATGCTAATTTTTGGCAAGTGGCCATTTGTCATCCTGCTTTTTCCAAAATCTCATCAAATCCCATAATTTCACAAATTTATTTTTTGGGATGTCATCACTTTAGGTCTAGTTTAGAACTTTATTACAAGCCTCTAATTCGTGTTTCAAAATCAGAGTTATGTTTTTGACAAGATGACCCACTAGTCTCCGAAAGAAGTAATATTGTTATTTATTGTTATTCATTTCTTCAGAAATTCAAAAATGAGTTAAAGAAAAACAGAGAGAAATTACTGGGCAGTGCAGAAAGTTCATCAAAAACAAAGAGGAAAGAGGTATTAGCTTTCACAAGTTTTATTCTTAGTTAACTTTTATCCAACTAAACACTATAAATACCGTAGCAAAATAACACTATAAAATAGCAAAAGAATGTCTACTACTAACACTGTATAGCTGAAAGCCAGTGTTACATCGCCAAGTTTTCTTACGATCAGCAAGTTCATTACTTTCAGATCTGAAAATAAATGTTATTTCTGGGTAAAGTGCTACTTTTGGAATTCTGTGGTATTTTTTTTTACTTCAAAATGTTGTGTGCAATAAGGGGTGGACATTGGTAAAATGTAGAAATTTCACCATGCTGTTGGCGTAGTGTTTCATCATGTGCGAGAGCCTTTTGTATGTTCATGAATAATAATTTATCAGGGGTGTAGCAAAGAAAAAACTGAACAGGCTCGTTAACAAGCCCAGCTGGTTTTTCTGGCTTGTGCACCTTCAAAATCACCCCAAGTCAATGTTTTCTAGTGAAATATTTCAGGCGGTGATAAGTTCTCTTTCAGCAGGTGAAATTAGCCAGTAGCCGGCTCTTAGCAACATCCCTGATTTATGATATTGTACTTTACATTTTCAGAAAAAGAAGTCTGGTAAACGTAAAAAGAGAAGGGTGAGCTATTGTTCTTGACAGTATGTTTTCAGTACAAGTTAAATATTAATTTATCATTCTGTTATGCAGGTGCCAAAATTAAGAAGCAGTAAATTGGCAGACGCTGGTGTAAAAGTTGACTTTTTTGATTATTATATAGATCCTTGCTTAATATAGTAGGGTGTTATAAATTATTTCTTTTCATTGAACTAACCAGAATTGCTTTGTTTGTGTTTCATTTCAAGCGTCGTTCTTCATCGTCATCATCTACATCAACTTCTGATAATAGTGAATCTAAAGAGGAGTATAAGGTAGGCGCTTGGTAGACCACGAGCAGTCCCTCTTTCCCAGCTTAGCCCGTTGAGCGAGAAACGAAAACAACCTTGGGAGAGCGGAAAATGGTCACACAAAAACTGGAGGTGAGACAGGCACCTGTCTCACACCCAGTTTTCACGCGGCCATTTTCCACTCACCAAACCTCTTCGGCAGTACTTGTGCATGGTACCATTGATAATAATTTTGTTATTCAGTATTTTACAAAATAAAATTTTGAATTTTTCTTGAATTTTGATATCAAATTTGTTTGGCACTCTTGGGAGTTACAAGGTACCAGTATATAATCTTCGATATCAACATATTTATTTGTAATTTGAGTTGTCAGTGAGTTGTGTCCCACCAGACTCCTCGGCAGCATTCTCCGGTTATACTGTGATAGGGCAGGAAGCAGTGGGAAGGGGAACAGAGGTTATTATTTCAAATATTTTCCCTCATTGATCATCCAAGAGAGGTTTTTAATAATGAGACGGCCATAATATACAAGGAAATATCATACATCGAAAGAACGCTAAATACTCAGTTTTGATCAGTGTTTTTGGCTAGCACAGTATAAGCAGGAATCACACAAAATTCCCTGACCTCCCCCATTTTATATAATTATAGAAAAGAAGAAAGAGCAAAAAGAAAAAGAGGAAGAGGAAACACACACAGGGTGAACAAGATGCAGAAGAACCCAAGACAAAAAAGAGAAAGAGAAAGCACAGAGATGACACATAATTGTCATCTTCATAAAACAGGTATTGTAATTTAAAACCACATTTGCTGTTATAAATCAGAGGCCCTGTAAGGGAGGGGGGGGGGGGGGGGGGGGGGGGGGGGGGTGGGTATAAGGTAAAAGGTCTTCACAATCATAATAGCTCACAACTGCTGGAGCTTAACCTGGTTTCTGTAACATGAAGCAACTGAGAGTATTACTACTCCCCCCTGGATGAGATACTAGTCCATCGCAGGGTTACCTCCCAGCATTATGTCGCCCATACCCATTTATACACAGTGAGACAACATGAAGCAAAGTTTCTTGTCTAAGGAAACAACACGATGGCAGAGACTGGGCTCGAACCACCGAACTTCAGGTTAAAAGTCCGACAATATGAAATGTTTTGCACGTGGCTTTGCGTTTAAATTAATCGAGGTAACATGAAAAGGGTCTCCCACACCTTTGTGAGCTGAAATAGTCAACAATAAGATAGCCAATCAGATTGGTAGATTTCAAAAGTGTACTAATTTATCGTTATTATGTGATTTTAGGCCAGCGTGAAGAACAAAGCCATTGCCAAATGAAGTTGGGATAAACTCCTTGACAAAACTGTACTTATTTATCCCATTAAGTTACTATGCTTTCTAGTAATGTAAGGGGAGGTTTTAGAACATTACTGCAACATAACTTCCATTTAAAGTCATGGAGAGAAAGTGTTGCTTTATTTGAAGTAGCCTAAAGAAAAAGGTTTTTTGGCTCCATTGCATTCTATTCCCTTTCTCTCAGGGATAGTCGTGTATGCAAAAATTGACAAGCACAAATTAAAGTTGTCTGCAGCCTTATTTCCCAGTAGGAAATGAGGTACCCAAGAGCCAATCGGAATTTTGTTTTGCGAGAGCAATGCACATTTATTCATACACAATATTTAGTCTGAAGTCCCTCTTTTCGTCTCCACTTACATGTTGCATTTCCTCTCGGAAAGCAATTTTTCTGACAATCGCTTACTGTCAACAGTCTTAAAAAAGCTACAGGAGGCAAACACACTGACATTGTTGTATTTTTATTTTAATCATTCATTTGATAATTAATAGCTACACAGCAATAAATATAATTTTATCACGATATTACACAGCTTATAAACACAAGTAGGAAACAAATACTGTACATACTGTAGCACTCTTTTACAACACCGTGTATATTTTATAAATTTTTGAATGTAATGATACAAAAATTATAAGGTGGGATAATTAATATTTGTTAGTAATGATTTTTACATAATATTCTGTCAATCAAAACTCAAACAATAAAACGTTCTATGTTCAATGTACAAGTCAAATGTTCTTAGAATCTTCTAGAATAGAGCTGACACTTGATTTACACAAAAAGGCAGTATTTCATTGTAATTAACTTAACCCTTTCACACCCAGAATCAATTATGGAGACATGTATAAATGTAGTTCTAACTTTTGAGTCTGTGGATGAAATCCTATGGTGTGACCATTCAAATGAAACCTCTTCAGCAGTACTTTTGCCTGGTACCATTTGTTTTTCAATACTTTACAAAATCAAATTTGCGATTTCACTTGAATTTTGATTTTATCAGATACAAAATTGGATTAAAGCCTTGAGATTCCGGAAACCTCTAATTTGCCTTGGGGCGGGTCAGGTTAATAGCTCCCTCAGCAAAATTTTCATGGGAGTTTAAGAGTTAAGAATTTAAGTCTGTAAAAGTTGATGAAAGTTCAAGCTCTCCTTCTTGTTTGTCCACAAATTCAAAACTTGTGTGTACAGTCAACCCTTTGAAGGAGGTCAGTGGTTGTAGTGTAGCTGAACTCTCTAGGCAGACAGCTAGAGCTGGTCCTGAGCAGGGGTGTAGCTAGGGGGGGTCCTGGGGTGCCTGTGACCCCCCCTTTGTAAGATAATTTTAGTAAAACACAGCGTGGATGTCAACATGAGAATCTGGTAAGTTTCCTGGGTGTGACTCAGTGTGACCCCCCCTTTGAAAAATCCTAGCTATGCCCCTGCTGAGGGTGTCCAGCTTTATTGAGAAAGTTCACTGTATTCATTAACTCTTGTCCATTACAGTATTATATCCTGGCCTTTCACCTGTTTTTGTACATGAAGTACAGACTAATGTGGGGAAGGTATCTGTTTGTAGTAAATGAGAGGTTTCAGGGGCGGATCCAGGATTTTTATATGTTGGGAGGGGGGGGGGGGGGGGGGGGGGGGGGGTGGGGGTCTACAGGTATATGCCTAAGCCTATAGAATTTTTCATTGTTGCAATTAAAAAGAAAACTGTTAAAACTGAGTCTAACCCAATCCCCCGTCCCCCTGTATCTGCCCCTGGGTTTAAATGGACACTGTCACAGCTGAAATATTCTATTTTCATGATTATGGCCAGAAGTTTGCTTTAAGCTTTCTCAACTATCTTGAACTAGGAAGAAAAAATCACCAAAGCGGTGAACTAAAGATACAAAATAACAGGCTCATCCTCGGTGTAAGAACCTGTCAAATTCACGAGTGACGTAAAACAAAGAAAACAAAAGGCATAAAACAATAGAGTCAACTAGGAATGCAATACTACAAAGGTAAAAAACAAAGGAAAAAGTCACAGGTTCTTACACCGAGGTAAACCCAAATAACAGCTAAAACCCCTCAAAATTCCACCATAATGGCGATTTTAATTTCTTGTCCACCTGTCAAGAAATCAAATTTGTTGAACTATTATCCACTTCCATCCTTGCAATCCTGCACTTTATCTCCAAACTGCAGCATCTGTTTTGCTCTATGGAATCTTTTTATCCAATTAAGTTGTATATTTGGTGATATAACATGGAAATATAAGCACAATTTGGTTATTTCGGCTGAACAGTGCCCCTTTAATACAAGCTATAATTAATCTATTTGTCATGTTTGATTTATTTATGTTTACTTTGCTCTGTGCTGATGACAGGTTTGGCCTTGACAAGCTTTGCTTCCACAACTGCCGCTAACACTCCACTAAACATCTCGTAAACCCCTTGACCAGTGCTCGCAGATGTCTCGTAATACCTGCACAATACAAAAAAAAACTGTTACTCAAGACCAAAAATGTGTAGTTTAAGTAACAATGCGTGTAAGAAATAGGCAATGTGGCATTCCGCTTTCCCCACATAAGATCTTTCAGGTTTTTTTACTGAGAATGCATCAACCTATGGACATGTTTTTTGAATAAAATGTACTGGTCGGAACTTTATTTTAAAGTGATGTTTCTTTTGTGCTACAAGATTTCATCCAATCGCGAAACACCAAAACAATGGTCAAGAAAGACTTCTAATTTTACATTTACATGTTTCCCACATAGAATTTTGGTTTCATTAAAACTCAGAATAGTTTTCACTGAAAGGGAATCAATTAGTAAACTGGAGAGAAATAAATGCACTATCTGGTAAATTAGTTATGGTAGATTTTCACGTTTTAGCCAATGAGATGGACGGATTCAACAATATCACAATTTATTAACACCTTTCTGCATTCCCTGCCATTAGGTTGCCTACTTCTTACTAAGACCATTACTTAAATTGAGTTGATACTTTGCAACTCTATACTAGACTGCTAGCTGCCCGGGGGGTGGGGTACTCTGCAAATTTTTGGGCGGGGGTGTGCCGCTGGGACTCTGAGACCCTTAACCTATTAACCTATACTAGACCATTTTAGCTGCATTTTGCAACCCTTTTCTAGACTAAACACCGAGAAACTCTATCCTAGACCTATTCCAGACTTGCTATTTTCCAGAAACTCGTTCACTATCACAGTCTAAGATGCCAGGGTTCAGTAAAACTGCCGTACTACCTGCCGTACCTATTTTTAAATGCCATTTGTCAGTAAACCTCGTCAAGACTAAATTCTTCACGCAACTGACTAGTTTCGCGGAAAATGATACCCTATCCCAGACAAAACTACCTGAAAACCATACCCTTCACAGCGGCACATGCACATACCCCCCCCCCCCCCCCCCCCCCCCCCCCCCCCCCCGGGGGCTAGCTGTCCCTTTTAAGTCAGTTGAGAGGGCGAGCGAATCACAAAAACAAGCTCAGCGAGACTGGAACAAGCATCCCCAATTGCATATTTGCTTGCCCGCTCAACTACCCAGAAGGGACTGCTACAGTAGCAGTCTTACTCTATACAGACCTTAGGTCATGGGCTCTGGCCCATCTCTGTCCATCTTTGCTGCTTACAGCTCTCTTGGAAGACATATCAATCTGTGAAAGAACAGAACCACAATAAGATAAGACTTTGGAAAAGATGCCCCATTTTGGGAAATGTCCCTTAACTAAACCTTATAAATGCATGCCAGTGTAATGTATTTATGTGTGTAGCCACTGACCAGGACTCCATTGTAATGGGAAGGGGAGGGGGAGCCTCAAGTGTCCCGATAAAATGGGGTGTTTGTATGTGGACAGAACAATAACTCGGTGTCCCCATGGGTATTACTGAAAATGCCCGTTGTAACTCCCCCTTCTTATAAGCCCCCCCCCCCCACCAAGCTAATAGGCTCATCTACATTTTCCGGTTATAAGCACCCCTCGACTTTTCCTTGTTTTCTTGATTCGTGTGTAAACACTCGCAGAACACTTAACAACTTCAAACAGAAAATTAGGAAAGGATAAGGCATGCAGAATGCAGCACAATATTAGTTTTCTAATAGCTTCATTGCCACGTTATCAAATATTAATGTAACAGTTCAATGTTTCTGTATAGAGTGTTTTCACTAACGTGACTGGCAGCCATTCTGGAGTGCAAAACGATAGGAAATTTTTGAATAAGAATAAGGCTAAAGTCCCACAGGATTCGTTTTGGACACCAAATATGGCCGCCATTTCATTGTTTTGGGACACCAATATGGCCGCTGTGACTTCATGTGCAAATGCTCTGTAGTGTCAATAAGAGCACAACAGTTTTAGAATAACAATATATGCCCACTGAAAGCCCTTATGAAGTTGTATAAGCCCAGGACTATACGATATTCATCCATAATTTGATATGGACTTGCAGTTTAACTGGTCTGACCTTATTAGCTACAACGGCTATCACATTGCCTTGTTTGCCGCAATTACTAGTCTGACCTTATTTAGCTAGTACCACAGCTTGTTTGTTGCTAATACTAGTCTGACCTTATTAGCTACCACAGCTATTACAGCTTGTTTGCCGCCATTACTAGTAAACTCTTGTAGCCAGTACTCCAGTGAGTCCAAGGACAACTTGTTTGTGACATCAAAAACCAGAACACAGGCCTATACATGTGTAGTAGAACAAAAATGTTCATAATTAGATTTCAGTTGAAGACTACATGAAGATGACTGTATTAAGTATGGGTGCAAAACTACACAGTGACTACAGCTAGCATAGTACAGCACAAGGCCGCTCAAAAGTTAGAGTATACTATGGTGTCCATGTACGGTTCTTAATTGCCAACAAGGGTATAGCCAGAAGAGCATCCATGCCTCTCCAACTTTAAAATAACTTCCCTCCCCACGCTTCTCCATTATTTTCACTCCAAAAAGGGGGTAACTGATTAAAGGTTAAACTTTGAATAAAATCATGGAAAACTCAGTAAGCTTTTCCAAATTTTCAATTTCCAGCTAAAAGCCAGATGCTATTTGAAAAGTTGTTCAGGCAATTTCCTCTTACCATGCATAACAACCTTGTCCCAGAGTCCTCTTGGTTCCCAAAATGGCAACAAGACAGAAGGGACAAAGTTGACTGGGACCATGTACAAGCTACTCATCCAAACAGAGAAGGAAGTATTCCTGGTCAGTTCAGCTACAGAAACAACTATCACATAGTCGTACACTTAACTAACTCATCCCTGTGGGGCTTTTCAGAACTAATGTCCTTTCAACTGAGATTTTTAGAAGTTGAGAAGAATTTCAGCTTACTACACTTTCTCTAAATTTAAAATTCCTTTGTCAGTTAAGATATCATATCTCCAAAATTATTGCCAAAATCATTCTTAAAATCAAAACACAGTATTCTTATCAGGGTTCTTAGTTATAGTAGAATTTCTTGTAGTAATGTTTCAGTACAAAGTTTAGTTTAAAAGGCCTGTTGGCCATGTGACATCTTGGTATACCCCCTGGGGGGGGGACTCCCATATAAAAATGACGGGGGTGCTCGTTGAAAATTTTCGAAAAACACCCTAAAGGGTACCAGAATTTTGTTTGATGGGCGTGGCTCAAAAGAATTTTTACCCCTAAGAGGTACCAATTCTAAAACAACACATGTCATATTCTGTCATAATTTTCGGCTCATACCCTAAAAGGTACTGCGATAATTCTAACAGTAGTCATTTTAGATTTTAGCACTCTAAGCGGTACCAATCTCCAAATTTTGACCCCTAAAAGGTACGACGAGCACCCCCGTCATTTTTACATAGGAGTCCCCCCCCCGGGGGTATACCTGTGTACAGAAATGGAACAGTTGGCCAAAAAATTATTGAGAACCCTTTTTTATTAATCACAAGCATTCTAACCTGTGTCTGCCCATAAAGTTCAACTCTTATTTCGTCATAATCTGCATGGCCACCAAAATCCCAGAAATTGATCCTGTCTGAGGGGTAAAGAAATAATTAAATTACAGTGAGAACCCTTCATACCAAAACAGTAACCAATGTACTTGAAAGAGAATGATGACACAAAGTGAGTTCACTTTCATGAAATAAATACACTGTATTGTACATGTACGCTTCTGTGACATATGTTGCCAATATTTATCTATTTTTTTCTACTTTAAAACACACTGCTTAATCTATCTTTTAGACAGTTATATTGAATGCCAAATTAGAGGGAGAGGGGAGTGGGGCTGTGCACTAAAAACCTGGTATGTACCTTATATTTTAGTCCTATTCTAAAGAGGATATTACATTTGCCCCAGGGATCAAGATAAAGTGAGGTTAAATTAAGAAAAATCATACTTACAGTCGGTGCCACTAATTTTGTGTAGCTTGAAACCTGAAAGCAACGTCAGTTATGTAAAGATTGTGACTTTCGATATAATGGCAGGACCTTTCAAAACATGCAAAATCTGAAGATCAAAGCCCATCTAAGGTTTACAATTGAATCACAACCCAAAAACATGACCTTTTTACCATTTTTGCATAAAGCATCACTGTTTCTTGAGATGTCCACTATGATATTTGCGGCATTGAAAAATAAAACTGTTGGTTGAGTTTTGAACAAGCTCAGAGTCATTGAAAAGTGCAGTAACTTGTGTCTATAGCAACAGGGTGTCTGTTATAACATCTTGAAGGTATCTGCGTGGTGTGAGTTGACTGAACCTATGCTGATGCACTGGCATAATCTGACCACAATCTTCAAAACCCTGAAGTCTGACCATTCAAAATATTAATGAATAAAAAAATATTGAGCAGAACTTTCATGCGATACTGTTTGTTTTTCAATATTTTGCAATGTGGAATTTAACAATGTTTTCCAGTTTTGAACTAAGTCTAAAGCATTCTAAAGAATGAATGGTCTGTAGACAGATGTTAGCATAACATACCATAATCAACTCCTACTGTCGGGTGGTAACTTTTGGAAAACTAATAAAATAATTAAATGGAAAAAAAAACAAAAACAAATGATTAGTATTAAATTTCTCATCAAAATACTAAATTTGCCTTTTCTTTCATGTACACTGTAACAACAATTCCATGTACCTTTTTCTCACAGAAGTTCTTTACAAGACAAGTCTTCCCTACACCATCATTTCCAATTCCAACAACCTGGCAAGAAAATTTTGCGGTCACACGTTAGTTAACCATAATGTCAAAGCCAATAATAGCAAAGAAACAACATGCTGGCCGAGACCAGGCCTCGATTCACCGATCGACCTTTGGAACTGAAGTCCAATGTGCTACTACACCACTGGCCTCCACTTACGCAAACAGTATATACCGGCCTACCATTCTGATTCTTTAGGCGGGGTGGTTATAATGGTCCATGGATTCTTCTCCCACAATTTTCTTGCAGGAAAAGTTACACAAGATGCCGCTACAGGACTTAAACAAGCCAACTCTCCAGAGAAACTCTTCAAGTGTTTTTTTCATTTTTTTCTTAGAGGTGGTCCAGCACAACATCTCATGTACATGTAATATTATTAGTGCAACAAAAAAAGCAAGAAATAGTTGTTGCACAAATGTACATGTGTAACACTGCATTTATGTCTAAATATGTAAAAGACCAGAAGCTAATCACGAGCTTCTGATACAAGTCTCTGTACAGTGCATGCAGTGCACGTTCATTTGTGTGACCACATGTTTGTCAGTTTTTCCAGAGAAGGGAGAAAAAAAGAAGTTTAAGAAGCATATCTATGCACGTCTTCAACTTAATGATTTGTTTTCATTGACCCGAAAGAGCAAATGTACATCTTGCTAGTAATCTGCTGAGCCCCATCTGATAAAACGTATACTTAAAACATTCCCAATAACAAATATTACCTTTATCCAGAATAAAGATCCAGCGATCTCTTGGACTGATTTGGTCAAATGGCCTGTTTTTCTCTCCATATTAGCCACATCTCTGTCCTCCTTTGCCCTTTGTAAACAAATTTTTCTTGGTTACTTCGGTCAGCGGTTTTTACTTCTAAGTAACCTCTCCTGCTAGATAGTACCTGGTTACTCAGCACATTTGTTTTCCAAGATGGCGGAATTTGCAGCCCATTTGAACCAAGGAACAACAAATGCAAGTCCTACGATATTTGAGATAGTCGCTGAAGAATCTATGGCTTCTGTTCTTAGACCTGCTGTTTCCTATGCGTTAAAAGTGCTGGCAAGTTCCAATCCCGACAAATGGGGCTGGATTTGGCGTCTAGGAGATGAGTTTTACGTCATTTTGGATTATATTGTCCAAAATCACTACCTAAAAAACTTTGGAGGTTCAATTTCTGAACATTTTTACGGTCTCAAAAGAGTAACCGGTGCACACAGTGGAAAGGGCGAGACAGGACTTTCTAATTATCACAGATACTTATCTTTAATCATGCTAGTTGCTGTTCCATATGCAAAGCTCAAACTTGATAAACTTTTTGAAAGAATTAGGGAAGAAGATTTGAATGGACATTTAGCGTCTTATTCTTCAAGAAAACGTTCATATTTCCTTCACCTGAAGAGAATATTTACGTATGTTTATCCCTGGTTGCACTTCACATGGGAAACAATGTTCTTATGTTATTACCTGCTGTTTATTTTCAAGTTTTCTGAAGTGCATTCTCCAGTGTTGCATGCCATTGGAGTCTCACTTCAAAGGCTTACAAGACAAGACATACTTGCGCACAATGTACAAAAGAGTCATACCAGCGTATTCAGTGGAAAGACCTTGTCTGAAAGGATATCGGCCATTCCAAGATCACTTGCACATTTGCTTGCGTCAGGCTTAGCCAATGGGCTTCCGGTCATTGTTTTCTTTATAAAATTCATAGATTGGTGGTATTCAAGTGATAATAAGAGAGCAGTTCAGTCTGTTACTCAGTTACCAGTTCCTCCACCACCTCCACAACCCAAGGTAAGAAATTTAGTGACAGGCCTGGGGCCCGGGGGGGGGGGGGGGGGGGGGGGGGGTACTCCCTATAATGGGCTATAGGGGATGCTCCGCCCGAAAGGGGTACCTTTTTGATGCTGGAGGTATATGAAAGGGTCGGGATTTCATGAGTTGAAGTATGTGAAAGAGTAGGGATTTCACGAAGAATAGGAAATGGTAGCGAAAACACGAGTTGAAGCATAAAAAAGGTAGGGAAAACTGCAATTTAAGTATTATAAAAAGGGCCTTTCAAAATATATCAAACAGACGCACGCAAAGGCTATATGAAAGGGGTACCATTTTCAACAAAAGGTATATGAAAGGGGCACCATTTTCAATGAAAGGTATATAAAAGGGGTACCTTTTCTGTCAAAAACAGTATATGAAAGGGTAAGGGTTTGGACCTCGGGGCGGAGCATCCCCATACAAAACTTTGTTGATTACCCCCCCCGGGGCCTGGGGGAGGGAGGGGTGTTTCCCCCCTCTTATTCGCAAAGAAAATAAGATCCAGAGGACAAAAAAGTTCTTTTTGAAAATTTCGAAAATTTTCCACTCTAGAATCCTTCAGTGTGGATGACTCCCTAACATGTTTGACTATTCAAATTATCAGAGTGTACTTTTCCGTGGTTCAGTTTACAAGAATGAAATTTTGCATTTTTCTTTTTAATAAAATTATTGGGCTCTCTTGGAAGTTATTAGTAGGTATTCTGTGGTTAAGTTAAGTTTTTGTTGTCTTCACAGCCTGCCCAACATGGAGTTCAGCTTCCATCACACCCTGCACAGTGCCCACTGTGTAAGAAAGTTCGCACCAATCCAACTGCACTGTCCACGTCTGGTTATGTGTTTTGTTATCCTTGTATCTATAAGTACCTCAACCAACATGGCTGCTGCCCTGTTACTCATCTTCCAAGTGCTTCAAAGCAACTTGTCAGGCTCTATGTTGATGATGCAAACTAGAAAGGAACAGTACTGTCTGTAATAACAAAGATTTTTAACAGGGAAGGGTATGCAAAAATGAAAGGAACAGGAAAGTCCAAGGGGCCTTTTGGTATACATGTTCTTAAAAGTTGTGTTCTTGGTGGTATTTTTTTTTTGGGTCCAGCTGAAGTTTGAGAGCCTTTTTATCTGTGGTGGATGTAGAGGAGTGGCCTGTGGCCCCTGGAGGGGGGGGGGGGGGGGGGGGGGGGGGTTGTACTCTCATATATAAGCTGTATAGGTATGTGCCGCTATGAAGGGTATGGTTTTCAAAGCAGTTTAGTCTGGGATATGGAATAGAAGTCAGAGAGTTTTGGTTTAGAATAGGGTATCGTTTTCCGGCAAACTGATCAGTGATATGAAGATAGTCTGGGATAGGGTAGGGAATTTTGGTGTCTGGTCTAGAATAGGGTTGCAAAATGCAGCTGACCATGGTCTGGTATAGGGTAAGGGTTTTAGAGTCCTAGCTGCACACCACCACCCAAAATATACATGGTATCCCCCCCTCCCAGGCCAGTGGCCTACCCCTTTTGTTCAAAGAAACATCCCCCTCCCCTCCCCACAACCTGTTCACATTTACTCTAACCTGAGCAGCTGGTGGTATTGTCTTCACTGATGGCAAAGTTTTGTTGTGTAAGCTGCAACAAAACTGGCCATCATGTGGACAATACCTACAGCTACACAGGCTGCTTTTACTCTGAGCTGCCCTGTTTTTAGCAAGTGGGGATCTGCTATTTATATGTATGACAAGGTAATTTTTGGTTACAAATAAAGTTTTTTCAATGGTTAAATTTAACAATGATGAGTCTATTAAAGAATGAAGTGCACTTATGGTGATTTTTATTGGATTGGATTCTGATTAATCAATATAACAAGGTAAAATTTTGGTGAATTCTACTACACTTAAACTTGTGTCCACTGGCAAAACTGAACACGACTGACAACAAAACAACCCCATCAGTGTTTAAAGTCACTGCTATCAACGGGGGTCCTCATGAAAAAAAAACTGGTTATGAGTGGGTTAAATTCTAAATCAGACAAGTTTTCCCAATTTTTGTATACTACATTCATGCAAGATATCTTGATTGTATGCTTAACTGGGCCGTATGGTATGTGTCAATTTTAATTTGATACCATAAATATAACCAAAGTTATAACCTCGAGAATTCATGCATCCTATCACGCCCGCACATAAGCTGTTGGCCGCTTTCAGAGCAAAAGATCCCCCGGCGTGGAGAGTTTGAGTAAACAAGATTCTACTTTGGTATGTAATGCAGGGAAGCCTGATTTATCAAGCAGTCCGACTTTGGTCACTTCTCTACTAAGGGATAGGGAACAGATGACTTTCAACCATCTTATAGACCCTATTCATAAATGGCGGCCGATTTATTATTCTTTTATATTCATGCTAATCAGCCCAACTAGCCTCGTTAGCATGTGCAAAATTCAAAAGAATTTTTGCTTTAAAATGAGGCTAGTTGGGCTGATTAGCATGAATATAAAAGAATAAATAAATTGGCCGCCATTTATGAATAGGGTCTATCCTCTGAGAACCAGGGGCAGTTCATTGGGATGGGACTAAATGAAAATCCGGCAAAAATCAGCACGACAAAAGTTTTTTACCGCATTTTCACTTCACCCCATCCCAACTAACTGCACCTGGGTCTCCAAGGATGGCTGGAGCATTGTTCTTCAATAGCACCTTGACTACCATGTCGGGTTTGTAAATTTAAATACCGTAAATCCTCTACTAAGCCCCCCCTCTCCTATAACCTCCCCTTTTTTGGAGAAAGAAATTTATTTAGCCACCCCTCCCCCCTTTCCTTCACAACCCAGACAATAAAAAATATAACGGCCAACTGTATAAACAGTACATTTGTACCGTTCCAATCCGGGCACGAATTCATATACACGGTACTCGCAAGCTTTGGGGAAAATATAACCGGTAGTTGTACTAAAAATGATCATTATTACGGTAATCAATGAGTGGTGAACTGCTTGTGTTTCACTAAATTGTAATAAGCCCCCCACCCCCCTCAAAAGCACTTGAAATCAATAAGCACCCCGGGGGTCTTAATAGAGGATTTATGGTAACTTTTATTAGACTATTGTTGAAACCATTGGTGATTAAATTAACATTAAATGTTGTATGTGATATTGAATTTTAATATCATGTATAAATTTGTCTAGAACTATAATGAATTTACATGTATTAAATAGATCCCTTTCAAATAAAGATCAGCATGATGGCTGTTTAACAATGAACGTCAAAGATCTAAAGTATAACAGGACCACTAAAGTGATTTTCTTTAAACCGTGAAATTAGTTACTAAGCTAGTAGGCACTATTAGCCACTAATTCCATTGTTTTCTTTTGTTTAGTTTTTACTAATTTTCATTTCTTTATTGCAAGATACTGTTTCACGGTCTAAGTAAAATCACTCTGAGAATAGAAGGGCCATTAATTTCAAAATTACACATACTCAACCAGGAAGTTTAAAATGGTTGGCTATACAATGTTTAAATGGTTCTAAAAGGGTCATTGAGATGAAATCAAAGAATTCTTATAATTCTTCGCGAAGCGAAGTTAATAAATTTGTTGTGCTTTGGGAACCAAGTCACACGAATTCGAACAAAAAATATATTTATATTCAGTTGCCTGACAACAGCGCATGCAGCAAAGCTTGAATGATGTCAGACAAACTACCTCGTAAGCCTATAGGAACATGGTAAACAAAGATGGCGGACGGTTAACAGTACACGAACCATCGAAAGGACCTACCAACATTTTTGGTTTCAAAGGAGACAAAGTGGAATGCCGAAAAGCCTCGTGCAAATCGAGACACCAACACATCCTTCCTCAAGGTTCTGTGGTTAAGTTTGGTTTTCAGAGAAAAATGGCAGTCTTGATGCTCGAATTTACCATTTGCTTTGCCAACCCTAATCCAAAGATGAATGCTAGTAAGAGTTAAATAATACCATATTTACTGACCCCTATAAGGGACACCCTTGGACTACGATCCAGTGTCCATAATCTGCCTGACTTTTGCTGCAAACAAACGGTGTCTGATTACAGGTTAGTCAGTTTCACATTATATGAATAGTTATTTGGACAATTATATTGGGGGGGGGGGGGGGGGGGGGTCACGATCCCATTTCACACACCTTTTTTTTTTGCACAATTCACGCGTCAAAAATTTCTTAGTCTGGTTCCTGACAAGGATATTAGTTCCTAAATTCACAAATCACGTTTCCAATTTACTAACTTTAACGTTTCATGCACTGATTTTTGCCCTCATCACGCATCACGCATAAAACCTTTGCAACCCTCTACAAAAGGTACTATGAAAGAAAGAAAATAACCACCCTCTTTGTGTTGATGAAATGAACAATGTAGGATTCTTTTCTACTCCATTTTACTGGTGGAAGAAATCAGAGTACAAATAACAATAACCAGTTGAATTTAACCACCTGTTATATATGTCTACTTTTTATTGCTATATAAAATATTCATCTATTGAACACTAAAAACTATCCTATGTTAAAATTCCGTGTGATCTTGTTGACCAAAATCGCTTCTTGTCCTTGTGTTTTTAGATGCTCTCCTTGTTTTGATATTGGAGAGAAGTTCGTAAGCTTCTTGAATTTCCATGAATTTCTGTTGTGCTTCGTCCTTGTTATCTGGATTTCTATCAGGGTGCCATTTCACCGCAAGTTTCTTGTACCGTCTTTTAATTTCTTCTTGAGTTGCGTCTTCGGTTAGTCCAAGCACCCGATAAGCGTTTTTCTCTCCTCTAGGATCCAAAGCTTTAACAAACTCGTCGTAGAAATTGTCCCAACCATTTCTTTGCCCCTCCTCGTACAAACCCCAAAACACATCCTTGAACTCTAACCACACCGGCGACTGGAAGAAATGATTCACTGCATCGCGTAGTTTCACCGTTTCGCCATCCTCCGTTGTAACTTGTGCATTGAAATAAAGGAACGAACTCCAGAGGCAAGAAACAACGAAAATGCCAATAGCGATGTATTGTAATCGTTTGCACAAGGTCTTTTTCTGTGGTTTCTCTTTACGAAATTCGCGGTGGTTCTGAAAAAGTAATGCAGCGAACAAAGCTACGTACATATTGCCAGGCTCTTCGTTAGTGAGATATGTTAAAGCAACATAAGAAATGAATGCTCCTGCCAAAGGGTATTTAAAATCGCCTCTTTCACGGCCAATGTTTCCAACAAGATACACACCAGCTGCAACACCGAGAGGCACCAACAAAGAAGGCAGCCATTTTGCTTCCTCCGGTATCGCAAGTCGAACCAAAATACCGTAGAAATACCCGACCAGCATTTGCCCGGAGAATCTAGTCACGCTAAAAGCAGGCTCTTTACGGAGTCTTATCTTTCTTTTCAGTTCTTCTGTGAAGTAAGGCTCGTCGTTAGCATCGTCAACATATTCTGGAATTCGCCAGAGATCGCGAAACCACCCCAGGCCAAAGAAGCCCCCGATGGTAGACCACCAAACAAAAGCTTGTATATCTCGACGAAGATACAAGTGGTGTAAACCAAACCATCCCCAAATCAGCCAAATAACGTACGTTAGGAATAAGCTCTTTCGTTTCTCTGCCATACTTCAAATTTCCAGGTTGTGCAGTTTTGCAGTGTGACAGAATTGCCTAAATAAACGGATGTTGTAGAGTGACACGCAAATTATTCACCTGGCGGCATTTGATTGGCTGTCTTGTTTTGTAACATGGCCGTCAATGAGTGGTGGAATATGATAGCTTGGGTACGAGCTGGGCACGGGTGAGAAATATTGAGGGTGGGGTGGGAGGGTAGGATCTACAATCTTGGGCATAAGACCTAAGGCGTGCGTTTCTCAAAGCTCCCGAAAACGTTTCGGGCGCGAAAAGTTATGTTATGTGCAAAATGTTTACCCACAAATACCCAATTTTTGCTGTTTTTGAAAACCAAACAAAATCTCACGTTTACTGCACAATTGGGTTGGTTTGCTGGCCAACAACTTCAGCACCATTCAGTTAGAAACTGATTAAAAAAACAGCTTTTGGGCCCGAAATGTCTTCGGTAAATATAAAATTTTGAATACTAGTACAAGCATTGGATCTCTCTTGTAAGAGGCTATGCATAAAAAAATGTCGGAAAGAAGTGATATTTTTTTCTGATTCTATATGTCTCGGTAATAATTTTCGTCTGGCTACGGCCCTGAAAGGGGTGTAATTTGTGTTTTAGCCATCCAGAAAGGTATCAATTCCGATGAAAATCAGTGTATGTAAAAGGTAAGGGTTTAAGTAGTTCAAATTCAAGAGCCAGTGAACAGTACCAACGCCACAACACAATATTGTAACCAACAATACAGTTTTCTCAACGCCAAGAAATACACATGTACAGGGTTTGCAACGCGGGGCCTCGTCCGATAAAACTTTATCGAGTACCCCCACCCCCTCTCCCCAGTTTATTGTGCCATACAAGGTGGTTCTAACTTTTAAACTGTGGATGAACATTGAATAGTTGAATAGTGAAACATTTTTTGTTTTGAATGTCGCGTAAGTGGGTTACAGAGATTTGAATTTACAAAATGTTAATAATATGAAGTCAATTCAGGACTTTGCCATTAAGGCGGGGGTCCACATGAATGCCACTTGTATTCACTTACCTTCACTTGTATGCATTCACCTTCACTTGTATGCATTCACCTTCACTTGTATGCTCTCACCTTCATTTGTAAGAACTCATCATCACTTGTATGCACTCACATTCACTTGTATTCACTCACCTTCACTTGTAAATAGTTTTTATTCCGCTATTGTATATTAGAATTTTCTTAACTTAGTTTCGTACTTATTATAGGATTTCTTTTTTAATAATGTTTGTAATTTTTAAGTCTTAGCTTTTTTGTACTAGGTTTAATGCGCACGGCTCTTTAGAAGACCACTGTTTAGTGATAAGGATCCCGTGATCCCGTGGATAACAACCTCGTTCCCAGGGCTTTTCCCTTCGAGAGAAGGGGCGGCGGGAAAAGTGTCTTTTCTCGCCGCCCCTCTCTCGAAGGGAAAAGCCCTGGGAACGAGGTTGCGTGGATAAATAAATAAAGTTAGTTAGTTAGTATTCACTTACCTTCACCTGGATTAACTTTTGGAGGGGGGGAGGGGGGGGGGGGGGGGGGGGGGGAGGGCCGGTATTATTTCAACGTTCTTATTAATAGGGCCTCTTCATTTGAGCCCGATAACTGTGCTGGCTGGGTTAACGTTATGAATGTCATCATCTGTTCATATGGGACAGTTCGGCCCGGTCACCGAGATGAAAAGTGGTGATGCGATCATTCAGGCGTGAAATTTAACGAACAAGCCTGGAGAAAACTTTTCGCTTTTATTGGTTCTAGAAACTTCGAAATCCTTTTATTTTTACTTCAACTATCAAAAGAAGTATTCTGAACTTAAAAAAAAAAGAAAAGTAAAGTAAAAATTAAATACTGTCAGTTTTATCACGAAAATGCATTACCATTTTTATCCCGGTAACCTGGCTGTTGTGTTCATATGGGAAAATTTCCAGCCCAGCTGGCCCGCCTTCTCAAATGAACACATCAGACTTTTTGCAAAGGAAATAGGAGCAGGCCGAGATCTCGGTAACCGAGATGGCCCTTCATCTCATATGAACACATCAGACGTTTTACAAAGGCCAAGGAAATAGGAGCAGGCCGAGATCTCGGTTACCGGGCTAGCCTAGTGAATGTGAGTGCGTACAAGTGAAGATGAGTGCGTACAAGGGAAGGTGAGTGCATACAAGTGAAGGTGAGTGAATACAAGTGAAGGTGAGTGCATACCAGTGAAGGTGAGTGCATACAAGTAAATGTGAGTGCATACAAGTGAATGTGAGTGAATACAGGTGAAGGTAAGTGAATACAAGAGAAGGTGAGTGAATACATGTGAATGTGAGTGCGTACAAGTGAAGATGAGTGCGTACAAGTGAAGGTGAGTGAATACAAGTGAAGGTAAGTGCATACCAGTGAATGTGAGTGAATACAAGTAAAGGAAAGTGCGTACAAGTGAAGGTGGTGAAAACAAGTGAAGGAGAGTGCGTACAAGTGAAGGTGAGTGCATACAAGTGAATGTGAGTGCATAAGTGAAGGTAAGTGAATACAAGAGAAGGTGAGTGAATACATGTGAAGGTGAGTGCGTACTAGCGAACAGAAGTGAATACAAGTGTATGGAAGTGTAGGTGAGTTGATCTTTCTGCTATATTAGGATATACCATATATGGTATAAACATAAAGTGCTCTATATGCATGCTACAAGCAGTTGCAAAAACGTTGAGACACTTTCCAAAAAAAATGTTCATCCCGTATAAAAGCGACCGCGTAACACAAATGAAATCAATGCCATGTGCTACTGACCCCTCTCCCCCCTTTCCAAAAAAAAAAATGTTCATTCCGTATAAAAGCGACCGCGTAACACAAATGAAATCAATGCCATGTGCTACTGACCCCCCTCCCCCTTTTAATGTTGATGACTGTTAGTTTGAATGGCATTTTTGATTTGGTACAACATTGATAAGGGGGAAAGGGGTGGGGACTTGTTGAAAACCATGCTAACCTCGAAATATGCACTACAGTACACAATGTCTCAACTCTTTTTGCAATTGCTTGTAGCATGCATGCAGTTCTTACCCCGAAGGACTACTGCAAAGCTGATACAACGCAGGGGCGGATCCAGGAAATCTATAAAGAGGAGGCCGGAGTAATTTGTTATAGTGACAATATGGGCGCGCCAGCGCCCATCAGGAGCGCCGAAGGCGTGACAATCTAGGGGGGTTCGGGGGGATGCCCCCCGAAAAATTTTGATAATTGGAGTACTCGGAGATGCAATCTGGTGCATTCTGGACGCCTAAGTTTAGCAATTGCTATTAAATCAAACATGAGCCGCAGCAATTGCGGCGAGAGCGCAACCTCGCGCCAAAGCAGCAACATTTCCCCCCGGAAAATTGATGCTATACTGCATGCATTCTGGGAACATTTGTGACCAAAAATGAAGGTTTCGGATGACAGATTTTAAGATAATTTTTCAAAAAAAACTTAAACAAACGAAATATCCCATGGAAATGACTTTAAGAAGAGTCACTGCAGGGGTTAATTAATGTCATCCTTCTCTGGTTACGCTTGGCATAGTCGTCAACAATTGTACCATAATCTAAAGCTACGTCTTTGTGAACAAAGAGCAGCAACAGTGCGTTGAGGCGGTCTTCTCCCATGGTGCTTCTGTAAACATTCTTGAAACTTGTTTATAAAGGCGGGTTGATTCGAACAACGCTTGATAATGTTCATATTGATAATAAAGGAAATATATCTCAGGCAAAATACCATCTGACAGACGTTTCTAACTAAAATATTAAAAAATTAATAATAATCCCAGGCAAAAGGGAGGGGGGGGGGGGGGGGGGGGGGCGCGGCCCCCTCCGCCCACCCCTAAATCCGCCCCTGCAACGAGTAAATATATTTGAAACAATGTTTCGGCTGGTCAGACCACCCTTCTTCAGGTTTTAGATATTACTAAATTACAAAATGAAAATAAAACATTATATAAAGGAGAATGTCGCAATACATATTTGAAAAAAAGAGGAGGGGCGGAAATGACCTACAAGATAATCAAAACTAAAGATAAGGCTAGTATACGTAAACTACAATTCATCACGTCTGGTCTGGCCAGCCGAAATATTGATTCAAATATATTTACTCCTTGTATCAGCTTTGCAGTAGTACTTGGAATTCTCGTTTATATTGATTCAGTTTAGCTGATTAGGTCTCCTCCTGTGAGATCCAAAGAAAAACCAGCAGGATCTTCGTCCACGGTTTTGCAGTTCAACAAGTTTATTTCCAATATGGTGGATCAACACGGAGGTCCACGGAAGTATAACAAAATACTTTTAAGTGTTTTAAGTCATTAAAATTACTGGCCCCACGGGAAACAGTGAGTTTTGTTTCCCCTCGGCGAACATTGATGGTCTCGGGGAAACAAAGCTCATGCCCCGTTTACCGGCCTTGCGGACGTCAACCGGAACCGGAAATAAAATCCTATTAATCCCATGAAGCTTCATGAGCGCTCTCGCTTGGTTACTACTTTATGTATGAAGTAGTAAACCTCTCGCTTCCTCTTTTCCTCAAGGTATGCCACAACAAGTTGGTGAACCGAAAAAATATGCCTCGAAAATAAATGAAAATAAGCGACAATGAGTAACTATAGATCGCTTTTGTTGGAGTTGTCCAATAGTTTGACGACCTCAGATCTACAGGAGTTGAAATTTCTCTGTGGAGATGCTATTCCACGTGGAAGAGCAGAGAAAATCACTCGTGGATTCGAGCTTTTTGGTGCTCTTGAACAGCTCAACATGCTGTCAGAAGAAAACAGAGATTTCTTGGCTTCCAAGCTAATCGCTATCAACAGAAATGATTTAAGGAATAAACTGTTAGGAATACAAGGTAAGAGTTTGTTCATGCTATTCGTCATCTTTGCTTTCTTTTTGATTCGAAAAATATTGCGAACTGGGGGATGGGCAATCCGCAGTTCTATATATTAAACTGACGAGGGCAGTTGTAACGAGATTTGCATCAGCGATTTCTAAAACTCGGGACAAGAAGAAGTTTTTCGATACAACCGGCTTTATCGCCATTACAAAATGCAAAATGTTTTTGAAATGGTAACGTTTTAAGGTGATAAAATTTAGCGTTTAGTTTGTTGTAATGCCTACAAAACTGTATTCTGGTGTACCTACATTTGAGGAGAAAACTTTTACGGATTCCTTTAAAAATGTCCGAAGAGCACGCCTGTCACATTAATATGGTAGATGCCCTGGGGCTTCAAATAGGTATGCTTTAAAGACAACTTATTTACAAGATAGACAATTTTGTCCCACTCCTTAGCTTAGAAATTATTAGCTCAAGTAAGACGACAACTATGATTAATGAACTCTGGCTTAACTGTAGAATACCAGCCACTTGTTTGCATCGTTGAAATGTTCAGGGATTTGTAAACAATTAAATGGCTGGTTATTCTAAAAATCATTCCTGGACTCATGAGTTGTGGGCGACACACAAAAAAATTAAAACTACCATGGAACAGAACAAACCAGGTATACAGTACACACATTAGACAATGTAACTTGTGATAATCTTGAAAGGCATAAATAAATATTTGCCTGCATGGTACAGGGAATTGCAGGTTGGGTACTAGTGTAGTGTGCAGGGGGCTCGCAGTTCGCGAGATTGAAAAGGAGTCTGTTGATAAACTTGTATCATTCTACAGTCAGTCTCGCCACGTCAATTACTTACCAAACAAGTTAAAGTTTCCTTTTTTTGTCGAGTTAAGTCTCGTCTTGTTATTATTGACAGGTTTAGGAAAATGTTTTAGTTGTTTACATTCTTAGTTAAGACACCTTAAAAACATGCAGACGCTGGTTTGTTTATAGGGTCCGTGAAATTTCGAGGACATACGTGAGAGGGGAATGCTCGAAAGGGAGAGGTGGTGCCTGCAGCAAAGACCCTAGTTTTCGTTTCTGCCCTCCAATTTAGTTTCGTGATGGCACTGTATCAACTGTCAAAAAATATATGGAAACCAGATTATTTTGTAACATGAAACTGCAAATTTATTCCTTACAAACGGGAAAAATATTACAATAATAACAAAGGAAAATCAATAAATAAATGGACCGCAACGAAGCAAGTTTTCCAAAGGAGGCACAGAACATATTTTCTTGTCCTTTGTTCTTGTTCGATAGAGCATATGAAGCAAACAATGCAAATTTGAATTAGCGGCGAAAAAGCTTACCTCAGCCACAATGCACATTGCCAAATTTGTGTTAAACAACAAATCTTTTGATTTCAGAGTTGACAAATCGCTTGTCCATTTGGACTTCAACTGACACATACACAATGTTGTATTACTTTTATTCCAGTTGGATGTCTTCCAAACAGTCCAGTTTTTCATTCAGTTGAATTGATCTCCACTACTTGGTCACAAATTATGCTTTGCAGAGGCTAAATAACAATAATACATGTACTAGCAAAGCATGTTCTTACTTGCCTTCTTCTCTGCCAATCATTATTTAAAAACAAATGTCTGGAAAATTAAATGTTTGCTTTTGATAACATGCTGCACTCTTAGCCTTATGTGTTTGTTTAGCTGTGTAGTAGAGGCAAAATACAAAGTGTAGTGCACCCTAAGGTAAAGGATTACACTGACAACTCGTAACTTTTGTATTTCAGGAGATCAAAATATGTTACCTGTAGTTCAAGGATCCTGTAAGTACATGGTGATTTCATACAATATTATATATTGAATATATGCACATTATATGTTGAAATTGATTGAAACCTGAATGTATACTTCTTCTTTTCTACTGAAATGTACTTCCATAATCCAGTGCTCTCAATAAATTTTGAAGTAGCTCACAAAGTAAATGGAAAAATTGGCCTGAAAAAAAAACAGTTAATGTGTAGTTCCAGGAAATATCCAGACCCCTACCACAGAGGGAATTTCAAACAGGACCCCCCACCCCTTCGGATTTTCCATTTTCACAAGGAAACGTTGACCCCCCCCCCCCCCCCCCCCCCCCCCCACCCCTCTGGAATTTCCACAGAAATATCGCCCCCCCCCCCCCCCCCCCCATACCCTCTGGAAAGTTTTTTTCTTCCTTTAGACAGGGCATCTGACAGGATGTGGTGGTGCGGATCCGCGTAATTCTCTAATTTCCGCATCCTCTGCATCTTCTGAGCATTTTCCACATAAAACTGAAAAATTTGCCCAATATTAACGATAAAGCAGCTGTGAACCTTCGTCACAAACATAAAAGCCGAAGAGATTGATTATTTTGAAGCAGGTTTTCTCCTAAACATCGACGAAAAAACGCCGCTTTGTTCACGAGCGATTTTTAACCTCCAGGCGTTCCACGCGTCTGTTGGCGATGAGCCTGGATTCTAGAGAGAGACTGGTAACGAGTAATTGCGGGTTTATCTGCTTCACGAAAGGTATTCGTCTTCACTTGTTTCTAGTTTGCATCCGAAGAACTTTTAAGAAAGAGAAAAACGTTTCTTAACTGCAGCACAGTTGGGAAAAACGCAGGTTGTCTGATTTATGCTTCAGAACGACCCCCAAAAATTGGTAAGTGACACTTACGGAGTCAATACGAATTCACGAAAAATCAATCGTTTTCCCGACCATTCGGACACGAATTTTGCCTCCAAACCCCCCTCCCCTTCGGAATTTCCTGGGCCATTGTCCCCCCCACCTCTCCGGAATTTCCAATTCCCTCCGTGGTGGGGGTCTGGATATTTTCTGGAACTACACAATATATAATTTATTAGTATTGCCTTTTAGCAGAGTTCCCATTAACGCACAGGTGTGCATCATATACGCACAAAAAATGAAAAGGACGCACTGTTTTTTGCCAAAGTGCATCCTTGGGACGCAGGAAAAAAAGTTCAGACGAGTTAGGAGACTGAGTCTAGTGGGCCCTACCCAAACGTCTTTGCGATCATCTTAGCATGTGCTTCGGCGAGCCGTCATTTTGTCACTCGTCATGTCAAAACAAAAGACTTTAATCGAAATTGTCGAGCCTTCAACATTGAGAAAACCTGAAAAAAGGAAACCTGAAAGTGATACAGATCTCCGGGATGATGCCCAGCTGAAGAAACGCAAGTTTTGCCCTAAATGGCTGGAGGAGTTTCAATGGTTTAAGTATGATTCGACTGAAAGCAAAATGAAGTGCAAAGTTTGTCTCGATGCCTATGGCTGTAAAGCTAAACCATCGCAAAGTTTTGTTCATGGAGCGAATAATTTTCAGCGCTCAGGTCTAACACGACATCAGTCTGGTACTGACCACGTCATGGCCATGGATATCATCAAACAAAGAAGATCTCACGAAACTGTTGTGCGCCATATGTCCAAGAGAAGGCAAGCACAGCCTTGAAGGCTCAAATGAGGACAGCTTTTGTCATGGGGAAAGCAAAAAACAAAATAAAAAAATAAAGCTTTATTAATCCTGTTACCATCTGGCCTTGGTTTCTGTCTCTGTGTTTGAAACAATAAAATTAGTAATAAGCAGCGGACCCTTGAAAAGCAAAAAGGACCCCCAAATTTTGGAACTGGGGGTCCCAAGGATCCTTAACTTTCAAAACTAGTGGGAACTCTGCTTTTAGTTTCTCCATAAAGGCGCTGTTACACAGTGCAATTGTTTCTGCAACTTGTCTCGCATCAAGTTGCACGGATCATTGCACCGTGTAACATACTCCGCAACACGGAAAAAATTTAATAACAGACGGCGAAATGCAAGACTATTCAAAAAATAACAGACACAATTGTTTCGAAATCATATCAACGGATTTGATTGGACCGTTGTGGCTGCTAAATCCCAGCATAAGCTGATTTCAGTTATTCAACACCGGTCATTCAACAGCACAAAAGCAACAGCACATTTGGACTGAAACACAACATCACGTAAGTCCATTTGTAACTTTATTCTATGATCATTCTAAATAAATGCGTGGGTTTCCTATGGTTTCTCTATACATGTAAAAATAGCCAGGATTTAGGACTTTAGTACTGGGGGAAATCCCCGACTCCTGGTCCTTACTAACAGCCCTGTAAAATATTAATCTATGATCATTGCTATCTTTTTATTGTAATCTTTGTTACAGCCTCAGTGATGGTAACCACAAGTCTGGAAAACAGACCCATTTCTGACACCCTACTTCATGATCTTGTAGAGGAACTTAGCACGAGCTGGAAAATGCTTGGTCGACGCCTTGAGATTCCCGAGGGAGCAATAACAAATATTGATATGGAGAATCGTCGTGTAGTAGAAAAGGGCATGGGAATGTTTGCTGAGTGGAAGAGAAGGAAAGGTGATGATGCAACTGTGAGGGTCTTACGAGAAGCCCTGGAGAAGACAGGGAGGCGTGATCTGTCAGAAAAAGTTAGAGGTACACATTTATTCAGTAAATACATATTTGTTCTTTGGAATTCACTTATCACAACATTAATACATGTACATATGTTGCAGTTAATTTTTTATTTCAGGTAATTTTTGTTTTTCCTTTGTTTCAAATTCATTAGCATATATTACCATACCCAAAAACAATGGAAAAATAAAAATTACCTGAGCTAAAAAATTAACTACAACACATACACATGTCACTATAGGTTGTAGTTTGAAAAAATAATTTTTTTTGCGTTGATTCTTGTTTTCCTTTGTTTTCTTTCCTCATGAACACTGTGGTATCACCATAAAAGACCTTTTCTGTCATATTTGCAAGACACATTTAATACATGCACTTTATGCATTAATTTTGCAACAAAACCTTGAGAGTAGTAACATGTAAAACATTAAATTACATTAGCATAGCAATTTAAAGTTCATTTAATTTGTTGATTAATATTAGCCTTTTTTGTTTTTTGTTTAGATATTGTTCTGAGTGAGCAGCAATCAATGAATGCAGCCATCGGGGCAGGTTTGTCTTACATTGTCTCCAATGTTATAAGGGAAAAGTTCTGATTGGGTGTAAATTGACACTTAAAACTGTAATAGTTTTCTATGCAGTCTAGACAGTTACAATGTATACACTTAAGGTACGACTTGTGACATATTCTTGTTCAGTGAATAAGAGTGTTTGAATGAGAAAATATAACAAAAAGCTTCAAACCACAATGGCATCCAGTGGCTAATTGAATGCATACATGTTCACATCATACATGTACATAACTTTATTTTAACTCAGATAATCTGTAGAGTAGTGCAATAGTGCTAGTATCTCTGTGAAAATTTAGTATAAAAATAAAAATGAAAATAAAGATTTTCAAAGTAAGTTAATATGTAATTTTAAAAACTGACCTTGCTTCACAGCTACAAGCCAATAATTCAGCCTTAATTTGAGAAAGCTTGCCTATCAAGGTATTTGTGACAGTACTGCAAAGTAGTCTGGGTATTGATTAGCATAATGGATGCATCCGCTACGTACTTCTATAAGACTTACCAACAGTGTATGTGTTTTATTCTTATTAACAAGAACAGAAAACCTTTGCTGTTTTATGTCATTAGCTTGGAACACTTCTTTGCAACAACCCATACCCCCTTTCTGTTTTGTCATGTACACTTGAATGGTTCTCTAGACAACCTTTCTTGAAATAGCTAAGAGCTTGCCCTTGCCCAGTAACTAAAAATGATGTCATTATATAATCTCATTATATAATACATGATATCTTCCTTCACAGGTACTCCAGTAGAAGAAAGACATCAATTTCCAAATTTGAATGAGATGAGGCCAGCTTTACCATATGTACAACCACAACCACCAGCTGGTATATATGCACCAGCAATACCTCGTATAAGTGGTCAACAACAGCCCCAAGAGCAATCTGTCATGCATGAACCAGTGGCACTCAGTGGGCGAGAACCACAAGAGCAAGCTGAATCCCATGTACCATCAGCTGCCGCAAGTCATAATAATTATCCTTCAACCAGCTCAACACGTGTACCTCGCCCTCAAGGAACTGCTGATACTTCAAGGTAATAGAAAGTAGTTGAATAGTCACTAAAAAGTCACAATAGTGTAGAGTTCCAAAAATACTCGGAAAGGCCTTGCATGAAATGGTCTTGAAAAGTTCATTTTTTTTGCCACAAAACATAATACATAACAGTCCATTTGTGTACTAAAAGAAGTGGGGAAAATGCTTTGTTTGTATATCAAAGTGGGTGGGGCTCATTATAGGTGGACTATCTTTGCTGGCATTTTGCTTGGTCACTTATGAGTGGTTTGACTGTATATGTATGTCATTTCAGACAGCCACCCCCTGGGCAGGCTACTGGCACACGTTCCACAGGATTGGACATGACTGATCATGGTCCCGAAAGAGTTATCAGGACAAGTGTCCAAGTAGATTCATCACTAAGACAAAAGCTTAGTTCAGATGGGTGTTTCCTGGATCCTGAAAAGTACGACCCAGTAAAAATTTTAGGATCTGGAGGATTTGCTAAGGTACTTTTATTTGCTTAGGCATGAAACCTGACTTCAAAAATGTAGATTTGAGAATTTTTAATTATCATGTCACCCTAACAATTTTCTTAGATTTCCCCCCCCCCCCCCGAAAAAAAAATCTTGTTTGGAAATAGGGCGTTATTAATTGCCCAGTTAACCGATACTTCATTTTACAGGTTTTTCTTGTAATCAAAAAATCAACAGGCAAGGAGATGGCTTGTAAGATGATTGATCTTGGAGTAAATCATCGTGACACTCAAGAGGTAAATGAATCAATTACATGGCTGTTAGTATCAGTCAAGTACCTGTATTTGTCATGATTTCAATAATCTGACAAAATAAAAGAAGCTTAAGTACTTCAAACTTGGAGGTTATTTCCAACAGTTGGCAACCACATTTGTTTTTTTTGTTTTTTTTTGGCAAACTGGAACCCCTATTTCAAGGCGATTGAGGATAATTTTCATTACAAAATATTCCATGATTCTTGGAATATTTCAGCCGCATTGTCCAGAGGTTTCCCTGTGACTTATATTTTGATTTAGGAAAAGAATCCTGGGACAATGTTGTGCATGTCAAAAAAGGGCAAATTTGGAGGATTTTTTTTCATATTTTCACCAAAACCATGATTTACATTCCTTTTGCACTAAGCACTTCGATTATAAATCTTTATCGGTCATGATGTAAGAAAGTCAAGCACACAATTTGTTGAAAAGAGAAAACCCAGTCCTGCTAAACTTTTAATAATGTGATTGCTACTTTTTTTGTCCTTAGCATGCAAAGAAAGTTTCAGATGAGGTGAAGGCCCATTCTGTTGTTAAGCACAAATACATTGTGGAGTTCTTTAATGTAGAGGAAGTTCGCAATACTCTGCTTATGTTTCTGGAGTACATGGAAGGGGTAGGACATTTAAAATTACCTTATTAATTATTGGCCTAAATCATGGCCCTATCTGCATCTCGCGCTTTAAGGGTAAATTTCTTATGATGGTACAACATTGTCACATGTGACTTGCTCATAATATGCTTGTGAAATAAATTCAATGTTTACGGTGTAATATATCACAACTTAGACTTGTTATTTAAGGTGGCTCCGTTTTTATTTCGGGGCACTCGTCTATGACAAACTTTGTCCCATAACTTTTCCGACTCTAAAGCGATGCTTCTAAAACTTTGCAAAAACTTACAGCTATTATCTAGCAATAATATGATAGAATTCAATTTTAATGGAAAAAAATATATTTAGTGATAATCGGGCTTAAATGAACCCCACTTTTTGAACAAAATCGCACCCTGTAAAAAATTTTGCTGTTATATTTGTGTTAAATTTCTGGAATCAGCTTACATTGACTTAATACATACCCATACCAAGTTTCAGCAAAATCGTTGGAGCAGAAATGCGGAAGAATTAACGCCATCAAAATTTAGCCCCAAAATTCTCTTCAAATTTCAAATACTTCATGCTCTTTGACTAAGCAATCTACGAACCCAAATTTCTGGGAGAAGCCTTCCCAATGCTTGCTTAATCTGAATTATAAGCCGATTGCAAATCGTACGAACCGTTAAAAAGTATTCACTAGTTCTGTAAATATTATAAAATGCTCCAAAACCTGCTCAAATCTCCAATGGAGGCCATTTTATAACTCATGCCGCTACGTTACAAGGGTTTCTATTTTTCAGCTTGCAATGCATTCTGGTCACTTTCATAGTGCATTCTGGTAAAAAGCCAGCAAGGCTACAGCTTAAGGGCCCATTATAGTATTCCGTTGCTAAGCAATGCGGTTGCTATGCAGAGCTAAATCAAGTACAATTTTACTTCCGGTGAAAGTGACAGGCAGCTTCGCGCGAGAGCCCGTACAAATTCAAAACTGTCCTAAACAATGCCAAATTTGAAGTTCGTCTCGTTCAACTCCTGAATTCTTGGTTAGTACTTAAACTTATTTAAAGCTGGATATTTTTTCTCTGGAAAGATTCGTCCTGGACGGTTTTCAAGCTGATTCAAACGTAGAAATAACTGAAGGAGTAAGAACGCTCAACTGATCAGTTCACAGATATCGGAATTTGCTGAAAGTTTATAATTATTCCTACTGCTTCAGTCTTCGTACCGTTTTCTCGTTTCTTTTTGTCAATGTTGACCAGGCCAACTGCCGAGGAATTGTGGACTGAGAAGTTAGAGGGTATATCTGGAGCCAACATGTGAGTAAGATGTTAACATTTGCAGAAAAGTGCTCGAGTTTTTACAATTTCAACGCGAAGCGTAGCGCATTTGTTTTTCTCGTAGCTACAGTTTTTACGTATTTCTCAGGGCTGATTTCTAGTATAAACTTAGAAGCCGTTAAAGTTGTACAGATTTCAACGAAGTGTGAATGAACAAAGTACAGTGAGTTCAAATTTGTTTGACGGAAATTTTTAATAAAAAGAAATAATTCCCAATTCGTTTAGTTTTATTTCTCGCACGTTTTTACGTCCTTGGAAGATTATAAACTGCGGGATTACTAACTGATAAATTGTCATTGTGTGTTGATACGATGCAACTTCGGGCAAAAACGTAAGTGAAAAAATAAAAAAAAAACTTCAAAAGAAGTAAAGACAGTGGGTTGTAGCTATTGAAAAAAGATGTTTAAGCCTTACGTTTTAGATTTATATTTTCATTGAATGAAAACAAATTGAAGCATTGATTCAGATGGATTCGGCGCTGGTGTTGCATAACTAGGTTTCTTGTTATTGACGGACTTCAACCTTGGACTTTTGTCTTTTGACTTCACCTATTCTGCCTTCCACTTTAATGATAATCGAGTACTTCTTAACTATTTCATTTCTTTAGAGCTATTTCGCAAAAAAAAAAATGGCCACAACTGAGATAACCGTTTGCACATAAAACAAATTAAACGGCGCATAATTTTCGGCAAACAAAACAACATAACAATGCATATTTTCCGTTTCGATCTGTATATGACTTAAAACATTGTGTGATAAAATCAGAAGCACAAAACTAATAAGTTTCTGATAAAACAAATAGGACTGCTCTAATGGCTTTCTTGTTATTTTAGAGGGGGAAAATAATAAGAACTAAATTGAAAAAAAATTGTCGATGGAGGATATCTAGTAATTATATTTTTTGCTTCTAAGATTGTCGACTGTTGTTTGAAAAAGAAAGAGAAAGAAAAGTTTCTTTCTGTTTAATATAAGTGCCATACTGCTCTTCAAATTCAAGAGAAACCATCTCACAGATGCGTGAGTTACCAGAACAATGCTTTGGACGTTTTAGATTTGAAGGCATTTTCCTGCTCACCCATGCCTGCTGAAGTGATCGAAGGCTTGTGATCTGACAGACGCAGGCATGACTCGTTTCTCCCTGTCTGCAAAGAAAGGCAACTTTTTCGAGTGAAGGTTGAAACGTACTTCACAAACGATAACCATACTCAACAAATCCTAAGAAAATGAAGGTCTTACTTCAAGAGTTCGGCAGTTTCCAATTTATAGCACAGGAAGCCCAGGCTGACAACAGGCCACCTACTTCCGGTAAAGACAAAGGTGAACCTAACTCGGCGCAAATAGAGGCTAATTTCTTTTTAAAAAATTCAATCGAAAGATAAAAGATTTTTCGTGAAACGTAAGCACGCTTTCTGTGAAAAATCAAAAAACAAAAAATTAAGACGCAAAAACGTGGTTTTGACAACTCATTTATCCTCATATTATTTTTATTTTTCATCCTTAGAGGAAACGCATGCTTACGTTTTTTTTAAATGGTGTATAAAATCGAATGATGCTAAAAATTTTTGATAAAACTGTAAGTTTCTGAAGTTATGCTCATTTTTCTGTTTTGGGTCATGTGACATTGGGCGTGGCCTGATGACGTCACGACCCGAACCACATGTGTACTTAAAGGTTGCTGTTCAAATTTGGTCAAACATAAGCAAAAATTTGCTGAGCTAGAGCAAACTGATTTTTCCCTAGCAACGGCCTCAAAAGATAGTATAATGGGCCCTTAACTACGTTCGAACTGTGAGATGTGCAATGTCTTAATTCTCAGTCAACTGACCGCACAAATTAATCCCACATAAAACCATTGCAACAACCCGATGTCATAATAAAAATTTCAAGAAAAACAGAAATACATAAAAATGAGAAAAGTCTGTTAAAGACACATGTAAGGTTTTTACTTTGAGAGCTCAAAGCTTTTGCCCAAGTCGGTGAGTTTACTAATTAAAATCATTTTACGATTTACTAAATAAAAAATTTTCAAGCTATTTTATGTTGAGACTGGCCGGCTCTGTGTAGATTTGTTTATAATTAGTTAGTTTGAATGCATGACTATCAGAAAACCAGTTTCACATGGCTTTGGCTTGACGCACTCACAGACATTTGACCCTGGTGGAGGCTACAGCATCGAAAAAGGCCCCCGGCTGGCCTCCCTTATCAATTCAAGATTTCCCTGCCATTCTACTGTTAGTATATCTCCTATAAATCCAGATTATGAACTGCTGCTTGCTTGCTGCACTTGTTGCACAGCAAAATAGGAAATAATTACTAAATTTTTCAACATAATTTTTTTTTAAAGCAGTTTGTCAGTTAGGAAAATAGTGGCTCTGCAAATCTTTAGAGCTTGTTGAAATACTTCCACCCAAAAGGATGTAGGACATTAAAATCAATGTAATTTATGGTAATATTTTGTGTTTATAGGGATCTGTAGAGGACTTGCTTAGACGTGAAGGATCTCTGCAAGAGCTTCGGGTTAGAAAATTCACATGGCAACTTCTCACTGCAGTTGACTTTCTTCATAACAGGGGAATTATACACAAGGATATAAAAGGTCAGATTTGGCTTTATCACCTTTGAAAATTTCCAAACCAGTTTAATTTTTATTTTTCGTTTGTCTCAGATTCATTATCATAAACTGAGACAAAGGAAAACAAAAATCAAACTGGTTTGAAAATTTTCAAACCAAAGAAAAATTTAAACCATAACACAGCTACTGGGGATGAAAGGTAACTTCTGATTGTCAAACTTATTTTCTATTTATTTATTTATTTAAGTAATGTTTAAAACACGAACAGCAGTGTTTTATCAAGTTTAAAAATTCGAGCGCAAAGCGCGAGAATTTTTAGACTTGATAAAACACGTGCTGTGAGTGTTTTGAACGGCTTCAAATACGAACCGCCAAAAGCGTGTCCCTACGGAGATTAAACAAATATGCTTTTTGTGCAAAGAGGATATTAGCATACGAGAAAAACAAGTAGACTGATTAGCATACAGCATGTGTGCCACACTGGCTTCGACGAGGTGACCATGGCTTCCCGGCTCTTGTCGAAAGTTTTGGGATTTTAAAGTTCTGAGGAAAAAAATAATCCATGGAAAATGCTTTACCAAAGTTGGCAGGTACGGTGGATAAAATGTCTGACAATTTTTATTCAGTGGCAGCAAAGTAAAAATAAGCAGCTTGCATCTATGAACCACTTGCTTACCTACCAATTTACACGTGGGCGCTGGTGTCATTAAAATAACGGCTTACTTGCTAAACTATTGGTTGCTGATTTTGTCGGAGAAGATTCCATACAGAATGGAAAAAAGCTACATACTGTACTGTAAAACAATACTGAACGAAAATATTAAAGTCACCATTTGTTGTACTAAGAATCCTGAATAATTACTACCAACATTAGTATTCTTTATATAAAGAATACTAATAAGGAAAAGCAACCTATTGCCTTTTACCCTTATTAGTATTCTTTATATAAAGAATACTAATAAGAGTAATTTTTTATACAGTCGAACCTGCCGTAAGCGACAACCCAAAATGTCAAGCCTTGGTGGTCACTTACGGGAGGTGGTCGCTTACGAGAGTTCGGACCATATTGGGTCAAAATTTTACCTTATTAGCATATGGTAACTGCAGAGACTTATCCCATGTGCCAATGCCCATCTAAACCCATGTAATAACTTTTAGTAGTCACAAAAATGTTTAAGCTTTCCAAAATATTTATTCAGAGTTTCATGGTTTGCTTCTGTTAATTTACCTAATAAGGCGAATGGAACAAGTCTCACGATAGTTACAAGTTGAATCTTTAATGTTGTCTAAATGTTAAGAGGAACTGAACATGAACTAATAAGGATTGGATTGCTAGCTTTAAATTTGTCAGCCCTTTTATATTACTGGTGATTTACATGTTAACAAGCGTAAAAAACTGTACATTAATCCTTTAACACCCAAATTTTCACCAAAAAGACCCTTTTTCAGGCTACAAATGCCATTTTATGGCCATTATCTAACCAAATTGAGGCCGAACAGTCAAAAACATCGTTTACAGCTCAGAAACTAAGCCCTCCTACCATTTGTAGAAGAATTTGAGAATTTGAGTTCGGCATAGGTTTTGAACAAGAAAAACAGGACTTGTCTTGAGGAATGTGATAATGTTGCAACACATCATTATCCAATTTCCGCTCTATTATCTGTCAAATAGCTTCAAAAGAAAATTTCAAACTTTTAGCTCCAAAAGTGGTCGCGGTCGCTTACGAGAGGTGGTCGCTTACAAGAGGTTCCAAATATAGTGATTTGACTTGGAAACTTTTGGTATTTTGGAAAACTGGTCGCTGAGGAGAGGTGGTCGCTTACGAGAGGTGGTCGCAACTGGAGGTTCGACTGTATAAAGAATACTAATGAGGTAAAATACAATCAGTCCCGCACTCCCCTGGGACTGAAATCGAATCCGCCACCAGGCTTTACAGAATGACCATAGATTACCTGGTATAAAGGTCCATGCACGTGATGGATTTACGTCGTGTGATAGGCTAAATTAAATATGCTTCTGAATTATTAATGAGTGTTTGAATATCATTCTATTTATAATCAACATTTAGACAGTGGAGCCCTGTTTAACAAAACATATACAATAACGCACAGTAACAATTGTTTACTGTGCGTTTATGATTTGCATGATGTGAAATTGAGTCATAACTAAGACTTGCTAATGTCTAGATCAGGCACTCCATCGCAGGCATATGTCCAGCATAGTTTCGCCTTACATAAGAATAAAGGAGCAACTTAAGACCAGGTCGCATGGCCAACTTTTATGCAACCAGCTCCCAGTGTCTTGGAGGGTTTACTTTTGACCAGGGGGTGGGGGGATAGCAGGTAGGCTTGAGGCCACTCCTCACTAGATGGGATGCCAGTTCATCAGTCGGGATGTCCCTTGCTATTTAACAACTAGCAACAATTTATTGGATCAGGTTGGGCATTACACTTGTATATGCAGCAATGGTTATTTAGGCCATGGTTTCTGTTACAAGTATTTGCTAAATCACAGACTGTAGTTGTATTGTAAGAAGAAATTACCTAGTTGTTCAGTACTTTATGTACATTTCATTGATCATTTCAGGTGCAAATATTTTGCTGGATGCCCCTCGGACAAACATAAAACTTGCGGACTTTGGAATCTGCACAATTATGAATGTAAGGTTCTTTGATCATTTTAACCTGAAAAATGGACTTAATTAGTGTAAAACAGGGTATAATAAATCATATCTTGTTTTCAAATGGGGTCAGGTTTTGAACTCTTGCAATGTAGTCCCACCAAAAATAAAAAATTGCTGTGGATGTATCATCCTTCAGGATGATAGTAATGTATGGAACCTCTACATCTTTGGCTTAATGTAAGTTAATCATCAGATGTACGAGTTAAGTTAGGAGGATAGGTGGGTTTTTGCTGTGTTATTCTTCAAAATACAGCTTGCCTTGTCCTCTAGAACTGAAACGATGCCAAAGATGTCATTGAGTATTTTTGTACACATAGGCATATTAACTACAGTGTACATACGGTTTTTTTATTCAAAAAGTTTAATATTAAATTTTATCTTTAACTGTAAGTCTTGAGTTTTTATAGAGCATTTATTTTTTATTTTAAGGAGGCGAGAAAGGGTTTTCAGCTGCGTGCATGCACGATGTGCACTCGGCATGCATTGACACATGCGTCAGCTGATTTTCCTATCAAAAAGTAGCACGCACAGCTCACCGGAAATGAAAATACTGCATAAAATTGCACGAACCATAAATAAATTGTGCATAAAATATTCCTCTTTATCTCAAAAATTTGCTTGGTGACCTATGTTGAAATTTTACATGCAAGTAGCATTCAACTTTATCTAACATTGAGACATTTTAGAAGAAACTATAGATTGGAATTTTTTTAAATCTTTAAAAGGCCTTTTCTGACAATACAGATTTTTTTGCAAACTTTTAAAGACGCTTATAAAAAACATAGGTAACCGAGTTAGTTTTAAAGATAGATTTAAAAAACTGACTTTTGAGGGGGTATGTCTTTGAAAGGTTATAGTTACCATGACAACAGATATGACATCATAAATGGTCTTGAAGGGAAACTTTAACAACCCTGTCGTAAGCTTATTTATAATTTGTTTTAGAGGCTAAAACCATTAAATTTTAATGTTTAATTGTTCTGACATGTACATAAGCTGTAAGAAATCCTTTCGAGCCATGGCACTAGTTAATGTCATTTTTAGTAACACAGATGAACCTCCTGTAAGAGACCACACAAAATGCAAAGTCAAGGTGGTTGCTTATGGGGAGGTGGTCGCTTACGAGAGTTCAAACCACACAAGGTCTTAACTTTGAATCATATGAACCTGTAGTAATTCAAATGTACAAAGCACAGGGGTCTTAACTTTGAATCATATGAACCTGTAGTAATTCAAATGTACAAAGCACAGAGGTCTTAACTTTGAATCATATTAACCTGTGGTAATTCAAATGTACAAAGCACAGGTGTCTTAACTTTGAATCATATGAACCTGTAGTAATTCAAATGTACAAAGCACAGGGAGCTTAACTTTGAATCATATGAACCTGTAGTAATTCAAATGTACAAAGCACAGGGAGCTTAACTTTGAATCATATGAACCTGTAGTAATTCAAATGTACAAAGCACAGGGGTCTTAACTTTGTATCATATTAACCTGTGGTAATTCAAATGTACAAAGCACAGGTGTCTTAACTTTGAATCATATGAACCTGTAGTAATTCAAATGTACAAAGCACAGGGAGCTTAACTTTGAATCATATGAACCTGTAGTAATTCAAATGTACAAAGCACAGGGGGCTTAACTTTGAATCATATGAACCTGTAGTAATTCAAATGTACAAAGCACAGGAGTCTTAACTTTGAATCATGAACCTGTAGTAATTGAAATGTACAAAGCACAGGGGTCTTAACTTTGAATCATATGAACCTGTAGTAATTCAAATGTACAAAGCACAGGGGTCTTAACTTTGTATCATATTAACCTGTGGTAATTCAAATGTACAAAGCACAGGTGTCTTAACTTTGAATCATATGAACCTGTAGTAATTCAAATGTACAAAGCACAGGGAGCTTAACTTTGAATCATATGAACCTGTAGTAATTCAAATGTACAAAGCACAGGGGGCTAAACTTTGAATCATATGAACCTGTAGTAATTCAAATGTACAAAGCACAGGGGTCTTAACTTTGTATCATATTAACCTGTGGTAATTCAAATGTACAAAGCACAGGTGTCTTAACTTTGAATCATATGAACCTGTAGTAATTCAAATGTACAAAGCACAGGGAGCTTAACTTTGAATCATATGAACCTGTAGTAATTCAAATGTACAAAGCACAGGGGGCTTAACTTTGAATCATATGAACCTGTAGTAATTCAAATGTACAAAGCACAGGGAGCTTAACTTTGAATCATATGAACCTGTAGTAATTCAAATGTACAAAGCACAGGATGCTTAACTTTGAATCATATGAACCTGTAGTTATTCAAATGTACAAAGCACAGGGTGCTTAACTTTGAATGATATGAACCTGTAGTTATTCAAATGTACAAAGCACAGGGTGCTTAACTTTGAATCATGAACCAGTAGTAATTCAAATGTACAAAGCACAGGGTGCTTAACTTTGAATCATATGAACCTGTAGTTATTCAAATGTACAAAGCACAGGGTGCTTAACTTTGAATCATATGAACCTGTAGTTATTCAAATGTACAAAGCACAGGGGGCTTAACTTTGAATCATATGAACCTGTAGTTATTCAAATGTACAAAGCACAGGGTGCTTAACTTTGAATCATATGAACCTGTAGTTATTCAAATGTACAAAGCACAGGGTTCTTAACTTTGAATCATATGAACCTGTAGTTATTCAAATGTACAAAGCACAGGGGACTTAACTTTGAATCATATAAACCTGTAGTTATTCAAATGTACAAAGCACAGGGCTCTTAACTTTGAATCATGAACCTGTAGTAATTCAAATGTACAAAGCACAGGGGGCTTAACTTTGAATCATATGAACCTGTAGTTATTCAAATGTACAAAGCACAGGGGTCTTAACTTTGAATCATGAACCTGTAGTAATTCAAATGCACAAAGCACAGGGGTCTTAACTTTGAATCATGAACCTGTAGTAATTCAAATGCACAAAGCTAATGGTATCGAAATATGGGTGAGTGGTCACTCACTTGTGTGAAAGTGGTTGTAGTTGCTTTTTAGAGGTGGTCATACATGGAGGTTCAACTGTTATGTATATTTTTAGCATACTCCTTTGATTGGTGGCTTATGCGAGGTTCATCTATAACATTATTATTGTATGCTGTTTGGGTGGTCAGTGTTCATGATAAAAAACTCAAAATAATTGTTATTATTCACAGTCATTTTTACTCTGACGAAGGCAACAGAAAGGCTGCCGAAAATTTAGTATTTTTAATTTACACTTTTCTGATACAGTTATTTTGTTTTTTATGATTATTGTACTATTTGTTTATTTCTACAGAAACTGAAAACTGCCACTGGAGGCTTGATGACTAAAAATAATATAGCATCCTTTCACTGGACAAGCCCTGAGCTACTCTCTTGTAAATCTTTTGGGAGAAACACAGATATATGGTAACAGTCTTGAAAAGGATTTAACAAAATTAAATTGATATTTTTAATGAGGGTTAGGGACAATAACTTGCATGACATTTGTCAGTCAGTTAACGAAAGATAACATAGCACAAAAACGCTATTGTGTAAAGTTAACACCTTCTGTAGAGATAAAAAGAAAACTGGGATCCTATTATTATTAGATTTGTCAGCGGCATTTGACATAGTTGATCGAGACATACTTCCCTTTCATCCTAAGTCACAATTTGGGATTCAAGGTTCTTGCATTGAGTACATTAGTGTGAACGTAAACAGTTTGTTAAAAATGGAAATGCCAATCATCAACTCGGGAACTGGCTCGGAAATACTACTTATTACTGAAAGCCTGCATTTGCAGTGAAATTCTATGTATTCTAGAAAACACCCCAATAATTTCGTATAAGCCAGTATTCATCAGTAATTCAGATATTTCAGCCAATGAAATCATCTCTGTTACTTCTAACATGACTTCCACAATACGTTTAACTGATTTGTTTTATCTTTACACGTTATGTATATATGTTGTAGTTCAATTTTCAATTTTCTTTGTTTTCAAACGGACGCGATAGCAGAAAATTTGCGATGAGTTGAAGAAATAACACAACAATTTTCAATTTGCAAGACATGTTGTGGCAAACAATTTATTCATTATCATATATTAACATAGAAAAGAACAATGGAAAATAAAAATTGAACCAAGGATAAAACTTTTTTGGTGTGGTCTACCATGTTTAACAAGACTCTTAAAGTCTTTTATTTGCTTTGTCACTCTCAGGAGTGTTGGTTGTACAGTGGTAGAAATGCTAACAACCAAGCCACCGTTATTAAACGAAGATTTGGAAGTGCAGCAAAAAATGTTCAAGATTGTAACCCTTGATGTTGAACCACCAAATGACTGTTCTTCCATGGCTTATGGATTTCTAAAACAGTGCCTTTGGTAAGTTTGTTTCTCAGCCAAAGAACGGATTCTCATGGCTGTCAATTTCGATATATTAAAATTCAACTTGAAACAAAAGACATCACTACGAGGCTTAGGGGAATAAACCATACAAATCCCTGCTATCATTCCCCTAAGCCTCATAGTGATGTCTTTTGTTTCAAGTTTAATTTTAATATATCGAAATTGGGCTATTGGTCGGACATTTTCGGATTTTGGTCGGACAATGTCCGATGACCGACTTTTATTTCCAGCACTGGATGATCTTCACAAATTTTCAGGAAATGATCGGAAACGTTCGTACAACCTTTGGACAGTATTTTGAGAATCAGTTTCGAAAATCTTCGGAAAATCTTCGAAAAGTTACTTAAAACTTCGTAGTTACTGTTGTTTATATAATAAACAAAATAATGCATGGCTGCTGGGAGATACGAAATTTCTCTTCTTGTGTTCAACCAGAAACCCATAAGTGGGTTGAAACGTGCAACTGTCTCTTGTACGCTTCAAAACAAGCTTCCGATTATTCAATTTGCTAAGAAGTTGTTACAGCCACATGGCTCGACGTTGCAACCTGTGGGGTCGCCAATGCGACTGGATTTGATCCGCTGGCGACTTACTTTTCACTCTTGGTCGCCAGTTTGGCCACTAAAAGATATTTTCATTTAGATTTTTTTTTTACTTTCTTAGTCTAACAGAAGAATATACATTGTACTTTTTCATTTTCACGTTTGAAGCGATCAAAAGTACTTTTCTGATTATAAGTTGAAACCCGATCGACACAGACTCTCTTTTGGGCTCGTCACGCAATCTTTCCTAAAGCGACATTTGTTTCTAAAATTAGATTTTTGCCAAAAAAAAAACCACACACATTTTACTGTTTGAAAGTGTATATCATAGATTTTTGCATTCAAGAATAATCGCATATTATAATTTATTAACCAGCGTCGAAACACATACATTTTTTTTACGTTTACACGTTGCGAGTTGTACATAGGCTTTTCATGTTCAGTGATGCATATCACGTACAAGCGACTGCACGGGTTTTAAAGAAAAATTGTTTTATCGACAGTAGTTTCGAGTAGTTTCTTTATGAAGATCCTATTTATAAATCTGCTGCAGTCCAACAACATATTTTGATAAGTCGGATTGGGCCGGGTCAAAAAATCAGTGTGTATTAAAATCGACCTTCGCGCTTTACTGACGCTTGACAGCCAGCGATGCGAAGTCGTAAACAAACTTGCAAATGTTTAAAAGCACCAGGGCTATTTTCATTCAAAATATATGTAATGAAATTGAACGAAAGAGTTAACGTTATATCAGTCTATCTATGTCCTACTCTATAAATTACTGATATCGTAACACTGATAAGATGAATATACTCGATCGAGTTTGATCCTGGGGTTACAGCCAGACACGCTCACAGGCTAGGCGAAATCCGATATCGACAATAATTTGTTTTACGGTTTTCGGTTTATGAACAGCATTAGCGACAACTATTTTATTTGTTTCCAGTATTTTTAGAAACTACAGTTGCTAAAATGAAAATTAACACTGCAAAAATTACAAAGCTGCGATTTTATTGTCGAGAAAACATGGCACACGTAGTAATTATCAGAGTATCGCTTCACTTTAAATTGAATCAAATTTTTTAATCTTGTTTATCTTTTGGAAAGCTACAAATTTAGGGCCTGTTTACATGGAGGGAGGGTGACCCGGGTAGCAGGGTCACCCTCCTAGCCGGGCTACCCTGGGAGGGCCAACTTTTCATACATTTCTTTACAAAGCACACTGAAGTGTTTACATGATAGACAGGGTCACCCGCCTACCCGGGTCAGGCGGGCTATCTTTTCTGCATGTAAACGGTCACCCCAGGGTCACCCTCCTAGGCGGGCTATCTCTTTTGACTTGAAATTACCCGTAAAAACAAGCAATAAAAACAGCAAACTCGCCGCTATAGCCTTTCTTCAGTGCTGCCATGTTTGTTAATATGTCGTGCTTAATAAAGCGTGCCGTTGCAATAAAAAAGTCCGCCAAAACATGAGCCCGCCAAAAAAAAAGATAGCTCACCTATATGATAGCCCGCCCTAATAGCCCGCCCATGTAAAGGCGGGCTATGTGTTAGCCCGGCTGGGAGGGTGACCCTGGTACCCGGGTCACCCTCCCTCCATGTAAACAGGCCCTTAATGTAAAAAGAAATGAAACAAAGGTTGCATCTTTGAGGGGGTTTTATAGATACAAAAATTGTATTTTTCCATTCCCTTTTAGTGGGAATTCTAGCGGAACGCGGCGAAAGTAGTAGGAAAGTGGGGGTTGACCAACGGGATCGGGGATTCACTGACGTCATGATCCCTTGAGATGACGTCATGGGTTAAAAATAGGTAGAGATGACATCATAATGTTCACCGCCACGGGATCGGGGATTCACTGACGTCATGATTCCTAGAGGTGACGTAATGGGTTAAAAATAGGTAGAGATGACATCATAATCTATTTTAAGTCAATGGGAGTTGGAAATGAATGACATCATAATCTATTTTAAGTCAATAAAGAGGTCGGGAGGAGATAAGCTGACATCATGATCTCTAGAGGTGATGTCATGGCTTAAAAATAGGTAGAGATGACACCATAATCTATTTTAACTGAATGGGGAGTCGGGAATAAATGACATCATAATCTATTTTTAACTCGAGAGTCACACTGCACTGGGATAGAATGATGTAATGTGATTATTTTTAGATTGTTGGCTAAATAATTTTTAGTGGTATAAAAGCAGACTTTTTTTGCTAGTTGTCACAGATTAATTTGAGTATAGGAGTAGAAATAATGGTTGGTGCACACCAAACTGGTGATTTGTTTGTGGATGAGATTGAACTCGAGGCTCAAATACTGCGAAACAAAATAGCAGATATTATAGAAGATGAATATGCAAGAGAAATTAATCGCTTGGTGTACGAAGAAGCAACACACCGTTGTGAGGCTTGCCAGATGGATGACCCCTCTCAACTTCATCACGAGTGTATGATGATGGAAGAGGATGAAATATGGGTTGTACATTATGAAGCGGCAAGGAAGCGCATTAATTTAAAGACAATATGGATGGCTTTACAGCAAAAAGTTCAAGAAAAACTTAATTTACAGCTGACAGAATCATGGCTAAAGTACTTGCTTCATCTTGTTACAATGGACAACACAAGTGCATTTTTATTGTATAAAAACTTTGAACGGAAGCACGATGAGAGTGAAGACGAATGTCTGAGACTCGGCTGCTGTGATTATATGTAATAAAGTTGAATACTCACAAAGACAATGTTCTCTCGAAACATTCAAGTTTAGAAGCAATAAAATTGCACAGTATTAAAAATCGCTTCTTATTTGTATTTACCGCCGTTTTAGCCGCTTCATCGCTAGACTCTATATCGATTTTCAGTTTGCAAGCCATCGCCCACTTTAAGTTTTATAACATGACTTTACCAGTAGCTTCAAAGTTAAAACTTTTAATTATGCGAACTAACACTGAACCAAATTTGCATGAAAAATTAGCACCTCGGAAAAATTAACAAAGCAACAAATTACATGCACGCGCTAAAACAATAAACCCACACTTTGTTTAAGTTCAAACTATATTTATTGATAACAAACAATTTCATAATTATACAGACAATTTAAAAGCTTAGTTGGAAAGGAACAGACAGAGTTGATTTATTCTTTTTCATCGGGTTTATACAAAGTACTGTTTGATTCCCTTGGTTTTCTGTGTCTCACCGCACTGCAATCATCGCAACGAGCAAGGGTCTCTTTCACGTGTTTAGTTTTGTCCAAAGGAATCTTGTGTTCGCATATGGGGCAAATCTTTTTATTATCATACCAAAAGCATTTGGGACATTTCACGACTCCAGTTACATGCACATTTGAACTCTTGCAATGATGACATGGAATTTGACTTTTTGTCTGAATTATTTTCATGATTTCAGAAGCGCTTTCCTCCTCTTCGTTGTCGGTTGAATTTCCTTCATCCTATTCATCACTTCTAATTTCTTGCTCGCTCTCTTCAAACTCATCGGCCGGACTGTTCTCAGAAGCGCTTTCCTCCCCTTCGCTGTGGGTTGAATCTCCTTCATAAGTCTCATTGTTGGATTCTTTTTGTTCTTGATAGATCTTTTCTTTCTCTAAAAGATCGCTCAACAGTTTTTTATTCTTGATTAAACGCTTATCAATTCCCAACTCTGCGAGTCCATCTAAAAAGGTATTAAGCGCACGGGGTCGGGCTACATCATCATTATGGGGAAGTAGCACATACTCAACCAGCTCTGCGATGTTTGTCACGGGTATTATGCGTTGATTTCGGAGTAATTGGCCTCTAGGTGCCCAAAACAGGATATCTTTGGAAGCGGCCATGCTATGCAACAAATCAGAAGCACGTTCTTTTGACACCGCTTTGGAAAGATTGCTTAAAACATCTTTAATTCTTGGCTCCTTGTTGTCTTCCTCGTCATCGTTGTCCTCATCGGAGGTTATAGTGTCTTCCATTCCGCTCTCCATTTCTTCTTCATCCCAGTCTACTTTTCTCTTCATATCGATCCGTTATCGTTAAAGAAAAGCTTCAAATAATCAGTGCAACAATGCATAGTTTCTTTTATAGCATCAAAACGCCCAAGCTTGTAACAACGGGGGTCAATAAGTCTTCTATAAAGCCACCACCCTCTTGTACAAGTATTTGCTTCTTTGTCTTGTAGGGAACGTTTTGATTGGCCAGATTAATAAGAGCATCCTTATGTCGAAGCAAAACACGCTTATTTGTTTCAGGACAGGGAATGTTTTCCGTAAGAACGTTATAAAGAATATGTAACAAGGCGTGAACCTGTTGTGGAGAAGCTGTCCTTAAGAGAAATTGGCGCTGATGATCGGGACCATTAGCTAAGAGTTGTAGAAAACCCCGGTTGTTCTTTACTACTTGAGACATAACTGTAGAATGAGCTAAGAATAGTGAGTTGTTGTCTTTTATCGTGGAATAGAAGGAAAAAACAATAGGATTGTGGTGGTGGTGGTGGTGGTGGTGGTGGTGAAAACAATAGAATTGTGGTGGTGGCGGTGGTGGTGGTGGTGAAATCAATAGAATGGTGGTGGTGGTGGTGGTGAAAACAATAGAATTATGGTGGTGGTGGTGGTGGTGGTGAAAACAATAGAATTGTGGTGGAGGTGGTGGTGGTGGTGGTGGTGAAAACAATAGAATTGTGGTGGTGGTGGTGGTGGCGGTGGTGGTGAAATCAATAGAATTGTGGTGGTGGTGGTGAAAACAATAGAATTGTGGTGGTGGTGGTAAAAACAATAGAATTGAGGAGAAATTAGCCTAAAAATGAGCAACATTTGCCTCTTTCTCAGTTCACATTGAGCTTTCATTGAGTTGACATGAATTTGTCCTGCCCCATTTGTGAGAAGACATTTAGCAGGAAAGATAGTATGCAAAGACATATGACCAACAAACACGCCAGTCCTACTTTCACTCCATTTAAAACAATGCCGATTTCTACACAAAAGTGTCAGCGGTTTCACTTCGAACACCCTTTTACTTGTATGGTTGCAGGGATGACCGGTTCGGGGAAAACGTTTTGGGTTCAATCATTGTTACAACAGGCCTCAGACGTGATAAACCCACCACCCGAGAGGATTGTCTGGTGTTATTCCCAATGGCAGCCCGCGTACATACAGATGCTAGTCACAATACCACAAATTGAATTTGTCAAGGGTATTCCTCCTGCGTTGGAACACGATTCCTATTTCGATGTCAACAAACGGAACTTAATCGTCTTTGACGATCAAATGATTGACGCCGGCAAAGACAAGCGAATAGTAAACCTTTTTACACAAGGTTCTCATCACCGCAACCTAAGTGTCATTTATATCGTACAGAATCTATTTCATCAGGGGAAGGAAAGCCGAAGTATTAGTTTAAACAGTCACTACTTGGTCCTTTTCAAGAATCCCAGAGACAAACTGCAAATTTTGACTCTAGCAAAGCAAATGTATCCTGGGCAAACGGCTTTCTTTATAAACCAGTACGAAGAGGCTGTACGAAGACCCTTTGGTTATCTCCTGGTGGATTTAAAAACAACCACACAAGATAATTGTAGACTGCAAACAAATGTACTACCCGGTGAAGAACAATTTAATCAAACAGGGGTACAAGACAATATTTCTCAGGAGCTACTAAAGTATCTCAGACAACAGAACCTTTCGACAGCTCCAGTTCTCTTAGCCATGCAGGGACTACAGGACAGAATGGACAGCCTACTCTCCCGTACAGACATTGGGGAAAATGACAAAGCCAAACAGTACCTTGAGCTGCAAAACAGATATCTGACGTTTAAACATCAATTGAATGGAAGACCTCAACAGTCTGATGAAATGAAAAGAAGTTTTGCAAGTCATCCGGAAGATAATTTACCCACCATTATACAAGAACCCACAGCATTAACAGCGGCGACAACCTCTACACCCTTAAATCCATTTATCGCGACACCCTCTCCAGCGCCCACCATACAAAAAACTACCGCAGTAACGCCACTACCTTTAAATCCAGCCGTCTTGACCCCTCCCCCTACAGTACAAACACCCTCGCCAGCACCGAAGCGCAAACGACCTAGAATCCAGTTAGTAAATTACTTAGATGTTGGTGATGATAAACCTAAAAGACAATCGCGGCGTTACAGATATAGAGCTGCACCTTACAAGCATTCTAAGAATCAAGAGGATTAATTTCACTTGAAACGATGATTGCAGTGCGGTGAGACACAGAAAACCAAGGGAATCAAACAGTACTTTGTATAAACCCGATGAAAAAGAATAAATCAACTTTGTCTGTTCCTTTCCAACTAAGCTTTTAAACTGTCTGTATAATTATGAAATTGTTTGTTATCAATAAATATAGTTTGAACTTAAACAAAGTGTGGGTTTATTGTTTTAGCGCGCGCATGTAATTTGTTGCTTTGTTAATTTTTCCGAGGTGCTAATTTTTCATGCAAATTTGGTTCAGTGTTAGTTCGCATAATTAAAAGTTTAACTTTGAAGCTACCGGTAAAGTCATGTTATAAAACTTAAAGTGGGCGATGGCTTGCAAACTGAAAATCGATATAGAGTCTAGCGATGAAGCGGCTAAAACGGCGGTAAATACAAATAAGAAGCGATTTTTAATACTGTGCAATTTTATTGCTTCTAAACTTGAATGTTTCGAGAGAACATTGTCTTTGTGAGTATTCAACTTTATTACATATAATCACAGCAGCCGAGTCTCAGACATTCGTCTTCACTCTCATCGTGCTTCCGTTCAAAGTTTTTATACAATAAAAATGCACTTGTGTTGTCCATTGTAACAAGATGAAGCAAGTACTTTAGCCATGATTCTGTCAGCTGTAAATTAAGTTTTTCTTGAACTTTTTGCTGTAAAGCCATCCATATTGTCTTTAAATTAATGCGCTTCCTTGCCGCTTCATAATGTACAACCCATATTTCATCCTCTTCCATCATCATACACTCGTGATGAAGTTGCGAGGGGTCATCCATCTGGCAAGCCTCACAACGGCGTGTTGCTTCTTCGTACACCAAGCGATTAATTTCTCTTGCATATTCATCTTCTATAATATCTGCTATTTTGTTTCGCAGTATTTGAGCCTCGAGTTCAATCTCATCCACAAACAAATCACCAGTTTGGTGTGCACCAACCATTATTTCTACTCCTATACTCAAATTAATCTGTGACAACTAGCAAAAAAAGTCTGCTTTTATACCACTAAAAATTATTTAGCCAACAATCTAAAAATAATCACATTACATCATTCTATCCCAGTGCAGTGTGACTCTCGAGTTAAAAATAGATTATGATGTCATTTATTCCCGACTCCCCATTCAGTTAAAATAGATTATGGTGTCATCTCTACCTATTTTTAAGCCATGACATCACCTCTAGAGATCATGATGTCAGCTTATCTCCTCCCGACCTCTTTATTGACTTAAAATAGATTATGATGTCATTCATTTCCAACTCCCATTGACTTAAAATAGATTATGATGTCATCTCTACCTATTTTTAACCCATTACGTCACCTCTAGGGATCATGACGTCAGTGAATCCCCGATCCCGTGGCGGTGAACATACAACTTATAATATGATGTCATCACTCTCCATCGACCTAAAATAGATTATGATGTCATCTCTACCTATTTTTAACCCATGACGTCATCTCAAGGGATCATGACGTCAGTGAATCCCCGATCCCGTTGGTCAACCCCCACTTTCCTACTACTGGCGAAGCTAGCAACTGATAGTATCGAAAAAGAAGGCGGAGTTGCTCTTACGGTGAATTAACCGGCAAACGTGAAGTATCGTGCGAATCATGTTCGTTTTCCCTTGTCATTATCAGTGTTCAAGTTTACTGGTGTCGTGAACAAAGCAGGGCCTTTTTAGTTGAGCTTGTGTAGAAAAGTGCTATAGTTATGTTCTCTTTCGATTGTATAAAAATATACGGCCCAAAGGGCCGCCGAAAATTTTTGGCGACTAGAATACTTGTGCTGGCGACCAAGTCTGAAAACTTAGTGGCCAGCTGGCCCCTAGATTTTTTCCTGAAAGTCGAGCCCTGAGCCATATTTGGATCAAAGGCTCCCATGAGCCAGCTTATGGATGAATTGGATTAGTGTAGGGATAGCTGAATAAAAGGAGAAGAGGAATTGGTGGCATTGTTTAAAATATGTAGTGTTTTGCTTGCTTATCAAATGCACATTTTATACATTTACATCTGCTATCAAAGACAACCCTCCGTGCGTGTCATATTTCAGAATATTTCAATGCAAAAGTTGCAATTAAATTTCCTTTGCGATTTAACCTTATACATACATATATTTACATTAAAAAGCCGCTAACAAAAAATTTAATCTCAGGTTCTTCGATTCTAGCAGGCATATAAAACCAGATGATATAGAATTAATTCCCCGATGCATTCTTCCTTCGATCCGAGAGACAATTTTAAAAGACAAATCATTAATTCGTCCAAATAATAATGAACCACAGTCGATATTTGTCAACGTCGCTTTATTAATTCGATGACCATTTTTCGCAGCTAGTGTTCTTTCGCTTATTAGCTTTCCATTGAACGACAACCCATCTTGAGGCCGCGACAGATCTTCACACTCGATCGCATCTACTCCATGGGCAAAATGTAGGCAATTCGTCCAAATAATAATGAACCACGGTCGATATTTGTCAACATCGCTTTAACAATTCAATGTCCATTTTTCGCAGCTAGTGTTCTTTGGCTTATTAGCTAGTGTTCTTTGGCGTATTAGCTTTCCATTGAATGAAAACCCAGCTTCAGGCCGCGATAGATCTTCACACTCCATCGCATCTACTCCGTGTTATTGCATGGGCAAAAATGTGCGCAATTCGTCCAAATAAAAATGAACCACGGTCGTTGCTTTAACAATTCGATGCCCATTTTTCGCAGCTTGTGTTCTTTGTCTTACAAGCTCTCCATTGAACGAAAACCCATCTTCCATCCCCGATAGATCTTAACACTCGATCGCATCTATTCCATGTTATCACATCGGGCAAAAATGTACGCCTTTCTAGTACCCTCTAAAATGTGCCAAACATATGCGCATAAGACTCTTGGGACAAAACAAATACTTAGTAGGGGAGGTAGGAGAAAAATGTTTAATCCAAGTTTAATGAATAAATTAATGAGAATCGAGTGAGTGAGTGAGTGAGTGAGTGAGTGTGTGTGTGAGTGCCATTCGACTGCCTCCAAAAGCTCATTGAATGACTACGTCATCCATGAGCTAAAAATCAAGATGAAAACATTAACCAATCAATTCGCTAAAACAACTTGCTTTCAATCTCGAGGGACCGATGGGTTTCCAAATATGGTATAAAGCAAAAAATGAATATTCGGAAGCTGTGAATGCACGTTGCACGTTTAAACCTACTTATGGGTTTCTGGTTCAACTCGATATCTCTCTCACTCGCTGCACTCACTCGTGAGATATCGAGTTCAACACGAGAAGAGAAATTTCATATCTTCATGCACCCATGTATTATCGTCTATATCAGAGTTCAAAGCAAAAACATGCGGCTGGTGCCCAGTGTTCTAAAGGTGTTCTCCTACTGCTGTTATTGACACCTTATCGTACTTCTTAACCTGGTATTAAAGATCTTACCGTTTCTCCGATATAGTCCTTTCCGCAGTTTCACTGGATTTTGTGCACCACACCGCATTTCTTTTCTTCGGGGTAGATTCTTTTGGACATACCAGTTGTTTTCTGCTACTGGTGTTGACCGGTTTGTGGTATACGCTGACCCCTTGCCTCAAAAGAAGAAGAAGAAATGCGCTACTTGAATATTGCAAAGTCCTTGTTGCACCCTCTGGCCTTTGGGTTACTTTTGTAGGAATCTTGAACATCCAGGGTCTGGAGTTATTATCCTGGAGAACTGCTTTTAGGTGATCCATTTCCTCTTTGTCCTTGTCCTCTGTAATCATTGATTGAGACCGATGGAATAGTCTTCTTGTGTCCCAAATCTGTGTATCGTGATGTTGGTTAAACCATCAGCCTTGATCAGTATACAGGTGTCTAAGGGGGCTTACCATTTGTCAGAACTGACCGGCCAGACCAGTCCGTTTGTAACTAGAATGCATCTTTTTGAAGACTTGTTCCTACAAGTCCATCAAAAGGGTGCATACTATTTCCAAATTTACCAGTCTGGCCAACCAGTTCTGACAAATAATGCAATAATATATACGAATTAAGCCGTCCGGCCGGGCAGTTCTGACAAATGGTAAGCGGCCTAAGAAAAGTAATTTCTCGACGATTTCTGATTCGATGGTGAATTTGATTTGATTTGACTTAGATCCTTAGTGTGAACGTAATTTCACTTGTGATATAAATATTGCAGCTGAGGTTCACGAAACAATATTTTCGGCAAAGCATTTAGACTTGTCAACGCAAACATGCGATAAAGTGTTAAAAACTGTGACGTTTCATACCTTTTAGACAAGACATTTCATTAAGTAATATACCATCAAATTTTAGAGATATGAAGTCCTTTCAGGCAAAATAATGCATCTTGGGTACTGATTTCGAACGATCATAGTAAAAATTTAAAGTTTTGTTTGAGAATTCAAGGTTAGAGAGCGTTTTCTGTTTTCACATTGAAATGTGAGAGCTTTCAATTTGCATAAGAGGTTGGAAAATAATTTTCTGTTCGTAGTATGGTCGTCTGTAATTTTATAGCCATCGATCGCATAAATTTACAGGAGATATATGGCGTTAACAGATTTCAGTGTTTAACAACTGTGGGTGTCTCGAGCTTTCAATTGTTTCCAGGATAACTGTGAAAACATATCTCAATTTTTCCTGTGAAGGAAGTTCCGGAAACGAATTCAATGCACCAAACGTCAACTTAGACTTCTCAGTGTTATAAACCTTTCAATTCCTGTACTCTCCTTATGGCTCGTTATTTTCATCTTTTTTGTTTGTGTAGCTCAAAGGACGTTCGACCATCTGCCGCTGAACTCCTGGAGAAAGATCCTTTTGTGAAGGATGTACAACAGCAACTAATGTAGCCTGGTCACATGAAGACAAGCGCGGAGTGGAAAGTAGCAGTCGTCCCAGGAAAAAAACGAGTAGATGTGGATAGGCCTAGCCTGCGAATACCGGGGGAAATCCCATATAAAGTGACGGGAATGCCCCTAGTAAGTTCTCGGGGTTTAAAATGTACGGTTGTCGGTTGTTTAAAATGTCCGCAGATGAGCCGTCAGGGGGACCTTTTAGGGTTTACAAACGTACAATAAAGATCAACCTGAGGACATTGATTTTAAAGTAAGTCAAACCGTTCTGAAATGAAACCGACTGTTCCGCCAATAAAAATGGTGAAATTGCTTTGTAAACTTGTTGTATTCTTTTTTTCAAAAATTCCAACAAACATCCCCGTCACTTTTTATGGGAGTTCCCCCATGTCCCGGAGAGGGCAAGGGGGTGACTACCGCTGGCTGCAATCTTATTTTCCATACCTCCAATTTCATACCTTGGCCAATTATTTGAAAACTTATTAAAGCTTAATAAGGAATACACCTGAACCAAAGTTTTATTTGTCTTTGTTCAACCCTTTCACTGTCATGGTCAAACTTTGACCTGGGTAATGTTGTTGCAAGTTTTGAGTGTGTGGGCAAATATCAAATGAAACAGTTCATTCCTGTGACGCTATTCTGCATTTTTCTTTTTTTTTTGGTGTCTGTTATATCTTTTTCTTGTGTGTGTTTGAGAAATATTTTTTTTATTTCTTTAGTTTGGTTTGGTTTTTGTCTTCGTTCTTAATGTTTGCTCTGGTAGTGAAAGGGGTCAAGGCGTTTTTCTATGGTAATTCACTGCTGTGAATCACAGTTTTCTAAAAGTCTTTCTTAATTGTCATAATCATTTTATTGTAGCCTTATTAAATTTTTTTAATTTTCGTAATATTTTTAAGTTTTGCTTGCTTTTTGTGCAGCATGCTTGCAGAACAAGGAATATTCGTGTTGCTTGTTGTTGGGCAATATTATAGAATGTTAATAAATGTGGGTAGCTGTGGGTCGCCTTGTGCATTATTGAGCTTTTCAAAGTAGATTAAAAGGGGGGCTTTGTTTCGTCGATTGTTAGAAACACGCTCAGAGTCTACTAAGTAAATTCTACATTTTACGTCTTTTTTTGTTGTTGATAGAGGAAAGTTATCAATGTGAATTTAGAAAAAGGACAAGGAGACATACTTTGCTTCAAACTTGAATTGCCATCATGAATTTGTGAAAAGATTTTGTTCTTAGAATTGGAGCAGCTTATATCTGGTACATTATTGCCGATGTTTGTTTACAGATACAATGTGTCTTGTTTTTTTTTTTTACATTTCTGTATCTTCATGAAAAAAAAAAATATTTACTATAAAACCTGCAAGTGGTGTACGGCAAGTTCCATGACTTGTAATTGTTACAGTGGTGGATAAATGGAACAAACTGTCATACGAAAGATCGTATCCTCTTTCTTAACATTTTTTTCTTAAACGCTTTCAGATTTCTCTTAATAGGAATTCGAGATGGTTCCCTTTCACGCTTCTTTCTGTGATATTTTGTTCTCTTTACAGGTTCAATTTTTCCAATGTTTAGGTAAGTCTGTACATGATATCCCTCATTGTAAGTTACTCGCATAGGCTTAATATCTCATTAGCATGTATATTCATTACATTACTATTTGTCAAAGCCTGATCATGATCTTGTGTTCTACACTGAGCGTTGTATAGCCAAGTGTTTACGTTAACTGTGCTGTTTTCTGTTGGGGACTTACAATGGCCTAAAATTAATATAGGATTGCTCAGTTCATTCAGTTGACCACAATGGATCGTTTGGCACACTGGCCACCGAGTACAGAGACTCAGTTTATAAAGTTTGTCTTTGAGACCACAATAGGTCACAGTACAATGACTCGAATGATCATCTGCTTTATATTCTAGCGAACTCTCTGTCATCGATGATGGCATCTCGCACGACGATGGCAAACGCCTTATGCATGTAGGCTTCGTTGTACCTGGAATATCGGGCTTTCTGTACGCTTTAGGAGTAGTAAACAACTCTCGGATCAGGCTTCGTTGTATAACAACAAAATACTTTCTAAAAAACATTTCAGTAACTGCGAAAAAGGATTGAGATTGAACTTACCGAGAGCTGAGATACGTTCCAGAGGCCAGAGTAGTTTCTTCTTGACTGAGCACATGGTAAAGGGGGCTTGATAATGCCATTTAACCTATTATAATGGTGATTTTATGTAGAAGGGGTGTCATTGCAATTTTGTGACACCGGAGAAATTCGACGTAAACCTAGACTGGTCTCCCCCTGTAAAAAGCTGACGTAGTATGTAAGTAGTATTATGTAGCGTATGTAACGTAAGGTTCCAAATCTAACGACCATCGTTACTTTCGGATTCAGCAGACCCTAAATATCATTACGAACTGAGGCATCGCTTATTTTTGTATAGCCTAAACGTTTACTATATATAGACTGATCTTTCTTTTGTGAGAGCATATTTTTTCAGTAAAAAGTAGATTTTTCTCTTCTTGAAAAATATCTTAACCTTTGTGATCGTAAGGCGAGTCTTACAAGTGTGTTTCACCTGCTGTTAGAACAAATCCTTTGGAATATGAAATAAACTTTAGGTTGTAACGGTGCGAAACGTGATATCTTTAAAATTTCTTCTATTTGGTAAGCTAACGATGCAAGCAAAATTGAGTTGTTCAGATACTATTGGCTGTAACTCGTATATGACAATAGACCAATTTCGATATATTAAAATTCATACTTGGCTTTGGCTCCAAGGCTTGGGGGAATAAAACAAAATAAATGAATAATTCAACGCTGAACCTCAATGTGGCCGGCCGATCAGCGAAGTTTAGCCGTGCCTGTTTGGATGGTTGACCGCCCGGGGACCATGTCGATATTTTTTCGGCATTTTCTAAAATGAGTTACAAAATATTATTATACATGTTATAGTTCTAAAATCATTAGAAAATGTTAATATTTTCTTTAAATATATTCATATTACATGAAACTGAAGAAGATGTGAATCGGGACGAGCAGCTCAGTTCATTGATTGCTTTTATATACCGAAGAACAGTAGAATAATCGGTAAAATAAAAATAAACTGATTCTCGTCATGGAAGGATTATTGACCTAGAGCGAGGGTATACGTGATATATTCCCCTCGTGGCGTTCCATCCCCGAGGGACAGGTCAATAACATGCTTATTTTTCACCTTGTGAGGTTTTCTAAAACAAAGAAACTTTTAAGTAATGATCCTTATAAGAAGGATAGCGCTGAACGGCAATGGAATGTCAAACACGATGGAATGTCAAGATTTTTCATTGTTACAACTAGTGATCTCATTGGCCTAGACTCAAAAACCGCTAAAAAGTTAAGGTTCAAGGTGCATTTTGTCTAATTTTTTTAAGGTTTCAAGTAATTTGAGACCCAATCGCATAACATACAATTTTTAAAAGAAATTGTATTTGGGGAACTTCATCAAAGAAGCAAAATTATTAGCTATTGTCTTCTGCTATTCTGATTGGTTAAGCACGAACATTTCCTAAAATTTATTTGACGCAAATGGATTTTCTTTATTTTTATAATGAAATATAATTATTAACCATCAGCTCCTCCTCTATTCTTGAAATCAAAGATATTCTATGTGGGAAAGAGCTAATGCCGCAGAACAATGAAGTTTGCTATCGTTCTTATGTGGAACAATACTTAATTTTTCGGAGTAACATTCCGTTCAATTCAAATGCAAAAAAGCATGATTCCGCAAGGCCGCATTGGGATCACGGCACACTAGCGAGACGGTAAACATGTTTTGCTTTTGCCAAATTTGCATCGAGCACGTTGCTTCGTTATGAGTAGAAGGAGGGAGAGAGAGAAGAAAATGTATGAACAGTACTCGTGGTCTCGCCATGGCCCAACTGCCCGCTTTCATCTTTCGAAGATCAATGGAGTGGATGTCGGTGTGTTTTCCAAGGGAAACCGGCGGAAAAATATTCAGGTTCAAGCGTAAACCGAGGCGTCAAACACTATTGAAGACCCGAAACCTAAATCGAGGTACGATACCATCGAATAATGTTAGCAACATTTCGTTGGAATAAGATTGATGAAGTTGTCTTATGTAAACAAAAAATATTGACTGATGCTTGTGTGTTTTCCTTGTTAACTGAGGTCAAATGAACCAAAAATTTGACATATTTTCTTTTAGTCCTGCCCAATATTAGTGCAATGTGTTGAAAGGGGACCAAATAAACATATTCTGAAGTTTAAAACTAATTGGACTTGGCATCGCAGAGATATTGGAAGTTGAAAAATGAAACTTTTTAGCCTTCATCATCGTAGAGCGATCGGGAAAATTGTCGGAAACCAATAGTGACGCCACTATTGACCACCTCAAAACAGTCAAGGATTGAAGTTGAAAGTCGGTGACTGAGCGGAAAACTATGGCGTTTTGTTCTGCGATAAACTGCAGCAACAATTGTCCATTTTCAATACGAAAACAGTAAAAATCTTACACGCAAGTTAGAACACTCATGTATTCGCCAGAAGAGAGGACACTAATTAATTAATTAATATTTTCACAATTCTCTTTCTTTTATTTTGATCACTTGTTTTTCCTTTTTGTTTCTTTTTTTCTATTGTTTGATCCTTTCTTTTTATTTTAACAAATTAGTGTGTGTAGCGATTTCTAATCATGTAATTAATTTCACTGGCCTGTCTAGATTAGCTTTTGCTACCTGCAGGCCAGTATTATAAACTCTATAACTAGTAGTAATCATAGATTATAGTGCGTCTCCTTATCCCGTGGCACCTCGTCTTGACCTACGTAGTACCTCAGTTTCAGCCACCGTTTAAAGAGGCTATGTCGCGAGAAATGTCACGCAGGCAAAAATGTCTTGCCTACATCAAACAAATTCACGCTATCGCCGTGGAATCAGGCAAAATCCTTCAATTCTGCCATGCTGTGTACTCCGAAAGGTCTCAGATTTTTCCAACATATAAATACATGTAGTATATTTGTCTTGATTTAATTTCCGGTTATTTCCCCGATTCTAAAATCATACGCCTCGGTGCATGTCAGTATCTCAATGTCTAGAAGTTGCAGTCAGCATATGTTTAATCAGTTGAAAATGGACAAAGGTTCTTCTCCGGTGCTGATTACTGTGAAATCAACCCAAAAGTTGTCATATTTTTCTCTCTTCTACGAAAGAAGTGTGCTTTCAATGCTGTAACGTAATTTATAGTAACACGCACGCGCAAGCGATCTCAAGGTCAAGCTAGGTCACGTACGCGAAAAGTGACAGCTGTAGTAGTTATTTTGATCTGTTTTGAATGAAGTCCAGAAATCTAAGCATGCTGGATACTATTGTGACGTTTCAAGATGGCGCAGATTTGGTACCGACACTTTTCTCGATTCGTTCCGCCTAGACGACGCGCTAAGCATGCTGGAATACTATTGTGACGTTTCAAGATGGCGCAGATTTGGTACCGACACTTTTCTCGATTCGTTCCGCCTAGCCGACAAGATTAGGAAGCGTCTCCTTCGTCGACGCAATAACTAACTATTAAATAAAGATTTTTGTTGTTAAAAAAAACACACACACACAGGGAACACCGAACGGTCTTCTTCTACATGAACACGGTTGGCTCGCCAGTAGTGACGTCATAATCCTTACCAATCCTACCACTTGAAGCGCGCGGTCATTTTAAAAACGTTTTCGTGAAGTCTTCGGAAATCTTCGTACTTTCAGCTATGTGACTTACTTAAAGGCTCAGGAAGGCAAATTGTTGTGTAAATATGCTTTGTTATGGTTTCCTTTAACGTTTAAATAGCTTTAAATGGATAAAGAAAACAATTCAAATTTTTGGTTTATTTGACCTTTAAGCCCTATTTTGTCTTCCCGTTTGTGTTATTCAATTACAAGGGGACTAAGGCGAGGGGAATATGACGGAGGGAATATGACGAGGGGAATATATAATCCTTTGTTTTGCTATTGTTATCAGCTATTGTTTTCAGCCCCGCCCCTCCCCTGTTACAATCAAAGCCGCACCCAGCTTTTCAGATACCGTAATGGACGGGGTTATGTGATATATTCCCCTGAAAAGAACAAAGAAAACTGAGCCAGGTGGAAAATAAGCTGTTATATCCGCCAACTTCGATAAAGGATTTCATCCTTTGTTTTGCTATTGTTATCAGCTATTGTTTTCAGCCCCGCCTCTCCCCTGTTACAATCGAAGCCGCACCCAGCTTTTCAGACACCGTAATGGACGGGGTTATGTGATATATTCCCCTGAAAAGAACAAAGAAAACTGAGCTAGGTGGAAAATAAGCTGTTATATCCGCCAACTTCGATAAAGGATTTCATACGATATTTTTTCATTACATGTTTGTTAATAAACTGTTGGGTAACGCAAGGAACGAACTCACAGAATGATTCAAGGAATAGTGTATTCAAAACGTCTTGATTGTCTGATACAAGTCACTCGAGAGTCCTTTTACAAGTGCTGAAATTTGATTACTTATTGAAATGGCCACATCTTTTCTCCTTTAAACAAGAATCAGAAATCACTATAGAAAAACACGCAGTATAAAAATAAACAAACCAAATAAAGAGGAACAGGTTAAATTGTGTTCTGAAATCATGCAGCGAAACTGTAACTTAATTGGACTTAGAACAAGTCAGTCCTTTTCTCTAAACATAGTCTTGGAGGCTGACTCGTCCCCAGTCGTGTTTCTTGGCAAGACGCGGGAGACGCGCGTGGGGGATAGACGCGGAACGACAGAAGCATGACCGAAGGGGGTGATGGGAAGGAGAAAAAGGAAGGGGAAAGACCCTGTCGCCTCCCCTCTTTCCTCCTTCCCATCACACCTCGCACCCCTCTCGTTAATTGAGAGACGACTGGGGACGAGTCAGGTAATGGAGGTGCTTAAGTCGTCTGATCTCTCGACCATAGCAGGTTCTTCTCTGGCCATCGTAAGAGTAGTAGTAGCAGTAGCAGTAGCAGTAGCAGTAGCAGTAGCAGTAGAAGGGGCTTCGAATGAGCCAAATCAAGGATCTTCAATGCAGCAAGGAGTAGAAAATGCAAGCAATAGTGGTTCTGCTCGGCAAAATAACGACTCTGCTCGACAGAATAACGACTCTGCTCGACAGAATAATGACAGTAACAGGCAAGGGCTTTTCTATGAGTATTCTCTATTTTCGAATTGCCCATAATACACTTTGTTTGCCTCCCAAATTTTGCATAAACTATTGTTTGTAAACGGCTCTTGGGAGGACTGCATGTTCCCAAGAGCATTTCAAAACAATAGTTTATGCAAAATTTGGGGGGTAAACAAAGTGAGTAGTAATAGACGTTGGGGGTCCGGGATCACCCAAAATAAGCCACCAAACGCCCGAATTAACGCTTAAATCGATATATTGATATTCACATCATAAGCCCACCCCTCCATCTCTCAGCCTCCTTTGTCGGCTTCGGGATGGAGGGGTGGGCTTATGATGTGAATATCAATATATCGATTTAAGCGTTAATTCGGGCGTTTGGTGGCTTATTTTGGGTGATCCCGGACGCCCCAACGTCTATTGCTACATACTGCTTGAGAATGCTGATCCGGCACGAGATCACCCCCACAGTTGCTTGTGAATGCTGATCCGGCACGAGATCACCAATTGAAGAAACCTTTACCTTTTACATACCAATGATGGTGACAACACAAGCGTTCATGAACTTTCTCAAATCGAGGAACACTGGTCTGAAACAAAAGAGCTCCGACTGGGTGAGAGCCAGACAAAACTCCATCGGGGCATCAGAGATCTCTGCCTTGACAAGATCGTCGCGGTTTGAATCACGGCAAAGTTTGCTCATGAAGAAAATACAGCCAACGCATATGCTCAACAATGCGGCTTGTGCTTGGGGCAATCTGTTCGAGCCGATTATACGCAAGTATTTTGAGCAAAAACATTCTGTTTCCGTTTTTGGCCACAGCATCTCTCTTAATCTAGCAAGAGATCATCCACTTTATCGAAAGGTCACTTGCAGTCCAGACGGATATTTTCTAGACAAAGATAACGGCTTAAGCTTGTTAGAGTTTAAATGTCCGTTCAAGCGGAAAATAGCCATGAACAGAATTCCTGGCTATTATAGCGATCAGATACAAACAGGGCTTGCTTTGAGTGGCGACATGGTCTCCAAAGGCTTGTTTGTTGACGGTTATTTCAGATTGTGCTCTTTAAACCAGCTTGAACCAAGTCTGGCACACAACCAGTTTCTAAACGGAGGAAACAAGTTCAAAACGAAGGGTGACACAACACTTGCGTGGGGGGTTTGTTATTTGTTTAGCAAACGGACGATAACAAGAAATCAAAAGGCAATCATCGATGTCGGTTCACTCAAATCAAAACAAGAATTTGAGAGAATTATGTCTTCCATTGCTGAGAAGGACATATGGTGTTGTTATGGTGCTGTAAGGATGTCGTTTAGAAAACAGGACGAAGATGAGGAGTTTTTGCGTTACGCCCATATGCAAGAACTGTTTTCAGAGGGTTCAGAAGGCCCTAAACCAGTGGCTGTGTTCGCCTGGAAGCTCCTGGATATAACTGAGATTTGGGCGCCAAAGCAACCAAACTTTTTGAGCAATATTCAAACGTCAGTCGAGCGTTTTCATAACAGCTTGGCAAGCCTTCGAAAAAAGATAACAGAACACTCTGAAGAGAAAAGCATCCAACAAACCGCCCCTGTCAAAACTGTTCCAAACAATTTGGATGATGACAGTGCAGTGTTGGAAGCCTTCTTAAACTCAAAAATGGAGTCAATTGAAAAAACATACCCCAGTCCATACCTCAACTGAGCCAATGGAGCAACTGTCTTTTGGTGAATCCCGTCGGGATTATTTGGCAGACATGATCAAAGATTACATCCTTGAATTGACTGAAATAAGTCTCCAGCGTGACCTGGCTGCAAGGGCCCTTCATCAATGCAGGATGAAATCTGTATGCCGTTCAATAAAAAATCATTATCACTGGCAACACGATTGCTATTTCCATATATTTACTTTACAAACATGTGATAAATGTCAAGAACTCTTCTCACCAGAAGTGGACATGGGTATGCACAGAGCCATTTGTCCTGGCAGTGCTCACTCAACGTGACCCATCTTTTCAAGCATGATCTTCCAGCTTTGTTCGTGCTTCCACATTGATTTTTCTGGGACTTGCAGCCAGAAGTAATTGACAAGCCGCCGTGGCCCTTTTATCGCATCCAAGATTTTGTGGGCTACAAAGGGCATGGAGATTCTTTTCGGCAGATATTCTTCGATGAATTTGAATATCTCATTTGCATGATATATTTCATCATTGGACAAGCAGACGTAGTGTTCACAAATTTTCAGATGTTTGTTGAGATAGCTTTTGAAGTTGTAGTGTTTGGTGGTCATTCTTTTTTTTGTAATTGTGTAATCACCACCATAGAGCCCGTTATAATCGAAGGTCACACCATCCAGAGGCTCTAAGAGCCCGCAGTCCTCACAGCAAAGTTCTGATGAAAACATCCTGAGGGTTAATTTGCCTTTGCAGTTTTGGCAATTTTTTATCCTTTCATTCCAAAGGGTGAAAGGTGAGTGTGGGGCATATTGTGCCTCGGGAGAAAGATACTCCTTGATGATATGAAGGCGTTCTGACAGGTTTGAACGCCGTATTTCCTTGGTGTAGTTTTCGAGTGAGCGCAGGAGGATAAATTTGTATTCTTTATAAAGCTCATCGAGTTTGGCTTTGTATTCGCCTTTAGTGTCCAAGGACCGAACATCAGCCAGTTGTTTAGCGAACTTCTCCATGGATAATACACCGGGTTATGTATTCAATTGGGTGCAAATGATTTATCCTTAGAAATGTAGAGGTTAAAGCCAGAGTTTAATCTCTCAAATCTGACTTGGATGCTGCGGTGAGAAGTATCTTTTTTTGAATTTCTTGTGTGACTTCCTTGCGAAGTTCCTTTTTGAGTTTCTCGAGGTCTGGCGCTTGTGTTTGAGTGCCAACGTTTTTTTTTAGCCTTAACACCATCCCTGATTGCAGCTTTAAGTTCGTGATATTTTTCCACCTCACGAGTAATTATGGTGAATTCTGCATCACTGATCCTTTTGTCTTCCAGAGCCTTTGAGACCAGTTCATTGACAGAGTTGCGTTTAGCCGGGGCCAGTGTATAGATTTTCTCGTGTTTGGTCACTTTACGCTCTAATCGCTTGTTAGCAGCTGTAAAGCCAACAGAGGATAACCCACAGAGGGTCGCGACGCCGGCAAGTGCTGGACTTGCAATAATTCCGAACCCAGTCAATGCAGTGGCAAGGGCCCCTGATGATAGCCCAACAGAAAGCGACCCAAGGCCAACCGCCGAGTAATGAACTAAGGATTGGGTTCGTTTATATTTCTTTGCGACTTGTCTGTAATGCTCGGCTTCGTCAGACAGCTCTTTAAGCAAGTCAGAGATCTTTTTGAGCCGGAAGTCTTCTGCATTGATTTGAGTGATCTCACCATTTGGCAAAACTGGGTAGAGCTTTTCTGTATGGCGGTATTCGGGTGCCGATGGAAGCACATTGGCAGAACTCATGGTGTGGGTATATATATGATTTTTAATTTATCTCGATTTCAAATTCCAAAGGCGCGCCATTGAAATTGAAGAGGTCATTGTTCTCATCCCTCACTGACAGTGTTATGCTGTTTACATAATCACCGGACGAGACGTCACGTAAGACGTTCTGTTGTGTTGTCTCGTAATAAACCTTCTCAAAAGCTTTTCCACGAATATCAAACCGAGCCAAAACTGTCGAAGGCTTCCCATTGAGGAGGTTATGTTCTTTATCAACCAGATCACAGTGGATGAAGTAAGTGCTTGGTGTCCTAAACGCTTGACGAAGGTTATTAGCATCAATACAGGGTTTATACCAAGCAATTCTGCCAGATTGTTACTTAACTTCACACTGCTGCTGTTATTCTGAATGAGCATGACCCCGTATGGTGAGTTTGTTTCAATTGTTAGATTTAAACGGCTGATATTGGTTTTTAGGCTTTCAAAGTCTTTCGCTAAACTCTCAATAGTGTGATGGCCTGGAAGAAAGGTTGCCACGTCACGGGATGAACCATTAGGGGATGCTGGTGAAATCTTTGCTTCTTCTTTCAAAGTATGCCACGAGTTGAAAATTGAGCAAAAGATGAGCCGTATATAACTCGGTTTCGGCAGTGGGTGCTCGAAGTAGATCGTGTGAGGGTTCGAAGACGTGACGCTTGTTAACACAACCATGATTGTGTATAATTAACATTTTATAATTATAATTATATACAATCATGTTTGGCAGACGGCCCGGTGGATTTAATCCTAATTCAAATCTTGGTATAAACATCGGTGGCCACAATTACGGGCCCCCACCCCCTTTTTATTCGCCTCCAAACGCCTATACCCATGTAAAGCCAAAGCCACCACCCCCTAATCCTGAAATTGCTTGGTTGAGTTCGCCGGAGGCTGCCAAGCTCTCTGCCGCGGCCAAGGCCAAGGCGATCTCAGACTTCAAAAAGCGTTTCCCGCGCGCCGATATGTCACGCTTTGAAGTGCAAGTAGATTTTGGCGACGACCACAAAACAGCCACGGGGGAAGTGCTTTACAAAGAGGGTCCTGGCTCATGGGCGCTCCTTACAAGAATGCCCCACAAAGATTGGACTGGCGCCGAAAGAGACGCTCTTGGCCTTCATCAAGACGGTGGTTTCCCTTATCAGTTATCGTTGGGGCAACAAATGTTATCAATCCCAGCTGTTGCTTTCTCCACCCCAATAGACAAAGACATGATGATTGGCGCAATATTGAATGACAAAGAGCAAAAGATTTACGTCACTCCAACTGAGTATTTCACAACGAAATACAGAAATATCTTCAGGGACACACAGATATCCTTCACAACCGCCAAATATGGCCGAAAGTGGATGGGTGGCCCTTATATGAGTTTTTGGCCACAACAACTCTCCTTCGCCCTGTGGTGTGCAACAACCGGCTGTGGAATCTCGCGCGACATTCTCTTCAATAAGAACTCCAGACTATCTTTAACACCACAGTTAAGGTCGTTTTACCGGTTTCACGTTTATTTCACAACAAGGCGAATACTCTACCAGATGGGCGGGGAACAAAGCGTGAGTGCTTTGCCAGACGATCCTCCATTTAACCAGAAAGAGAACCAATACAACATCGACGCGTACAAGAAGATTTGCATCGAGTTCGGTATCGACCCCAGTTCTGACTTCCGTTACACATACGGCAAGAACCACGGTCTTGGGAATGTCTACATTTGGGCTTATGGAGAGGGCCCCATCTCTACCGATTACACTTATCCAGACTCTGATCTAGCTCTGTTCAATGATGAGCGAATCACTGACAGAAAAGACCCCAACTTTCGCGCCAATGGAATATCTTTCGTTCGCAACGACCAAGGGGCGGACACCCAGTTCGAGCACTTTGTGCCAAATTACGCACAGGGGCTAACACAGCCAGGGCTCGCCCGTATGAACCAATCAATCGAGGCCTTTGTGTACTGCATTCTTGGTTCACAGGCCAAAACCCGCAGCAGCATTATTGGAAAAGGAGGCCGGGCGTTCGAAACGCAGAGAGTCTTCCTCGCCCATCTAGAGGAGGCCATAATACTGAACGACATCGCAACAAGCGTACAACGTTACCAGCTTGCCATCCAAGCAACGAAAGTTCGCCTAGGCTTTGCGACAGCACCCGGAAGCTGGCTCATGCCATCACGCATGATTATCAACACAGAGAGCGTGATCGGGTATAACAACAATCTACAGGAGGCAACGCAAGGGATGAAGCTGGGCGTGAACAGTGGTGTTAATCTGGGCACAAAAAAAGCCTCCCTTCGCCACATGGACGGTGGCCCGACAAAGATCAATCCACCAAACAGCCACCCATCAAACCCGATACATAAACAGGCTACACAGGCACAGGGCATCGCCACAGCCCCAGCCACAAGCAGTTCATCACAACCCACACCCACACCACAACCAGCCCCCACACCACAGCCCACACCAGACCACACACCAACACCCACACCACAGCCCGACCCTCATCACGTCTCCAAGGCAGTCGTTGCTGTGGGGGCGCTTGCTTTGGCAGGGCTTTTCGTTTGGTTGAGATAAGCTGTTCAAGACTTCGAACGCTTGGTGATCCTTTCAACAAGGAAGGCCACCACGGCAAGGATGAGCAGCCAGGCGTGTTCACCCAGAAATGAGATGACTGACCCAGCCGCTTTGAAGATAAAGCTCACAATTGAGCCAATGAGGCCAGGCAGTGCGCTGGCCGCCTTTTTGCCAAGCTCTTTAAGTCCATTTCCAATAGCCTTGGTAGCCTTTGCCAGACCATTCAAGGTGGCGAGTACAACTGCGCTGATGGTGATGCCAGCTGCCAGAACAATCGCTTGCAGGGTCCATCCGTATTTCTTGAAGATTTCTCTAACCCTCTCTCTCAAAGACAGGGCTTGTTCCCTTTCTTGAATCTGTGGTCTGAGCCTTGCCAGCTCTTCTTCTCGCTCAGCAACCCGGGCTTCCGCGGCTTCTCTTTCAGAGGGAGACGTGTTCTCATCCTCTATGACGCGCTTGTCTTCAGCGTTCTGCCGTTCAAGCTCGTCTTCTCTTTCGTTTAACTCATCAAGTGGTTCAGTAGAGTTTAGCCCTGCTTCTATTTCGTTTCTTTCCTTCACCATAGCAGAAAGGCGTGTTCTGACTTTGTCCACCTTTGCCTTTGCCTGTTTTTGGGTTCGTTGTTTTTGTTTTTGTATTTCTTTCAGGGCCCCTACTTCCTTTTTCTCGTTTTCAAAATCTAGTTGTAGATTCTTTTCCAGCAGTTTCAGTCTATTTATCTCGGTTTGATTCTCCATTCTTGAACCGTGTTCATTCTCCAGAGCCTACCTCTTCGCTTGAGTTTGCGCAATTCTGTCTCTGAGGTTTTTCTCCTTATTTTGTGCTTGTTGTAGATTCGCAACAACACTTTCATCCTCCTTCAGTTGTTTTTGTGTTTCCTTCAATCTTTGCTCTTCTTCCCTTATTGATGCATTTTTTTTTTCAGAGACAAGCTCTTCAGCGCTTGGGCCAAGAGCCTCCCTTTTTTTGTCTGCGAACTCTTTAAGAAGGCCAGACTCATCTTGCTTGAAAATAAGAGATTCGCCGCCCCTTGGCCCAAAGGAAACTATTTTGCCAGAATTTGCTGGTTTTTTACCAAAACCAATTGGTCCTAATTTCGCGATGTCTAGTTTTGGAAACTTCTTTTTGATCCAGTCCATGGCTTTATCGATTTTCTCTGCTTTTTCATTTCCGTCTATGATTTCTCCAAGCAGAGGGACGGTGTCAGAAGTGCTTGGCAACCCACTCTGCTCAGTAGACATTGTATTCATTTCGTGCTGTTCACCTCCATGGTATGGGGTGGATGCAGCTCCTGGTTGAAAAGGTGTTGTTGTATCAACTTCTTCTTCTTCGGAATAATCATCCTCATCATCCTCATCATCGTGGTCTATGTTCCAGTCAAGCTCTGGATTCACATTCTCACCACCACCATAAGCCATGATGATATATAAAAATAAATTTTAAAAAACACAAATATATACCATGGCTGTGTAACCGAATTTACTTCCATCTCACAGTGAAAAGACACTGGGCGCCATGAAAGCAGAGCGAACCGTCAAGCGCATCACATTTAACCCATCTGAGGCCAATCCCGGTGAGACACTGTACGTCTCGGTGCCCAAGCTGGGCGAGCACGATGTTATTGTGTCCGGCTCACTTGCACTGGTCTTCAACATCAACCTAGCTGGCGGCCATGCAAACAACTTTCTCGTACAAAATGTTTCTAGGGCCCTGGTGGACAGATTCGTTGTAAAGTTTGCCGCCACCACTGTCCAGGACACGATGGGGTACGACATCTAAAAGATCTTCGAAGATCTCTTCCGATCAACCGATGAGCGGGAAAATATGCTTATGGAGGGCATCCAGAGTGTGGATTTGTGCAAGATCCGCTCTGGTGCTGGCGACAAGAAAACCTCCAGTGTGGATGCAGAAAATAAGTTAGAGACAATATACAAGAATAAGTATCGCATCAAGTTGGATCACCAAATCTTAACTGATCATGGTGTTATATATCCTCAAGCGTTATATAACGATCTGGTCTTCGAACTAACCCTCGCCCCCACATCCCAAGTTGTCCGAGGGTCAGACACAAGCAAGCTCGTGTACAAGTTGGAAAACATCCAGCTGGAGTATGAGACGATCAGAAGTAAGACTCTGGCCGACGAAGCAACAAGCGCTTACACTAGCGGTAAGGAGTTCGCTTATGACCTGGTAATGCGAGATCGGGTGCATCCCTTCACAAAAGGCGTTGACACTCGGCTGAATCTTCGGGTTAACCCACAGCGCCGGTCTCTCAAGGGCATCCTCTTGCTGTTCATCAATCCCTATGTAGCGGGTGCCAGGGATTCTGAGAACTATTTCAATCCCGACATCACCAAAGTGAAGGTCACAGTCAACGGGGTCCCAAACAGGATCTACAACGAGGGCATCAGTGGTACTGACATGTGGAATGAAATCTTCCGACACTTCAAACCACACACGGACGGCAGGCCTAACATGAACTTGACCAAATATCTCACAGGCAACAAGTTTGGTCTCTGGATTGACCTGCGGTCCATGGGCGACACAGCCCTGCACGCTAACGGCCAACGGCTCGTCAACACACAGGATGGCGTGCAACTCGAGATCGAACGAGACGGCAAAGGCTCGGGAAACGCAAACTGCCACATATTCACCATCTCAGACTCACAGATGAACATCATTGGCAGGCAGCTGGAATCTGTACAGTACTAGGTATAAATTTACATATATACCATGGCCACAAATCAACAAACAACAAGCTCAACTTCTACGCTAAGCCAGCTCCCCTGCCATCCACCGGACCATTATCACACAATAAAATACAAAGACTTATGGCAATGGCACCCTCCCCACCAGTTTACAAACCAACTAATATAGGTGTTGGTTATGGACCCAAGAAAGCTGCTATTCAATGCACTAATCGTGGGGCCCACTAACTCTGGCAAGACACAGTATCTTCTCTCCCAACTGCGAGGCCCCTTTAGGGGTTATTTTGATTACATCGTTTTATTCTGCCCCACATTTGTTAAGAACAAGACATACGATGGCTTCGTGGACCGCGATCCGCACATCTTCGTGATTGTCTGCCAACAGCATGAAATCGAAGACTGGTTGAAGTTGGCGAGCTTCTTTTTCACATGCACCAACACTTTATTCATTCTCGATGACTGCGCCGCCTCCAAAGATGTCAAGGGCCGCACGAGCCAACTGGTCAATCTGGGGTTCAGCGCAAGGCATGACGGCATATCCGTGTGGGTCTTGACCCAGCAGATCACCAGCATTGCCAAGCCATATCGTGACAACATTGCAGCGATCGTGCTCTTTTACACGCCCTCCAGCAAGACAACCAAAGCCATATTCGAAGACTATGCCGGCGAGCTCTCCCACGAGGAGTACAAATAGCTTATCGCAAGGCTAAAATCCCGCAAGTTCTCCCACCTGGTTTTCTCTCTGAGGCACCCGTATGGAATTGAGTACAAGGTTTAAACACGGGCACACAAATATACGGCACACATATATACCATGAATGCGCCAACCAGTCTACACAAGCTCACTGTGCTTTCACAGCTTTTGGATGAATTGCACAAACATACACTTGATGCGCAAAACAAAATTATCAAAGCCGCTGGTGAGGAAGATCTGCGCCTCATGCTTCTCAACAGATATCCATTGCGGTTGAATTCTATGCCAGACACCGCGGCGGGGCCTATACGTGAGCTTGAAGCACTTTTGCCCGACATCAAGAGAATTATTGAGAAATGAAAAACATATATATACCCTGATGATGGCAGAAGCCGCTGAAGACCAGGCCGACTTGAACGAAGTAATGCAGATGCTGGAGGCCACGACTGGTGCCGCACCTCCCACAGGGCTAGTTGGTGACAATGGCATTCCTGCCAAACGTGAGTCGCTGGCAATCCTTGTTTCAACTGGAAAGGCAAAAGAAGCTATCGGCGTGCAGCTCACACACGATCATGTCAAGCGGTTGTCAGACAAGGACGTTGACAAGTACTGCAAAAGGTACGAGGCCTACGTCGGCAACAAGACAACCGAATCCCTAATTGATTCCGCCATCATGCTCGTGACCAAAGGCGTTGGTATGGTGGTCACGATTGATGATGTGGCGGAGTTGCAGAAAGAACTCAAGAACAACTACATCATCAACCAGGAGCTGTCAAATCTTGCTGGGGCTATTGCCGTGCGATGCGGACGATGGCTGGCGCTTGCCAATGCTGCTCTAATCACAACAAACCGCATCAAGTTTGAACGAGAGCCTGACTTGATAGAATTGGAACCCCAGCCCCAACCCACACATCCAACCAGGGACAGTGAAGGCTATCCGCTTGAGGGTCTTGATGAAGTTGGGCTGGTACCTGGGGTGACCTCGCAGCAACCTTGAAGAAACCTGGCAGCAACCTGGCTGGAACCTGGCAGCACACTTAGCACATCTTGTAAAAAATAAAATTCACATATATACAGGATGGCCACACCACTCGAGACGATCCCTGAAGAAACTCCAACTCCAACTCCAACACCTGACCGTGTTACCTCTGAGGCCCCGAAAACAAAGCCTGCAACAGAAAAGAACCCCGGCCGCGTTGCTTCTGGTAAAAGGCTAGCAGAACGCAACCGCCTGGCCCGGGAAGCAAAGAAAAAGGCCGAAGCACAAAAGCCTGCACCATCAACAAGTAAAAACAATTCTGCAACAAGTGGCGCAACAAGTGACACAACAAGTGACAGCAACAGCAACTCAATCGTTTATATTCTGGGGGTTGGTGGGTTGATTGTCTCTGCTGCTGGTGTTTATTACCAGCGCGAAGCTATAATGCAAAGGCTTGAGCGCAAATCAAACACACCAGCAACACCAGCAAACACCCCCGCTGCAACCCCCGCTGCAACACCACCATCTCGAATTCCTGTAAGACAAGGAATAAAAAACATGGAATAAAAAAACATATATATATACTGACCATGAATCCTTTCCAAGCTTTGATGAATTCTGCTGCAATCGGAGGTGTTTCTTCTTTGGTTTGGACTTTCTTCGGTCGCCTTTGATACAGTTTGCGGTTTAGCCCTGAATAGGCACAACGCGCCCGAGCCCGAGCCCTAGCCCGAGCCCGAGTCAGAGACCGAGTCTGAGGCCGAGGTCGAGGAGCCCCGAGTTCGAGTCGAGGAGCCCCGAGTCCGAACCCGAGTCCGAACCCGAGGTCGAGGCCGAGGCAGAGGTCGAGTCTGAGTCAGAAAAAATAAAAAATCATATGTATACTGCACACAAACAATGTCAGACAACAAACTTGTGAAGTCTATCCTCGACGCCGCAACAATCACTGGCCTTGTCGCCGGTATTGGTTGGATTGGTAAAAAGACAATCAAAGAGAACTTCACTGCCGACCCCAGTGCAAGCTTAATGAACTACGTCAAGTTCACAGCCGTCATGGCTGGCAGCATCGCGCTGAAGAAATATCTCGAGGACCAGAAAATCCTCCCAGACAATATGTAAAACCATATGTATACACAATGGCCTCAATTGCAATAATGGCTCTTGGCGCTGTTCTCAATGCGGCAGCTTTCACGGGCGGCAATTATCTCGCGAAATATCTGTCTGGTGATAACGGCAAGGCAGCAATGGATGAGAAAATCCGACATGACCACGCCCTGGAACAATACCAAGCGGCTTACGCCAAATACCAGAAGGACCGCACCAAGCTCCTCAACTGGATTGCAGCCAACGATCGGATTAAACACCAAGCTAGCAAAAACCTCCAAAACACCGACCAAGCCCTGGTCTTGTATAACCAGATGCACCAAACACAACCAGATAAACAAATCAAAGACAACAAAGAGCCTCAGTTCTCGGACTTCTACAAGCCCAGCCCACAACAGCAGAATGGTGAACTTGTGTTCATTGGAGGCACCCTGCTTGCGGGTGGGTATGCGGCTTATCGCTTTCTTTAAATTGAAGAAATAAAAAACCATGTATACCACCATGGACGCACACTCTGTTAAAGAAGCTCGTGACGCGTTTGTTGCAACGTTTCGCTTTTTTCCAACATATCCCCCAGATAAACAAGCTGAGGAACTAGCGAAAGTGTTTCAGCAACTTGCTGAAGAATTACCCGCATCTGCGCCGGAAGAATATCATGAATTATGCAACGAATGGGTAACATTACTCACGACACAAGAAACTGAGGAAATTGTACTAGCAGCTATTAAAGTGTATGAAACGGCACGAAGTCTTTTTCCCGACCTTGTAAAGCAATTTGATGAGGACGAAGAAGCTGCTAACAGTATCCTTGAAAATCTGCGCCTTCTTTTTTCCAGTAAAACCTTACAGAGTATCGATTCATAAACTCTAAATATACCCCCTATGGACTCCAAACTCTCTAAGATCTATTACAGCCCGAAAGGGTATTGGAAAGGGCTTGCCGCTGTCAAAAAGCTAGCTGCAGCGGCAAAGGTCTCTGATGATGTCGCAAAGAAATGGCTGGTCAAACAAGCCCTTTGGCAAGTTTACCTCCCGCCGCCACGCGCTATACCTCGGCCCAAGTTTGATATCTCATCACCAAATGCATTGCATCAAGCTGATCTTCTCTTCCTGCCCCACGACAAACTTTCACACGGGAGAAAGATTTACAAATACGCATTAACCCTTGTTGATGTGGCTAGCCGTTACAAAGCAGCAGAGCCTCTGACTTCGAAAGAGTCTGAAGAAGTCTCAAGGGCATTTCAGAAGATTTATAGGCGTGGGCCTTTGAAATGGCCTCAACTCTTGCAAGTTGACCCTGGGAAAGAGTTTATGGGGGCTGTGACTAAGACAATGGAAAACAACAAAACGACCATTCGTCGCGGGCGGGTTGATATCCACAGAGACCAAGCAATTGTGGAGAGATTCAACCGAACCCTGGCTGAAAGGCTGTTTGGTTATCAGTATGCCGTTGAAATGAATATGCCCTCTGGTCGTTCGACTGCATGGGTCAAAAGACTGCCAGATGTTGTCTCGGCCTTGAACAATGAAGTAACAAGACTCACTGGTAAGAAGCCCGCTCAAGCAATCAAAGAGAAAGCCGTTTCTTCCAAGCCTGCGACTCCATATGCTAGGCCTGTTGGGGTCTATGAGAAGAAGCTCCCACCCCGGGTGAGTGTGAGATATTTGTATCAGCCTGGCGAGCTGGAAGGGGGCGGAAGGCGTGCGACTGATCCCATCTGGTCTTTGAAGGTCCACAACATTGAGAAGGTTGTCACCAAACCAGATGCACCTGTCGTTTATTATCTCTACGACGGCCCTAAGAGAGGGTTTGTTCGTGAGGAGCTGATGGTTGTGCCACCGGCCACTCAGTTGCCGCCGATATCTTTGTGACCATATGCCAGCGTGTGTATGCCATCATCCTTGATCCAGCGCTTGGAGTCAAAGGGAGACTGGAACGTTGTCTTAGTGATGTGCTCACCGAAGATTTGGTGACCTTTGCTTCTGAGCCTGTCCATCCCGTGCTTGAAGGTTCGCCGGTCGAAAAGAGCTTCCTTGTAATTCTGGTGGGTGATCTCTTTCTTTGTGACAACCTTGGTGGTGCCCTTTGCTTTCTTGATGTTTTTCTCGTCATCCAGAAGGATGGAGTACATCTTCGAGCGAAGACACACAGCCTCCGAGATCGGCTTACCCGCGCACTCGTCCTTCATCTTGCCGATGACCTTCTTGTTCTTCTGGCTGTGGAGTGGATGGTCCTTGGGATAATCACTTGTGTCGTAGAGTTCATCCAAAAGGTTCTCCATGTCTTTATAGACATCATCCGTCTTGATCTCGAGGAGCAGAAAGTCTGTGTCTGTGTAGAGTAGGTCTACGCACTGGCCATATTTCAGCTTGAGATGTTTGTAATAGAAGTCATACATCAGTGTTTTGGAGAGATCAAGGATGCACATGCCTGTGTAAACTGGGCGGTTGAATTTGATTTTCTCCCTCTGCATCTGGATCCCCGCCAGTTTGGGTCCAAAGACAGTTGCTCTGGAAAACAGTGGGCTTGCGATAAGCTTTCTCATCTTGTCTCGCTCGTGCGCCCGGACAAGCTTCATGTCGATTCGATTTCTGAGGTTCTCCATTGTCTTACCGAAGACTGAGTTGTTCATGAGCTTGAAGAAGTTCTTCTCGAAGTCGGAAGTGACCTTCTTCCTGAGCTCGGTGTTCAGGGAGATGTATGGCTCCATCCAAGTTCTCTGCTCGAACTTGAGCATTTTGTGGATTTTCACCAACTTCATCCCAAGATCCAGGTACTGCTGGAGATTTCTGTAATGCAGCACGTACCGGGATTTGTTGTTCAGGGTAGGGAGCATTTTCTGCGTCTTGTCTTCTGGCTGTCCCTCTGCCAAGGCTCTTTGGTATGGCGACATCCATTCCTTTGGAACGGCCTGCCTTTCTGGGGCAAGAGGATAAGCGTTGTGCTCATCATGCAGCTCCTCGGGGTACTCAAGATCAACCTCGAGAATGTAACCAATCTTTCTGTTTGGCCTCCACCTCCTGATCTGGTGTTGTGTTGGAAAGACAGGGCACCATGCGAAGTTGCCAACTGGGAGAGGCTGACTCATGGCCCATCCATAGAGATTGTTCGCGTCGAGATAAATGATGTAACTTGACTCTTCGTTGGGGTTGTGGTCACGATGATAGGGGTTGTTGGCCTTACAGTGCCGCCTGCTCTCCATGGATATGCCACCTCGCAAGCCTCTTTCAACAAAGAGGTGCATGTTGACGTCTGTGAGAAGCTCCAGGTTGATTTTCGTATACCTGAGAAGAGCGTCCCATGAGAGACCAGGGCTTGTATAATAATGTGCCGGGTCAAGCTTGTAATGTTGCAGACATGTTTTTCTGAAGTTCTCGAAAACATCAGCCAGAAGAAGCACATCTGTCTCAAGGTAGAGGTCGTGGTAATCCCCAAGCGTCTTGCATCCAAATACCTCCCACACTTTTTGCGCGTGGGCGTATTCTTTGTCTGAGATGCCTTCCTTCTTGAGCTCGCTGTAGAAGGCATCCTTCGGCGGTAGAGAGGCCTCATCGAATCGAGTCCAAGAGTCCATGTATTCGTATGGGTAAGTCCCTTTTTGCAGGAGAAGGCCGCGTCTGGATTGGTTCTTCTCGTGGTTTGCCGTGATTGTGAAAGACTCTGGCTTGTTTGCTTCAACCAGGGCACTGAGGCTTGACTGCATGAACTGCAAGCTGTCAATGAACCTAAGCTTGTCGAGGGAGAAAGAGATGTATTTCTCCATGTTTTTTGGGATGCATTTCAAATCAGAATGCACATCCGCAATTCCACTCATGATGTGGTGTGCATCATAACCCTTCAAGTTGTGAAAGATTACCGGGATTATTTCAGTTTTCGGGCTGGTTCGGGAATAGTTGATGTTGCAATTACTGTGAGCCGCACCCCGATATTTACCTGTGATGTGGCAATGATCTTTGACTGCGTCTCGAACAGAGTCTTGGATTAGAGACTCCCCGCAGAAAAGACAGTCGACCTGCTCGAATAGATTACCTGGGGCGGCCTGCATTTTGTTTCTTGGTCCAACAAATGGGAACTCTTCCAGTTTACCGTCATCGTCCTGGATGTAAGTTTTGAAAATGTTTTGAAAACATTTGTTGGTGTGACGATGGACAAGGCCCGCGTATTCTCCGGTGTTTGGGTCATAGGCCGCAACGGCATCCCTGTGGTTATTCTTGGTTAGAGACTTGTCACAGATGTGGCAATCTGTTGCACGGTTGAATTCTGTCCAGTCTGCTCTTGACATGGAGATTGGAACCTTGTGTTGCAGCTCATCTCTGATCACTCCTTCCAGCTGTTGAAGGCTATCAAGAAAGACTGGCACAGCGTCCTCTCCTCTGTATAGATAAGGTCCCTTTGTCTCTCCATCAGAGCGAACAGCTAACATGCAGAACCCGCAGGGTTTATGTACGGATGTTGCAGTGGTGCTGCTCTGTTGGGGATCTGGTATGCAACCGTGGACTTTTTCGACAATGCTTTCGAAGTCAGCATATATGACCCAAGGCTTCTTCATCTGGTTCTGGAAGTTCTCGAAGTGGAGGAAGTTTTCGCCTTCTTTTGGCATTTCAGCTCTTGTCGGCCTGCCTTTGACTCCTCTGCAATAGAAAAGATGATCGGTTAGAACCCGTTCTGAAGAAAAGGTTTGGAGACACCTGTCACAGTGATGCATGCGGCGCCTTGCGTTGAAATCACTGTGTAGAAGTCTGCTCATGCTCTTGATGTAACAATAATGCGAAGTGTGTGTGTCTGTGAGCATCATCAGATTAATCCTTCGCAGATTGGGATCATCGATATCACTGACTCTAATTACAACCACCTTGTTGTTCTTCCAGCCATAAATGTTGATTGGAAGGTTGTTTTGACGTTCAACCTTGGAAATCTGACCCAATGGCGTTGGAAAATCAACTCCAGTTAAGTTTAGGCCATCATCAATGGGATAACTTCCTGGCCTGTTTGTGTTAACATCAACAGGGAACAATGCCGATCGCAGTGCCCAGCGGAGACACTGGTTATCTCTGTTTTTTACATTGATGATTGCCTGCTTTGATCTGAGTTTTGATGGTGTTGGGATAAATGTGCCTCCTCGTAGAGGATGGTACATCCCGAACTCAAGGTAAACAGTTTTGATTTTCTCAATCACCCAACCAGAACCCAACTGCTGCCATCTGGCAATCTCTTCCTCAAAACCATTGACAATGCCTTCCAGAGTGCCCTCCTCTCGAAGCTGATAGAGATGTGTTACAGTCAGTGGATTAGCGTTCCAAAAGAAGTGATTAATTTCTCGTCGTCCATCATCGCCTTCCATTGAAAAGTGAACATCGAACGACAAAGTGACCTTCACCCCGCCAAGCTCTGTGACTTCGCGTGCAATTTTCTGGAGAAAAGCCGCCCGATTAGTTATGAAGAATGAATTGAGGTCCTTGATTGGATAATCAACAGGGACGTTCATCTTATAACCATGCAACCAATCACCAAAGTAATCTTGGTTCCTTGGGTTGAAGCCAAGACGTTGAGCCGCCATGTTATATACAGGGGTTTTATTTTCTTCAATTGGTGATCTCGTGCCGGGACTCTGTGCCATTGCCATGTGGGTTGGTATAAACAGGGGTGGGGTTTCTTCAATTGGTGATCTCGTGCCGGATCAGCATTCACAAGCAACTGTGGGGGTGATCTCGTGCCGGATCAGCATTCTCAAGCAGTATGTAGTAATAGACGTTGGGGCGTCTGGGATCACCCAAAATAAGCCACCAAACGCCCGAATTAACGCTTAAATCGATATATTGATATTCACATCATAAGCCCACCCCTCCATCCCGAAGCCGACAAAGGAGGCTGAGAAATGGAGGGGTGGGCTTATGATGTGAATATCAATATATCGATTTAAGCGTTAATTCGGGCGTTTGGTGGCTTATTTTGGGTGATCCCGGACCCCCAACGTCTATTACTACTAAGTGTATTATGTACAATTCGAAAATAGGGAATGGAGCTCCGCGAGCAGGCCTTCGGCATGCGAGAGCTCTGCTAAAAGTTACCCACAATTCAGCTTTAACCTTGCGTTCTATTTCTAGAAACACGAAAAAAGCAAGTGACACACTCAAACACCAACCCCGCGATCTGGCCAGTACCTTACGCATGTACGTGGGGCTTGGCTCTCCCACAATGCCATGGGGGCAACCTCGTGCCCAGGGTCTTCTTTCGTTTCTTCTTCGGCCCTCTCTCTCTCTCTTGATCCTGATACAGAAACTTGACGAAACTTCGTCTTCGTACAGGCCGCCTGTATTAGGCTCACAGTCTAATAATATGGCGACAATGAAAAGCTTTAAATCACTTTTGTTGACGGTTTCCGAAAATTTGACTTCATCAGACTTGGATAAGCTTAAATTTCTCTATAGCACCGATATTCCAGCTGGCCCGTTGCAAAAGGTTACACAAGGTTTTCAACTTTTTACCGTTCTTATGCAAAATAACTTGCTTTCAGAAGAAAACAGGGAGCCATTGTCTAAGAAACTGATCGATATAAGCAGAAACGACTTAAGCAATAAACTGTTGGAAATACAAGGTAAGAAAATGTGTATCAGTCATGACATGTATGTGATGGCAGCAATAAAGTATTTAGTTGAAATCTAAGAGCGCACAGTAATACAGAAGAGTGCGATAAGTGCTAAATCGTAGAATAGTGTAATCGTATATTTTAACTCCAATTCTTCCGATTTTTCTGATTCTTGTTTTCTCTGTTTCTGCGATTCTCCGATTGTACTATTCTCTGATCATTTTCCGATTGTACTATGATTTTACTATTCTCCGATTATACTATTTTCCGATTGTCCGATTCATACTATTTTCCGATTCTCCGATTGTACTATTCTGATGTCCGATTTTACTCTTCTGCGATTTTACGTTTCTCAGATTCTGCGATTCTCTGATTGACGATTATCTGATTCTATTGTTTTCGTTTGAAATTTAAAGTTGATTTTTTTTTTAATTAAGCGCGTTGCTGTTGTGTATTTAATTAGCTCGTTCAAGTGTTCGAGCTTATCATCATTAAAATTAGTTATTTTAATTTGTATTGAAAAATCAATGTATTTCTCGTTCTTTAAAACACGAACTGAAGAACGGGCCATGAAAGACACAGTATTCCTCGTTCTTTAAGCTTGCCCGGATAAATTACACACTTTTAGACGAAGCGCAATAAAACTACTCCCATACTGAACCTTAGAATTGGAAGAATCGGAGACTTTTTCTTAGAAATCGTACTTAAGTAAAATCGAAGAATCAGAATAATTGGAGACTTCTTAGAAATCGCACTTAAGTAAATCGGAGAATAGGAAACTTCAATCGCAGAATAGTAGAAAATCTGTTGTGCCAAATAGGGGAATATTAACCCTAAATAATTATTGGTTCTACTATTCTACGATTTAGCAATAATCGCACTACTCTCCAATAATAAGATCTCTAAAAGTGCCAAGGCACTTACGTAGGCTCTAACTGCAAACTGACCCGTCCAGTATTAGAGAAATCTATTTGGGTGTAATTGATTCTAAGTTCTATGGGATACTCTAGAACACAGACATTTGTTTAATCAGTCATTCCTATTTTATAAGTTTCACAATGTAAATTGTAAATTTCCTGACCAGGCTCTACTACCTCATTTACAAGGAGACATCACTTAATGTATCAACAACAGCATTCAACTGTATTAGCTCACAGCTATTCCTTCTTCCCAAGAACAATCAGAGTCTGGAACTTCCTTCCTTAAGAAGTAGTATAATTTTGACTTTATCCCAAAATATCTTTAAGGAGTCAGCCATGCCAGTAATAAGATCTCCCATCCCCCCCGGGCAACCCTTGGGCATTTGACTTTTTCAAAAAAAAAAACATTGGTCAAATGCCCCACCAGTTAGAGCTTCACACAGCGTCAAATGCTCTAACTTCTGGGCGAGGAGGTATTTAATTTTAATAGACTAGAATATGTGTCTCACAGAACCTTGCAAAGCTCAGGGGACGGTTCACCACAAAATTTTAGCGACGGGAGAGGAAGAGATGGAATTTCAGGTTCAAATGGAGAGGTTGAGTTGCATGGCCACAATGACCTCAGAATTTGAAGTTGAGACATTCTCGTTCCGAGTCGCTTCCATTTAACTTGTACTCTATCTAAAATAAAATAAATGGGAACTTGGACTGGGACTGGGTACCAAAAGACCCTCGGGCCCTTCATCACCCCCCCCCCCCCCCCCCCCTACTTCACCTCTCCATTAATTTTTGCTGACTCTTTGATATTTGATGATTTAAAAAGCGAATAATCTTCAAATACTGCATTAAAAGTTATTGTCCATAGCTTGTACACTTCAGGAATTGAGATAAGGTAAAAATGTGCAGCTTATCTGCTGGTTTTTACGTTAATATGCAAACTGTAATGTTACTGTAACTGTAATTACTTTCACAGGAACTCCAGGACCAGCGGAGGAAAGAAGTCAGCAATTTTCAACTTTAAATGATTTGATGCCAGCCTTACCAGCTGTAGAACCACCGACTCCTATGACAACAGTCATTCCACCTGAACAGCAAGTACTACCAGCTGCCACAAATGGTAGTTATTCTTCTACAAGCTCTACACGTGTACCTTTGCCGGCGAAACCTGCTGATACCTTCTCAAGGTTTGCACATTCTTGGAAGATTTGTAAATATTTAACACAAAGCAGTTGTCAAGGGCTGTAAAAAACATTTCTTGATAGTGTTATTACAGAAAATATCCATACTCTCCACAACAAGGAATTAAGGGTCACATTTTGTGTTTTAAAGGGAATTCATTGTATTTTGGACCTCTTGTAAAAGACCACCTCCCCTAAGAAACTGCCTTCCTGGTATTTTGGGTGGTCACTTAGAAGAGGTGTGCCTGTGTTTTATTTTAGACAACCACCCCCTCGGCAGGCTACTGCAAGCACAAGTTCCACAGGATTGGACATTAGTGATCATGGTCCTGAAAGAGTTATCACAACAAGTGTCCAAGTAGATTCATCACTGAGACAAAATCTTAGTTCAGATGGGAGATTCCTGGATCCTACAAAGTATGACCCAATAAAAAAGTTAGGGTTTGGAGGATTTGCTGAGGTACTTTTATTTGTGATGAGGACATACTATTGCTTAGGCATGAAATCTGACATTTACTTGTAAGTTCAAGAATATTTAATTATGACATCACCCTATCTACATCCCTCTTTTCATCATTACTATAAATAATTATTGTGATTTATATTTCCTCAAATGAACTCCCCCCCCCCCCCCCTTTTTATTTGTTGGGAAATAAGGTGTTTTTACTACATTCTCAATTAAGTAACAATGTGTGTAAGAAGAAGGCAATGCTCTATTGTTCCGCAGCATTTCGCTTTCCCCACATAAGATCGTTTAGGTTTTTTTACTGAGAATGCATCAACCTATGGATATGTTTTTTAAATAAAATTTACTGGAACCTTATTTTAAAGTGATGTTTCTTTTGTGCTACAAGATTTCATCCAATTGGAAACTCCAAAACAATGGCTAAGAAAGGCTTCTAATTTTACATGTTTCCCACATAGAATTTTGGTTGCATTAAAACTCAGAATAGTTTTCACTAAAAGGGAATCAATAAGTAAACTAGAGAGAAATAAAATGCACTACCCGGTTAAGTTATGGTAGATTTTCACGTTTTAGCCAATGAGGTGGACGGTTTCAACAATATCACAATTAACACCTTTCTGCATTCCCTGCCGTTAGGTTGCCCACTTCTTACTAGGACCATTACTTAACTTAGATGATTGTGTAATTTTACAGGTTTTTCTTGTAATTGAAAAGTCAACAAAGAAGAAAATGGCTTGCAAAATGTGCAATCTTGGAATGAATCATGATGAGATTCAAAAGGTACACGATTCAGTCACATAACTGTTAGACAAGTATCAATCGTATCATGTGTCTTCAGGACTGTATTGATAGATTGACCAAATCAATCACACCTGTGTCAAACAAGGACAGGTTTCATTGAAAACTTAATTTTAAATGCCGGGGGAGTGATTTTCAGAATGTACTCTCCAAGATTAGATTTTACTAGTTAGCCAAAAAACAAAATTCTTCTTCAGCTCCAACCAAACAAAACTCGCTAAGAGGAAACAAAAATAATACACGGTAGAAAGTAACGCATTAATAGCGGAGCTCTCCGCTCGCGGACCTTTTTTGCGGCGGCTACAGTAAACACTTTTGCTGCATTTAGCAGAGAAAACGGTTTGCAAAATAGTTTTTCCCTGCATTTTTTCGCAGTTTTCTACTCAAGACAGGTTTCACATTTCTCAAACGGTAGTCAAGACTGCATTTGAGGCTGCGTAACTCTGCAAGTCAAGCGCTTTTGGAGGAAAAAAGAGCTAAGTGCTCATTTTTAAACCTTCATACATTTTTATCAATGCAGGGTGATATTTCTTCTTCGAAGTCAGAACCCAAGAAGCAGAGTTTTAAATAATTTTCAGCAGCTGAGGGACTAAACGATAATAATGGGAATATATGTTGATGTCAATTTGTGATTGACTTTTTCTTTGTGTTCTTGTTAGTTTTGGAGAAATGTTTGTAAAACGTACTCAAATTCAGTTGGATTGACATCTTGAATTTCGCCATGTGCTCAGCCAGACAGCTCCTTGATGCGCTAATGGTACGCTTTTTGCTTTAAACATAAACTAACGGATATTTAAATAAAATTTTTCTAAAGAAGCTTTTGTTGTTCATTTTTATGTGTTTGTTCATTCATTACATAGGTTGAAAAGCGATTTAATTTATGTAAAGAAAAGAAGACTTGGATTTTATAGTTCTAACTTCACTCACTTCGCCTTGCGCAAAGATATTTTTGCAATTTTGATTTCCAAATCAGTTTCTCGGGCAATTTTCGACACGCAACTTGTGTATTTTATTTGGAAATTAGTCATACTAGTTTTTCTAGACCGAGAAAAAGTTGTTTTTGTGAGCTTTTGTGTAGTCTAAATGTACTGTGCAGATGGTCGCGTAATACTGTTTTTGAGAATTGCTTAATTTGAAAAATAGCCCGGTCGTCAATCTTATAATTCTAATTTTTCTTGTGCTTATTTACCACCTTTCACCTAAGTTAAGCTTATCATCATCGTTTCTGTTCAGAGAGCTCCGCTATTAGGCTAAGCCTATCTAGATATATATTATGTCTATCCACATAACACTCATGCTTGCCCAACAGGATTTGCACTCACATTGGTGAGTGGGTGAGTGCTAAATTCCAACGCTGCAAGGACATTGTAATAACCATGTAACAAAAGTGATCAGGACAATGTGACTTAATTACCGGTAATAAATCACAACAATGACTGTTATCAACTAAACAACTTTTTCAAATATCACTCCATTAACCATGCATCTGTGTCAACATGACTAAATCAATAAAAGGGATTATTTTGATTTTTACAGGTTTTTGTAATGCAAATCTCAGCATGTCCCAATTACATTCTTCAGTCTAACAAGATTTAAAGTTACTAGTTCTTAGCAAGGCTTACAAAAAAAAATGTTAACAAAACACACAACTGTAATAACTTAGTTACAAACAAGTTACATGAAAAATAATAACAAAGTATGAAAACTATTATCTACACATTACAAGTCCAAGATTACAATTTACAAATTATAAACATATAGGAACAAAAGTTACAATGTTTTTATTACTTGGATAACAGAAAGCTCTCCTTCTATCCTGAAAAAATATTCTTGGTATTTCAAGGTGGTAAACCACACAAGGACAGATCATTTATTTTAATGATCTGTCCTTGTGTGGTTTAATAATCACCTTTGCCTGATTTTCCGATTGTTAAAAGTAGAGTTGGCGGTAATTTGTTTGGACTTTTGTTTTGATCAACTGCTGTCATTAACTGGTCTGGTAATTCTACCCTGTAATCATACATGCAGTTGGCTAAAATGTTCAAAGTATTCACTCAACTATGTCCATACAATTAGCTGCATTGCCTTTGCCATTTCCTTCATAACTCCAAGATTAGCAAAGCGAAGCATTTCGATCTCCAATTCTGCATATAGGTATCTTGAGATTTTAATTCATGATCACAAGTCGCTGATGAATTGGCCCTTTGTTAGCAAATTTATCCATTCATTTTAAGCTTCCAAAACAAAATACCCAAAAGAAACATAGCACTCCATAAGACAAGGAAGTCAAAGTCAGTTTCTTTACTCCTCCCATATAAAGTATGATTGATGGAAATCTATCACCAACTGCTCAGAGTAGTTTTGATTTAAAGAGTCGTCTATCAATGAAATCGATGGTAATGTGCAAAATTGTTAGTCAGTTTAAACTTATCATAATATTGTTTGGCCTTGTATAACACAAAACTGTCTGATTTCAAAAACATCTGATTTCTTCAAAACAATACATCATTAAGGATACCATGCTATTATTTCAAAATACCTTCAAAATACGGCATGCGTGCCTTTGTTTCTTTAGAGATAATTAAGAGGTTTAAGGATATTGTATCTGACCTCAAGGCAAATCTACTAAACCTACAACAATATAATTCTGTATTTTTTCCCTTAGAATGTCAAGGCTGTTAAAACTGAAGTTACAGCCCTATCTTCTGTAAAGCACAAATACATTGTGGAGTTCTTTGATGTAAAGGAAGATCACAATACTCTGCTTCTGTTTCTGGAATACATGGAAGGGGTAGGACTTTTGAAGTTTACCAATAATATTTATCATCATTGAAGATCAAATGAATTTGTATCTATAGCAGGGTTTGAGCTAAAATACCCCTTGGCTAAATTTTTGGGGGACATTTTTTATTTTCAGGGGGACAGACAATTTTTTTTTTAATTTTTTTTTTTTAATTTTTTTACGTTCGTGCATAGAGACAGGCAAGGCAACAAAAACATTTTATTATTAAAACATTTAAACTGTAACTCGTAAAAACATTTTAATAGAAACAGCAAAGTTCTGCAGTAACTGGTGTCAAGACTTTTTTTTTCTTCAGTAGAGCATGATTAAAACATGACCTTAGAATGACCAAGAATGAACTTCGAAAGCATGATAAAATTCTTTCCACATTGTATATTTCAGCTTGTGATTTTTGTTCTGAACTGTAGCTCTTCTTGTGTGCTTTCGTTTGAGGTTTTTTTTCCCAAATTTTGAACAGGACAAATTGTCCCTATGGCCGTTTTTTAAAGGGACAGTTTAAATTGTGGTGCAGCATTAGCGCAATGGCGCGGCCTGGCTCAAACCCTGTCTATAGGATGCTCAATTATTATGGGCATTATATATTACCTGTATACAGTGTATACTGTATACTGACTTTAAACATAGCCTTCCAGAGACAGCCACAGAAGACTACAGTGGAACCCCCGATATAATGAAGTGCCAAGGGACTGGGAAAATGTGTTCATTATAACAAGGTTTATAATATCAGGGTTCTGTTCCATACTTTTTACTACAACTGGGCTGAAGAATATATTCATTATACCGTTAAAAAGGTGGAGGGGAGTAAAGTGTAAAAGGGATGGGGGATGAAACTGGTTAAGACTTGCCACAAGTTGTACTTCGCTTTTTTAATCGAGTTCAACTAACATAAGCAATAAATTTGCACAAGGAATTTAAGTTGCAAAAGACGGCTTGTTTCACTTGCAACAATTTGAATCAGATGCATAATTTTTGGCACAAAAAAATGATTGAAACCTCACAAATTATATCGAAATTGGGCTATTTACAAGTGTAGCCATTGTTTCAGAGGTTGAAACAATAGCTACACTTGTAAATTACATTTACTGTAAACGTTTTATTGAATTGACCCGTGGTTTTAGTTTACTGTTTAGTCATGTGACTCAAATAAGAGAATGATGTGAATTTAATTTTGGTTCAAATAAAGCTTTGTTATATTTTTTTTGTAAGTAAGTATAATTGAATACTGCAAATAGTTTACCTGCATAAATTTTATAGGATAGGCTACTTTTCCAATATTCACAAATTCTAATCATAAACTTAAGAAAACAGTAAAGTAAAAGTGACCTTGAGGAGGCTGTGACTGTTGTATGTATATACACCCAATTGAAGAAATGTTGACCCATGCCGAAAAGCATAAACCATGAACGATGAGACCAAAATGGGATTCTGGGTAGGCAGCATTGGCAAGCTTAGTAATATATCAACTGAAGATGTTTTTTTTGTTTGAGACATTTTGGAGCATGATTAATTTCCATCTTCCCAGTAAACCTTTGGGTCGCATCGTTCATGGTTTATGCTTTTCACCTGACAACATTTCTTCAATTCGGTGTATACTATAGTTTGTTGCATCAGGTCCGACTTTATCAATCACGTTTATTAAAATAAATCACGATATCGTGGTATCTAGGGCACTATAGATGACTTGCTTAGAGACAAAGGACGTATGCAAGAGTCTTTGGTGAGACAGTTCACTTGGCAACTCCTCACTGCCATCAAATTTCTTCATGAACGTGGAATTATACACAAGGATGTAAAAGGTGAGATTTGGCTAGCTATATGTACCACCTGTTTTACTCTCTCTCTGTGCAGCTTCACAAGGGGGGCGGGGGAGGAGCTTTTTTTGCCAGTAGTTAGATGTTAAGAACAGTACATCAGTACAGTCAACTGGCTCAAAGGTCACAGGTACACCAAAATGACCAGCACCAACTATCTATCTTAGAGAGGTGTCAATTTTACAAAGAATTTTTAAGAATCTGTTAGGCTAAGATTTCCATTTAGACCCCCGTTAGCCTAATATTAAATATTAATTCAAATTTTGAAACAGGTTCTTATTTTATATAATTCATTTAAAACTTAGAATTCGAAAATCAGATAAAACAAGTAGGGTTTGTATTTGTTTAGATTGCAGTCATTTATACTTGATTATATGCATATTTTATATAAACAATAGACAGTACCAATATTCTTCCAGCAACAAAAACATTTTTTCCTTAAAGGGACACTGTCATCTATTTTTAGTATCACTTTGCAAAGCCGAAAACATATTTGTTTCAATGGAAACCTTGAAATAATGGTCGAGTTTTGTTAACAAATACTCTACCAGTGCACAGAAACTAGCATTCGTTATCTTTGGCTGTGGATGGCCAGGATGGAAATGAATTGCAACTTGAAAAAATTGGCCAATGTTTTCAAGTTCCTCCCCAGAGTCAAAGAAAAATCGCAGAAAACGTATTATAGTTTGTTCTTCCTTGAAGAAATCACTTGATATTATCTTCTTGGTGTTCTAAAAGCAATTTTATGTTTGAGGTGAAGGTGCTTTGTCATATATTTAGTGTATTTTGACCAAAACACAGCAAAATCTGCGTGACAATGCCCCTTTAATAAAATAAGAACTTGTTGACGAACCTAAATAGCCTAATTTCCCACTAAACACCAATTATATAAGAACCTTTTGAGGCTAACTTGGAAAAATACAGGTTCTTAGTAATGTCAGTAATGTTACAATGATGATTGATAGACAAGTACCGAAAAAAAACCCATTTACAACAATAAAGTAACAGAGAAAGGAAAACAGCCACGGATTAGGAGCTTGCCTTGACAACATCAGGCAGCAAAACATTCCATGCAGGAATGATTGTTACATAAAACTAGTACTTACAGGCATTAAGCAATGCTCCACATAAGAACTATTAGTAAACTTCATTGTCCTGTGGCATTGGCTCTTTCCCACATAGAATATCTTTGGTTTCAAGAATAGAGGAGGGGCTGATGGTTCATAATTATATTTCAGTATAAAAAGAAAGACAATCCATTTGCGTCAATTAAATTTTAGGAAATGTTTGTGCTTAACCAATCAGAATAGCAGAAGACAATAGCTAATAATTTTACTTCTTTGATGAAGTTCCCCAAATACAATATCTTTTAAAACTTGCATGTTGTGCGTTTGGGTCTCAAATTACTTGAAACCTTAAAAAAAATGCACCTTGAACCTTAACTATTTAGCAGTTTTTGAGTCTAGGCCAATGAGGTCACTGCATTGCCGTTCAGGACTATCCTTCTTATGCGGATCATTACTTAACTGTGGTTGACTGTTGTCTCATTTTAAAGTCATGACTGCCTCTAGCGTGCACGCTGTGGTAAGCTCGCGGGGAAAGATGTGTAACCAACCCATGATGTATTTTATAAAACAGACCGAGATCACATATGCTGCGCCACGCATGTAGTGAAGGCCAGTTCAGGTTACTTAGCATAGATGTTACACTGCTATAACGACTGTAGTCGTTATAGTCAAAACGAGCTGCCCACCATTGGATGGACTCAATGCAGTCAATGCCTTTCCTGTTAAATTTAGTATGGGAAATCTACTTATAGATCCTGTTTTTCAACCCATTCAATATTCATTTTTTTTAGATATTTGAAATTGTGTTACCGTACGTTTTGAAAAAGGGTTTTTCTTTTGGCACATGCCTGGTATTTAAGGGGTTAAATTGACTGCATTGTCATCTCCCCATCACTTTCAAATGCCATTGGACTACATCCCTACCCCTGGGGAGTAGCGTGTAGGCTTGTAGCTACCCCCCACTTGATAAGTTGCTAGTCCATCACAGGACAAATTACAGCATTTTGATATATAGATGTCCCTCTCCAGTTAAATCATTTACACCGCTGGGCAAAGAAAGTAAAACAAAGTATTGTACTTCCTGTTAAGAATTTAAAGTTAAGTATTGGCTTATCAGTCATTGCCTTTTTTAGATCTTCTCTCAATCGAAACAGTCTTTTTTTTATTTTTTATCATTTTTTTAATAGTTTAAAACAAAAATCATAAACCGAGTCTGAGTACAAGTACTTATTGGTTGTTTGTGTGTGTACCGGAGGACAGATGACATAAAACAAAAGGAAGAAAGAACGACAATAATACAAATGCAAAACAAGACCAAAAATACAATGCCTCATAAACAATAGAAGACAATGAGTACCGGTACACGCAGAAAGGCCCTACTTATTGAATATTAGAAACGTTGGTCAAGTTCTTTTTTTGCAAGTTGTTGCAAAGAACAAAACTAATGTTTCCCAATACGGACCGAACAAGCCAGTTCAATAAAGTTTTTATTATAATCTTTTTTGAAAAATTTTGTTGACGTATTATGCTTCCATTCTCGGCAAATGCATGCGCCAAAGTAAAACATATACTTGCATTTTTTAGGTCACTTGTGAAAAGTTTAACTAAAATTGTCCACTATCAATAAAGAAAAATGTTTCTACTAAATAGAAAACAGTTTCCTTTTGTGCATTGTTTCATAAAAGGAATTCGTTGAAATGAGTTTGTGAGCGGTCCATCTCAGCGGTCCGTGTTGCAAAATTGGGACCACTTAGGAAACCAATCAGAATGCTCCTTTTCATCATGGACTAGCGATTATAATGTGTTCCGCACTTACTGTACATTATTTTTATTCGTCCTTTCAGGTGTGAACATTTTGTTGGATGGTCCTCAAAAAAACATAAAAGTTGCTGACTTTGGAATCAGTAAAATAATGAATGTAAGTTCTTGTACTTCCCGCCAAAATAGCAAAATTTCGCTTGGCTCATTTCCACCTTAAATCGACAAATGCCACCATTTATACAACTAAGTTGGATAAAAAGATTCTATAGAGCCAAACAAAAGCAGTAGTTTGGAGATAAAAGGCAGGATTGCAAGGATTGAAGTGGATTACAGTTCATGAAATTTGATTTATTGACAGGCGGTCAAGAAATCAAACTTGCCATTTTAAAATATTCTTGTAAAATTTTGACTTTTCAACTTTTTTTTCTTTTTTGACTTTAGTATCCGCTTAATACAGTCGACTTTTAGGTGTCCGCTTCTGCTTAATAGAGGTGTCCGTTTAATACAGCTATTCATTGCAGTAAACATGGGAGCAAAATTATTTTGCTGGGACCAAGTGAAGTGTCCGTAATAGAGGGGTGTGCGTAAGGAGAGGTTTGACTGTATTACATATGTAACTTAAATATTGTACATATTACTGACCGAGGTTTCATTGCCTATATCTTCAAATGGCCAAATGTGTCGCAAAACCTTCCACATTTTTTTGGCTGGTCGCTTTTGAGAGAAGTACTTTGTGGAATGTCAAATAATCATATTTTGACTTTTATAGGATCTGAAAACTTCCACTGGGGGCTTGAAGACTAACAATATTATGTGCACCATCTACTGGACAAGCCCCGAGCTACTCTCTAAGAAGCCATATCATAGAAACACGGATATATGGTAAATCTATGGTAACAGCACTGAACCTTAGGCACGCATAGCATGCGTGACATTTTATTTTTGAAAGGAAGAGGTGTGAAATTCTTTTACAGTGAATGCCAATACAACCAAGTATAGCATATCAATTTCCAATTGGCGTAAATTTGTTTATGCAACCATGCGCGGTCTGTGCGTACTACGAATCGAGCCACATACAATTACCCAGGCTGTGGGTGTGGAGACCAGACTATATGACGTCCCGGTGACGTATGCTGCATATCTCTAAGGCAAAGAGTGAAAACATAACGATGTAATGACAAGTAGACACTTAGAAGAAAATGAAGAAAATCCAGTCTGGAAAATCGATATTTGGTTCTCATAAAGTAGCTTAGAACTTAGAACTTAGAATCAATTACACCCAAATAGATTTCTTTAATACTGGGCGGGGCATGATGCAGCTCTGTACTAAGAATTGTTACCATCTGAACTTTCTCGTGGTGTTCCAAGACTCTTAACTTGCATTTTTTCTTCTTATTGTTCTTGTTTATTACTTTTTCGATTATTACAGTCTTTTATTTTGCTTGTTATTCCCAGGAGTGTTGGTTGTACAGTTGTACAAATGTTGACAACCAAGCCACCGTTATTAAACGAACCCGATATGGACATTCCTTCGGCAATGTTCCGGATTGTAAACCATCAAGTTGAGCCCCCAACTGACTGTTCTTCCATGGCTAATCAATTTCTAAAACGGTGCTTTTGGTAAGTTTGTTTCTCTGCCAAAGAACGGTTTTTCATAGCTGTCATAAAACCAAAATCAAAGTACTCACAACAAAGGAAATAACAATATGCATCAATAACAATATGCATCAATCAAAGCTCGAAGCGGAACATGCGGCTGGTGTCCAGTGTCCCTTATCGTACTCCTTAAACTTGATATTAAAGATATTGCCATTTCTCTGATTAGTCCTTTCCGCAGTTTACACCACACCGCTTTTATTTTCCTTGGGGGAGGGATCTTTTGGACGTACCAGCTGTTGTTTTCTGCTAATGGTGTTGACCGGTTTGTGGTATAACTCACCCCTTGCTTTAAAAAAAAAAGGAGAAGAAGAAGAAAACAAGACAAAACACGCATGAGTTGTTGTTACGGTACTTGAACGTAGGGAAGTGGAACCTTAAGGTAGGACGGCCGTCCTTAGCTGTACCCTCTGGCCTTTAGGTTACTTTTTTAGGGATCTTGAACATCCAGGGTCTAGTATTATCCTAGAGAACTGCTTTTAGGTAATCTATTTCCTCTTCTTTGTCCTTGTCCTCTGCTCTTTGATCATTAATTGAGACCGATCCAAATCTGTGTATCGTGATCTTGGTTGAACCATCATCCTTGATCTGTATACAGGTGTCTAAGAAAAGTAATTTCTCGACGATTTTTCATTCGATGGTGAATTTGATTTGATTTGATTTAGATCCTTAGAGTGAACGTTATTTCACTTGTGATATTAATATGACAGCCGAGGTTCACCAAACAATATTTTCGGCAAAACATTTAGACTTGTCAACGCAAACATGCGATAAAGTGTTAAAACTGTGACATTTCATACCTTTTAGACGAGACATTTCATTAAGTAATAAACCATCAAATTTTAGAGATGGGAAGCCCTTTCAGGCAAAATAATGCATCGTGGGTACTGATTTCCAACGAACATAGCAAAAATTCAAAGTTTTCTTTGAAAATGCAAAGTTAGATAGCGTCTTCTGTTTTCACATTGACATGTGAGAGCTTTCAATTTGCCTAAGAGGATGGAAAATAATTTTCTGTTCGTAGTATGGTCGACTGTAATTTTATAGCCATCGATCGCATAAATTTACAGGAGATATATGACGTTAACAGATTTCAGTGTTTAAGTATTGTTCCACATAAGAACGATAGCAAACTTCATTGTTCTGCGGCATTAGCTCTTTCCCACATAAAATATCTTTGATTTCAAGAATAGAGGAGGAGCTGATGGTTAATAATTATATTTCATTATAAAAATAAAGAAAATCCATTTGCGTCAAATAAATTTTAGGAAATGTTCGTGCTTAACCAATCAGAATAGCAGAAGACAATAGCTAATAATTTTGCTTCTTTGATGAAGTTCCCCAAATACAATTTCTTTTAAAAATTGTATGTTGTGCGATTGGGTCTCAAATTACTTGAAACCTTAAAAAAATTAGACAAAATGCACCTTGAACCTTAACTTTTTAGCGGTTTTTGAGTCTAGGCCAATGAGATCACCAGTTGTAACAATGAAAAATCTTGACATTCCATCGTGTTTGACATTCCATTGCCGTTCAGCGCTATCCTTCTTATACGGATCATTACTTAACAACTTTCCCAGAGTGTCTGGAGCCTTCAATTGTCTCCAGAACAACTGTAGAAACATATCTCAATTTTTCCTGTGAGGAAAATTCCGAAAACGAATTCAGTGCACCGAACTTCGACTTCGACTTCTCAGTGTTATAAACCTTTCAATTCTCACCTGCATGTATGTTTGAAATAACCCTGTACTCTTTGCATTGCTCTTTATTTTCATCTTTTTTGTGTGTATAGCTCAAACGACGTTCGATCGTCTGCCGCTGAACTCCTGGAGACTGATCCTTTTGTGATGAATGTAGAACAGTAACTAATGTTGCCTGGTCACATGAAGACAAGCGCAGAGTAGAGAGTATGTAGTAACACATGCCAACATGGCGGAATCGAGTTTTTTCATTACTAGAAAACTCATTTCGTAATAACCAAGCCAGAGCAATGGAGGATTACATTGAGGTGTCGCTCATGCTCCAATATAACAAGCGTTAGTTGACTTTTTTTTGGCTATTTAAAGGTATAGGTGGTTTTCATGTTACGTCATCGCCGCCATGCTGGTGGACATAAACAATAGTTCTCTCATTAGGGACGGACCATTATTTTTCTGGAGGGGGGGTATGAGAAATATTGAAAAAAATTGTTTGCAGAGCCTGAAAAGACAAAATAAAATGTTTGCAAACGCAATATGTATAAAAAAAAAAGTTTGCAAAAGAGCCACACAAACGAAGTTAACAGCTATTCATGAAAAAAAAATTAGTTCGAAAACTTAAATTTAAAATCTTAACGTGAGACCTCCAGATTGAAAGTACAAGAATATACTCAGCTGGGTTATTTGGTAAATCAAAGGAATTAAATATCAACAATTTTTTACTTCTCTAACTTATCAAATTTCTGTCAAAAGTTGATTCAAGAAATTTGATAAAACTCAGCTACACTCATCATTAGGTAATTTCAAAAAAATATGTGACTAAACTGTGTAGCACATATAAACATATACTGCAGTTGTTAAGTTTAAATAGTTAATGCGCCAGAAACTAAAAAGTTCCATACGTTTCGAGGCTACTGCCCCTTCTTCAGTGGAAAAGAAAATTCTGTGTGGCAGTCATTTTAGTTTCTGGCGCATTAAATATTTAAACTTAACAATTGCAGTATATTATACTCATCATTGCTATTTACTACCCCTTTCAATAAAATGGAGACTCATGAAATTTAAATCTCAACTAACGGTTGCGTTTTTCCCTGCCGTCAATCAAACAAAGTCCACAAAATCCACCAATCACTGTGTACGAATGCGACCTTTTGACCCTGTTGAACTAAGCTACTTTGTTTCTTAAGCTTCTGCTACAGTGATTGACGGCAGTGTAAAACTCAACCATTATTGAAAGGCGCAGTAAATGCATGATGTTTCATAAACAAGAGAATAATCCCTTGTCAGAAGCCAGTCACTTACATGGAAAAACACTGAACATTGTTTAATAACAGCTTAATCTCCAAGATTCTGTAATACAAACAAGAACTCTCTATTTATTCATACAAACAAGGACTGTATTTTTGTATAGTTTCACAAATGATTCCTTTGTTTGTGGCAGGAATAAAGTTTATCATCTGGTAAAAATTAAGGTTGGATCACTATGTTCCCACTTGCTGCACCAGCTTACATTCTTAATAGAAAAGCATCAATCCTTTACCAATTAATGTTCATGCGATGACTAATAACTAAAACAACAACACTTGTGTTCCACAATCCCTAGTGGTTTACCTGTGATCAGATAATAATTAATCATAATGTATTTTTATCATCATAAATCAGCAATTAACTATTTGTTATGAAAAAAGTGCCCAATATTGTCTCGATGTACAGGATTTTTAGGGAAAATCCCTTAACAGTTTGTAGTCGGTTTGACTGAGCACTTTTTTCATAACAAATATTTTTTATCATAAATCAGCACCTATTATTAAATGAAAACAGATTAGGAGATGCATAAGATAAGTCAAGTCAAGTCAAGGTGAATAGTTAACTATTATAGAGCGAAAGCACTATTCACTTTTGTGGTATATACTAATATATTATAAACTGTTTAAAGTTAAATGTATTCCACATTATCCTCATGTAATGGATCAATAGCAGAAAACTCATCAGCAGACGAGTCACTGTCTGTTTCTGAACTGTCTGTGCCTATTTCAGATTGGTTATCAAATATATCCCATTTTTCTTCAAAGTTTTGATGAAGGGATGTACATTCTTTTGCAGCCATACCCTCACTAACATCTGAAGTAACATATATTTCTTCAGAGTTTGGTTTGCACTGAGTGCTTGCTTGGAGGGAAACACTTTCCTCTGAAACCATATCCTCATTAATAACTGAGCTGTCATCTTCCCCCATGGTGTTTGGCTTGCATTGAGTGCTTGCTTGGAGGGAAACACTTTCCTTTGAAACCATATCCTCATTAATGACTGAACTATCATCTTCCCCCATGGTGTTTGGCTTGCACTGAGTGCTTGCTTGGAGGGAAACACTTTCCTCTGAAACCATATCCTCATTGATAACTGAACTACCATCTTCCCCCATGGTGTTTGCCTTGCATTGACTGTTTACTTGGGCCTCATCAACTGTGTCTGTTTTGGCAAAATAGGACACCAGTTTCTGTCCTTTTTGCCCAATGCTTTTGGTTGAACTGCTGTTCAATGATGATTCTGTCTGCTTTAATTTCTTTCTTTTCTCTTTCCGTGCATTTTTCTTTCGTTTTCTTTCAGCAATGACTTTCACTGTCTCTTCCATATGGTACTTGCTTACAACAATTGCTTTGAGTGTGGATATTCTAGCAAGGTCTGTTGCCACTCTGTTTTGAAGTTCAGTGATCTGTGGTAAAACTTCAGAATACCATTGGTGTGCACCTTTAAACGATTCTTTCATTTTCATACCACTGTCTGTGGTTTCAGACAAGCCATCCTCTGCCATTTTTAACACTCTGTTCACACTCTCTTCTAATTCTTTGACACCATCATAGTAAAAAAGTATATCCTTTGCAGCTGATCCAGAAAAGGTTTTTGTGTCTGCTGATAGAGTGGCAGCCATAGGATAATTCTTTTTTAACTGATTCCACATCCAAGGTACTGACTTTTGTTTGATGTATACAGATTCCTTTGCCAAATTTACATCACAGGGATGGATAGACAACAGCACTGAAATTCTTCGTTCCCTCTCTTTCCTGGCCCAGTCTTCGAGCAAACGGATGTTATTAAAGTCACGGTCCCTTTCATAGCACATGGCAAGAATAAACGAATTGTTTAAAGTCTGTTTCAGCGAGTTTGGGTTCGAGTACCACAGTTTCGAGTAGCGTTTTTCCAACGGTTTTCGCGATATTTGAAGAATATTTCCTCCTGTTGAGTTGAAAAAGTTCAAAGGCACATGAACGTTTACCCTGCCCTCCACTTCTTTTGTCTTTGGGGGAATGCTTTGGTCGCTGGGCTTTGACATGCTGGTTTCCAGTTGCCAGAGTTTGAAGAGCCTTCGCAATCGCTGTATTTGAGTTTTAGACATCCCAAAACCAGTAAGAGTATCATCTGAAACATCCGTGATGTCACGCACTCTTTCCACCCCTTCGCTTACGAATTTATCTTTAAACATTTGCAAATTTGCATCACAAAGAAATTTGTCGAAAGCAAGCGTGTCCGCCATTTTGAAAATGCATGTTCAGTGAACAGCGGTTTTTCTTTCAAATAGTCACCAGTCCTTTTGTTAGTTTGAGATTATCAAAGTGGTTATTCCTGATTTCCGTAGTCGAGTAGGTCAGTCGAGTATCAGTTTTATTAAAGCTCGACCTCGTGTCACTCGTGCATCGAACGTTTTCGCTCTTCTCGCTACAGTTTCTCCTCGTATTTGCCCAATATTTCAACATGGCGAGCACAAACGAGTGGAATGAACGCAGGAGAGATCTGAGGAATCTTCGAGTAATTGACGACAGCGAAAAATTTCACAAAAAGAATGGAGTTCATATCGAGCGATCATTGAATGTTCAGTCTGTCATTAGCTGCCAAGCGTTTATTGAGATGAAAATTCTGGAAGATCAAGAAAAAAACAGAAAATCAGCCTCTGCCTTCACAGCCCTGTCATCATTGCTGGACGAACTGCTGATTAGAAAGGTTATGGCATTTGACGAGTGCTTCAAATACTACACATCTCACATCAGAGATATAACACAACTTTCCGAGTCAGTAATGCGCAACGCCAAGCAGACGTTCAAAGAGAAGCTGCTTGGACATGCTGGCCTCCCTGTTATTTACTTAACAACAGGTGTGAGAGCATTTGTTATGCTGATGGAGAACGGTGTAAACCAGGAAATTTGCAACAGCTTTGAAGAGGTGTTGGAATCTATTGTTGAGGAACTACAGCCTACAATTCTTAATGAAAAACTGAAGTCGTTTACCCCAGTCTTTGAACACCTGATGTCCTTAACTTCAACAAATAAGGACAGGTACTTACTCCTGTATATTCTCAGCAACATTTTCAGCAAAACGGGACTAAAGGAGTATCTAGGCCTGAATCCGGATTTCGTGTCAAGTGTTCAAGGACAGGTTGAAGACATGCTGTGGTCTGTCCCAGATAAGATGACTGAATTCGAAAATGAAGCAGCTACTCATGTAGAAGAAACAGTTTTGAAACTGAGAAATGCCCTTGAGAAAAAGTCAGAATCCCTTGCCAAGAAAAGGAAACGCCTTAATGAAAACATTATCAGTGATTATGAAAGTGATATTGCAAACAAGAGGCAGAAACTTGAGACATTACAGGAGGATTCTACCAGCCTAAGGAAGCAGTATGTTTATAGAAAGTTTAGAGCGTGGAAATCTGATTTGTGGAATCAAAAGGGAAAGAAAAGGGGGTCTTACCTAATTGACAGAGGCGCGGAAAATGCCATCTACAATGTACTTGCAGAGCATTCAAAAGCCCACAGGCGCCGGCATGGTGAAGAAGGAACAGCGTACTTGGATGAACCTTCTCAGCGAATCCAAAGCAGGGAGATGCTCCGAATTGCCAACAAGTTTTTAAAGAAAAACAACAAGAGGTTGATAAAGTCAAAAGAAACTGTTAGAGCATTTGGAAAACCTCGAAACAAGCGCTCAGTACAAGCTAAACAACACAGGGGCAAAAGTCTGTGGTCCTTCACCAGAAGTCAGAAGAAGGAATGCAATCGACATGTAAATGTTCATTACAACAGAGCTTTCATAAAGAACTACACAAGGCTCGCTTTTGCAAAGAATTCAAAACATAGAGGTCGTGTGTTGCGTTTAGCAGTCGATGACAAATGCTACCTCCGGTGTGGAACCTCTGAAGGATTCTCTCGACCTTTGCACAGGCCGTTGCAGTTGGCTAAGGAAGAGTTAAAGTTTGAGCTTCCCTCCTCTGACTATCCAAAGAAGACAGGATATGTGAGCCCTGGTGTCGTTTTGATGGTGAATGAACAAAGTGAGACAGAATACAATGGGCGAGACAAGTATGTCCCCGAAGATGTGACAGTTTCCGTGAACTGTAAACCCAAAGTTTACTATCCATCACATGCTACAAATTGGGCCAATGACCTGTACTCCTCAAGGCTTCTATTTAGAGAAGAACACGAACTTCCAAGCAACTTCTCTGAAGAGCATGGAAAAGTGTTTCTGGAACCAACAGAAGCTGCCAGCCATCTCATCTTTATACGGGACTCCTTGTTACAGTTTGAACTTATGACAATCGAGGCTGATTTTCTACGCATTTCAGATGGAAGTGATCATAGAGCAAGAGAGGAACTGAGGCTGGATGTGCTGAAAGGAAGGATAGAATCAGTAACAAATGTCCTCACAAACCTTGATACAAGGGAAGATAACATTTGCTCTACAGTTGTCAGCCAGCTTCATGAGTTAAAGAGTCAAGTAGAAGATCTGCAAAAAATAGTTCAAGTTTCATGTCCAGGTGAGGAGTCAAAGCAACAGTTACTGTCAGAATATGGCTCTCTGAAGTCTGAAGCTAGACGAGTGAGACTTCAGTTAGAATCTCTGAATCTTCCAAAGCACCGTGCAATTGAAATTCAAACTTCCGATGCTGGTCCCGGGGTGAACTCCAAAGAGAAAGTGACACAAATTCGCCTTGCAGAAGCATTCCAGATTCATAGTTTGGATTTACAGGCTAGACTACACTATGCTCCCGGGGACTCAAGAGTTCACATTGCAGAAAAGGTGATGAGATCACTGAATGAACATGCTGGGTCAGGACATACTATTCCAATTCCGTCAGTTCCACTCACCAGTATAGTTTCACCTGGCGAAATTCTGATCATGAAAGACGACGAACTGAACGATGTGATGACCAGAAAGGAACAAGACGAAGCATATCAATGTGCCAAATCCGTTGCCTCGTTGTATGACGGAAAGCCTTGCATGGGAACCTCTATACATGCAAGAGTTCCAAACGACTGTTCATGGGATGGCTTTTTCTTTGACCATGAATTCCTTGTAAAGTGTAGCATGTCTTCGTCAGCTAAGGCATTAAATGCATGCGCAGGAAGTGCATATTTCAAATACCAGCAAACATTTTTCTCCGAGCATTATCGAGTTTATGATGGCGGAGTGGAAGCAATTCGAGATGCTTGTGAGAAAAAGTGTCACTTCCATGCCTCTGTGGAAAACACAGATCGACTCAACGCTGATGGGTGGAGTGATCTTCCAGTGCAAAGAGTGAATGCCCCAGTTCCTGATTACAATGAAGAATCATCTGATTTTCACTACTGTTCATCCGAGCAGGTAGAGTCTGGAAACTTCATGGAAAAGTTTTCTCTTAGTAAAGCCAAAGTAATGAGTAAAACGCGAGAAGTGGATGACTACTGTCCCCGTACACAGCTTCATAAACTAATCAAAGATTGTGGGAAACCTCAACTTTCATATAACACCACTACCCATGATGACGGAAGTCAAACTCTTACACCTGTCGACAGCAACGAAACAATGACGAAAGTAACTGATGGTGTAGATGCACTTGTTATTGAATTTGTGGGGGAAGACTTGAGGGATGAAGTCTTGAAAGAAGCCAAGAAACAAGTTGAACTTGAAATTAAGGCAACAATGAAAAAAACCCAGAAAAAATCTGCCAAAGAATCTGCAGCAGCAAAACATGTTGATGACATTGACTGGGAACACCTGGCAAAATATGGCGGTTTAACAGATCTTTCTATTGCAGAGCTAAACTTGTATCTTACAGAATGTTGTGGTATGTCAGTTGAAGATGCAAAGAAAAAAGGATTCAACAAAAGGAAGAAAGTAAAACTAATCAAAGAGAACATTATGTGCGGTCACATACCAAATACAGGTGTCTCTCTGAAAATGACAGTCCAACGCACAAAGAGCCACACCAACAACAGTTTGCCGCCTGTTCCACCTTGGGCAGGTAGCACAGTGTACAACGGAAACGTTGTAAGACTGCAAAACACATGCCCAATAGACAATTGGCTTACAATGTTTCACTTCATTTGCACCCTTTATCCCGCGATAGTGCAGGCTGAGAAGGATTTGTTTTACCAGCGTATTATGGGTGTACACAGATATTTTCAGGCTGGGGAATTTGTGCTTGGTAAAATGCATTGGTTGGAGATGTTCCCGCATAAAGTTGACCTTACACAGCCTGTCATTGACATATTTGGGAGTGAATACGACTTTTTCATTTCAGCAATGGCTAATGTACTTGCCACAACCTACAACACCGTTTGCAGTGAGAGCACTTGCCCAAAGCCTTCAATTTCATCAAAGTCTTCTGAAATAATCCTTAGTGATGCCAAAGCGAACACACCTGAAAATAGCTTTAAGATGTCTGTCTGCAATTGGCTCCACAAGACAACCCCTTCTCCTTGCCTTCGGAAAAAGAAGCGCAGTAGCTCACTGTGCCAGGGCTCAAGAACAGAGTCCAACCGGTTCTTCATTCAAGGAATGCCGCTTGTTTTACCATGTAACGTTGACATTCTGTCAAGGAATGGGCGAGTGTTGGAGGTCGGTCATCTTCCTGACGACATGATTTTGAAAGCTAATGGGACATTGACTACGTACAAGTTGTTTGGAGTAACGTATGGCAATGGCAATCATTTCAAATCAGCAATGTGCCTACCATCACCATTGGTACCACAGGCCGGGTGGTATGAGTACGATGGGCTATGGGAGCATCGTCAACGAGGGTCTGGCCTCAAGTATTGTGGGAAAAAGCCTGCAACTCCCTTGGCATATTGCCTGTCATATGCCCTCTATGTGCGTCAGTAGCTTTGTAGCAGTACTGTGAAGGTATTAAAAGCCCATGCCCAAGAAAAATGAACTAACCAGGTGGCTAATCGGTGTCCGCGCTTTGCTATGGTTTCTGTAGCATGAAATGACTATAGATGCATGCTAGTCTATCACAGGGTTACCCCCAGTATTTCTGTGAAGTTTACCTAACGGTAACTGGTACCCATTTATACACCTGAGTGAAGAGAGACAATGTGGAGTAAAGTTTCCTGTCTATAAAGGACAAAACCCATTTATACACCTGGGTGGAGAGAGACAATATGGAATAAAGTATCTTGTCTAAGGACACAACCCATTTATACACCTTGGTGGAGAAAGACAATGTGGAGTGAAGTTTCTTGTCTAAGGACACAACCCATGTATACACCTGGGTGGAGAGAGACAATATGGAGTAAAGTTTCTTGTCTATTAAGGACACAACCCATTTATACAATGTGGAGTGAAGTTGCTCAATTTATCAAAGGAACCAACACGACGCTAGAGACCAGGATTGAACAAACGACTTTTCGCTCACTACCACTATTCCCGAGCCTCAAAATATATACATCTCCACAGTAGTACTGCGTACTTCTATCTAAAATAGAATGGTAAGTGATGTATAAAGAAACCACAACAAATATAAGTGACTACTGCATAAATTTATTTACAGAAACTATTTAGAAAAATAGGCAATTTAAATGCATTTATACCATGCCATAGAAAATACAACCAATCAGAATACAGGAAAGCCGTTGTTCGACCGTATTACACCCAACCTTCCCATCGTGCGCTGCACGTATGTCGCATTGATGGTGCTTCCTACTGTATTTTCTACGGCATGGTATAAAATAGTTATGCAACACTTTCTCGTGATATGCCACTCGAAAGCGTTACAAGACCAGTATATAGCACTGTTAGTGACTTGGAAAAAGTACCTTAATATTTTTTTTGGAACCTTACAAGATCACAATGAAAAAAATTGTTTGCAGGAAGGTTTGTTTTTAAAAAAAATAATTGCAGAGGCGCATGGATAAAAAAAAAATGTTTGCAGAGGAAAATTTCTCATACCCCCCCTCCAGAAAAATAATGGTCCGTCCCTTAGCTCCTTTTGTTCGTCCACCAGCATTTGTTCGTTTCACTATTGTTATCTATGTCTCTAGAGATTGATTGAAAACCACCTATATATTAGCTTTTTTATGTGAGCATAATGGAGCATAATAGTGACGCCTTTCGTGCATAATAGTGAGATTTTCATATGATGCCCGATTTAGGGTGTTAGCTCTATTGTACATTGTACACATTCATTGTATTAGGTAAAATTATGTATTCTAATATATTCTATGGTATTGTATTCTTTTGTATTGTCGTTCTTTTGTGCTCTAATATTCTATTGTTTTAACAAAAGAATAAGTGTTACCCCTAAATCGCGCATGGTATAGAGATTTTTTGAGCATCGAACATTAGCATAATAGTGAAAAATTGGAGCATAATGTGTAAAACCCTACTTATTACAGCCATGCTCAGTCACGCGTGACCAGTAATCCACAAGACTGAAATGAACGTTTGAATATTTCTTTGTAACGTCCGAGATTTGAATGAAACCTTAAAGATCTCTCTGGAAAACACTTTGAAAGTCACGAGTTAACGGAAAAATAACTTCGCTACATGCATAAAAAACCTAATATTGTTCGGATATGTAACATTTCAAATAAAATAATATTTTGTTGGTCTTTGTTTCCGAAATTGCGGTAAAATTCTCACGGGAATTCCGAATCTTGGAATGAGTTTCCGAAACCGATGCGTAAACTTGAAAACTCCATTCAAATTTTCAAAAATACTAGTCACGCGTGACGGAGCATGGCTGTAAAGCTTATCCAGGAATACACCTTAACCAAAGTTTTATTTGTCTTTGTTCAACCCTTTCACTGTCGTGATCAAACTTTGACCTGTGTAATATTGTTGTAAGTTTTGAGTGTGTGGGTAAATTTCAAATGAAACAGTACATTCCTGTGACGCTATTTTGCATTTTTCTTTTTTTCGTTTCTGTTTTTTTCTTTTTCTTGTGTGTTTTAAGAAATATTTTGTTTGTTATTTGTTTGGTTTGGTTTTTGTCTTCGTTCTTAATGTTTTCTCTGGTAGTGAAAGGGGTCAAGGCGTTTTTTTTGTTAAATCACTGCTGTGAATCACAGTTTGTTTTGTCATAAACATTTTGTGATAGCCTTGTTAATTTTTTTTATTTTCGTCATATTCTTAAGTTTTGCTTTCTTTTTGTGCAGCATGCTTAAGAACAAGAAATATTCATGTTGCTTGTTGGGCAATGGTATAGAATGTTAATAAATGTGGGTAACTGGGGTAGCTGTGGGTCGCCTTTTGCATTATTGATCTTTTCATTGTAGATTAATAGGGGGCTTTGTTTCGTCGATTGTTAGAAACGCTCAGCGTCTTCTAAGTAAATTTTTACATTTTAAGTTTTTTTTGTCAATAGAGGATAGTTATCAATGTGAATTTAGAAAAATGAAAAGCTGACGTAGTATGTAAGTAGTATTGTACAGTTAATAGAGCAGTTTTCAATTGACTGTCGAAAGTAATTACACAATTGCTTTGGTTTTGCATTGCTACGCTTTGTGATTGGCTAAAAAATCTCGCGCCACTTTCTCGACCAATCAGAAGTAAAACCAAAACCAATCGTGACTTGCTCGCACGCTTTTCCCGCGCTTGGCGCCCGCGACATGTAATTGCTTCGAGCTCTGATTGGTTCATTGGATTGTTTACGACTGATGTGATTGGTCAGAGTAATTACTTTGGTTTTGGTTTTACGACACTCAATTGAAAACCGCTCTAATATACCGTTAGGTTCTAAATCTAACGACCATCGTTACTTTCGGATTTAGCAGACCCTAAATATCATTACTAACTGAGGCATCGCTTATTTTTGTATAGCCTAAACGTTTGCCATATATGGACCGATCTTTCTTTTGTGAGGGCATATTTTTTCAGTAAAAAGATTTTTCTCTTCTTGAAAAATATCTTAACCTTTGTGATCGTAAAGCAAGTCTTGTAGGTGTTTTTCACCTGCTGTTAGAACAAATCCTTTGGAATATTAAATGAACTTTTATAGGTTGTAGCGGTGAGAAAAGCCTTTTCTCACCGCTACAACCTATTTGGTAAGCTACAACCTATTTGGTAAGCTAACGCTGCAAGAAAAATTGAGTTCAAGTACTATTGGCTGTAACTCGTATATGACAATAGACAATATTCGTATTCCCGGTATTGAACTGGAACTAGCTTGCAGTCGAGACTCATGCGGGGGAATCTTTTCACATGCAAATATTTTTAATGATATTCCCCCGCATTTGCCTCGTCTGCAAGCTAGTTCAAGTTCAATACCGAGAATACGAATATTGTCTAATTTAGTCTTTAAGTAAGAACTTTGAGTTCTGCTTGTAACCGAATTATGCTGTGTTCACATTAGCACCGCAACATGTTAAGAGTAAACATGTTTCAACGATTTCATTGTTCATATTAGTTGTTAATTTCAAAACACTTTTCACTCCTGGTTCTATAATTTATGCTGTTCTATGAAGCAGGCATAAAGCCTGCCGCACACTTGAGGAAAGTGCTGAGCAAAATTCCTCGCGAGGCAGTTAGCTCAGCTGTTTCCGCAAGTGTGCGCTGGATTTTTGGTGAGTTTTTCGCCTCGCGAGGTCGTGAGGCAAATATCTGACGTGTTTGATATTTTTTGCCTCACGAGACAAATTCCTCATCGTGTGCGGGCGCCGCGAGAATCTGGCTGAGCCAAATTAATCGATTAGCCAATAAAATTGCATGGCAAGCTCACGTGATTTCAAGCTCGACATGCAAGATGGCGGACGACGATATGTTAAAACTTCTCGTAGCTCTTCTTATCCGTTTGTTTGTGGTCCACTCAAAGTATACAAAATGTAATATTACATTTGTATAACTGCAATTGCTGTAATTGATATTGAAACAAAGTTTTAATATCCACTTTTTTAGAATATTCTTAGGTAATGCAGTAATGTCATAGGAAAATGAAAAAAGCCAAATAGGAATTAATTAGCTTAATCATCATTCACAGCGACACGCGGCACGATTAAGCGTGCAGCGGCTATTGTTAATTTAAATTAAGCGTGCAGCGGCTATTGTTATTTGTGTGTCTAATTAATTCCTATTGGCCTTTTTTCCATTTTTCATTTTTCTATGACAACGTTATTGTAATTAGGTGTAATTTAAATTTAGCATTTTATTAGATTTTAATACAGTAAACATGCAACATACAAGGCTGCATAGAACTCGACAAGTTTATCCTCCAGTGGATAACATCGTTAACCACACTCCTGTCCGCCATCTTGAATGTCGAGCTTTAAATCACGTGAGCTCGCCATGCAATTTTATTGGCTAATCGATTAATTTGGCTCAGCCAGATTCTCGCGGCGCCCGCACACGATGAGGAATTTGTCTCGTGAGGCAAAAAATATCAAACACGACAGATATTTGCCTCACGACCTCACGAGGCGAAAAACTCACCAAAAATCCAGCGCACACTTGCGGAAACAGCTGAGCTAACTGCCTCGCGAGGAATTTTGCTCAGCACTTTCCTCAAGTGTGCGGCAGGCTTAAGCTCGCATGTAATCTTTATAATTACACATGAACCGAAACATAGAGCTCGAACTTGCTGTTACATTTGCGCTAACGTGTTTCGTCTGGCCTAGATCAAAACTACCTTGTGAAGTAGTTGCAATTATGCTCAGAGTATGTTTCGATCATGATTTGCGCAATGCGCCGCCTGATGTGAACACTGTTCACAATAAACCACCTTTCATTCGTGATCAGACTAAACATGTTTCGCCCAAGTGTGAACACAGCATTAGTCAACATCAACAATAAATCATGTTCCTGAACGACATTCTGATCCACTTGATGTAAAAGATCCCGGTTAGCAGCTCAGCCATAGAGCTAAATTCCCCAAAAGTCCCCGTTGGACTTTAAAGTTGAGACAATTGTGTATTTGTAACTTAAAAGCTATCTATGAGGTACTTTTTGCAATAAAAATCCAAAGAGATTATTCTTTGTCTTTGTGATCAGTAATTAGTAATGACACCCAGAGTGTGAGGCCATCAGTCATTCAAACGGTATAATACAATCACTCGGATTAGTTGTGCTTAAGCCAACCTTTCAAGAGAGAGTTTCCCTTTCCAGCTCTTATTTTATCCGCTGGCTACCAGCATCACTCGCTCTCTAGTGAAAATCATTAGTTTGGGGATTATTTTCACATCTGCACAGGAAATCCTCGCATCTGATAAGAAGTTCAAGATATGGAATTAAAATGTTTTAGATAAACGTGAGTGTTGTTCATGTCTTGACGGCCATTTTAAAAAAATTGTAAGTGTATCAGCATCACTGTAGGATACAAAAGAAAGAAACCTCGATCTTCAAAATGGCGGCAAGAAATAGACCCTTCTTAAGAATGACTCATACCCAGTCGCTATTAAGAATTCAATGCCTTCCCCATGCGTAAGGTAGGTGACCACTACATATCGCGGGCTCTACCCCACTTCCCTCCCCTGTACTTGACGTTTTTCTTGACCGACTCCCACCCCCTGCGTCCAACTATCCACCCTCCCCTTCCTCCAACGCCGTCCCCATGGGTAAGACAGGTGACCATTACATATCGCGGGCTGAGTGTAAACAGTTGATCGAGCGAGCGATCGAGTAAAGTTTTGTCCCACTGCCATTAACTCGTTCAACGCTTCGCGTATTCACGAGTTGAAAACGAGAGGTAAAAAACGGAGGAGGTCTGGAACAGACCAATTGCAAGCGCATGGGTTTCAACACGCTTGCAATTGGCCTGTTCCTGACCTCCTGCGTGTTTTACTCTCGTTTTCTAAATTTTTAATAGCGACTGAGTACGAGTCAGTTCGTTAGTTTAAAACATATATACTTCATAGCTGATTTTTTGTCTGCTGCGACCATTTTAAGATTCCCACGTTCCCCCAGACGATCTTTCAAGCCTTCACAGAGACGAATTAGTGGAATTCTCCTGGCTTTACAGCATCCTCGGAGACCCAGGGGCAAAGTCGAGGCGGAACGAGGCTGAAAACCCGGCAAAAATCGGCGCGCTGAAAGTTTTCTAGAACGGGCGAATTCTAGAAAACGTTCGTCGCGCCGATTTTTCCGGCCGACTTACTGCCCCTGGGACCCTAAGGATGGCTTTACAGCAACTCCGAAAATGCGGATGACGAATTTTAGCCGTCAAATAATTTTAAAATAGCGCATAGAAAATGCGCGCACTAACTAGCCGAACACTATGTTTCTTTAACTCCACAGAAACACCAAAAACATGCAATTTATTAAATTTCTAAATTAGGGGAAAAAAACATTTTTTGGCGTATCAATATTATAATAGAAACAGTTGTACACGCTTTTAGGGAACCGCCTCAGTGCAACCAGCTTTCGAAACCGGTCACCTTCGTTCCGTGTTTTCCTGCAGCATCTACGAGTGTTTCGTTGACTGTACAGCAAAAGTATAGACTTAGGGAATTGAATTGTTTTCTATTTCTTAAATGATGTTGACAAAACATTGTCTGATGTTGGGTTTAAACGTTAAACGTGCATGTCTCCACGTAATGTTTCTTTTTGTCTATGCAATAAAATGATAAAATGAGTTCACATAGATCTGTTCTTTTTTGTTAAGGATTCTCAGATCACTGTTAAAACATTTTCTTTTTATATTATACCGCATTTGCCTAACAGTAGTACACGCGTGCTAATAACAGACGTTTTTATAAGAATAAAAAATTGATAACAAAAAAAATTACAGATAAGTAATAAATGTCTTCATATACTTGGGCGTCGTTGTATTAGGCATATTGGAAAATAAATGTCTTGGAAATATGCATGCACGTTATTTCACAGTTTGATTATAGGGAGTATTGGGATAGTGTGAGCAGTCTAACAAAGAAGCGCGTTAACCTTCTTAAACAAGAAGACACAGCACACTTAGCGTGCGAGATCGCACGCAAATTATTAAAATAGCGTGTCCACTGTGTCAAAAGACTAAGAGAACTGAAAAATATAAATGGATTCCTACTTTGTACTTACCGTTGAAAAAAAGGCCGTATGTCAGAGTTTCTCGATGGTTGTTATTGGTTTTAGCTAAATCTTGTAACTAGCTGGTCTGTGTTTCCGACAGTTTTGAAGTGAATGCAAATGTAGCCGCAAAGTGGCCTTTCGAAGCCATGAATCTTGGTAGTTTCTTGGTGATGCGGATGGTGTGATCACCAAATGACGTAAAACAAAAGATTCAAAAGACACTGAAGTTAAACAATACCCACACCACAACACAAAAGCTAAGAGGGGGGAATTGGGGTTTTTCGGTTTTTCGGTTTTGGTCATTTTCTAGATCGGTTTTTTGGTTTTTGCACTCAAAATTTCCGGTTTTTCGGTTTTTGTATCCGTTGTGCTTTTCGGCTTTTTCCTCTTTAAACATCCGGTTTTCGGTTTTTATAAAAAAGAAATGCGGTTTTTCGGTTTTGGTTTTTCGCTTCCTAGTTTCCAGACCTTTCTATTTAACCTCGACTCAACCCGTGAAAGTTCACGTGATGCACCATCCAAGTGACGTTGCCGGTGAAAGTGGCCAACAAATGGGCCTTTATCACGCTCCGCCATTTTGTATAAAAACAAAAGTTAAGCAGGGGAAAACAAAGCGTTTTATTCTCTTGGGAATCAACATGGCCGCCGCGTGATAAAGGCCCATGGCAATAGAAGATGAGCTTTTTCTAATTATAGAAATCGCGCTTACAGAGTGGGAGGACCGTTATGTACAGGTTCGATTGTAGTTATATTTCGCTTTGGTATCAAGGGTCATGGGTTTAAGGTTTGTGAATTTGCTATTTTGATCATTATGTTCGGCGGTTTTTCGGTTTTGATCATTGTGGTTTGTCGGTTTTCCGGTTTTCACGGAAATTTTGAACGGTTTTCCGGTTTCTTATAGGCCCCCGGTATAGGCCCCCGGTATAGGCCCCAGCTAACCAACAATGGCTTCAGCAACACCAAGAAACACCCTGAATCTCTCAGTTTATTTTCCCTGCATGTTCCGGACCCGGGGTCAGAACAACGTTTCGAATTGAAGGTTTTGCTGGAAGTATTCCCGCCATTATTATAATAAATTTTGAATGAAACTTATAAATTTAATCAAAGTTTACGACAGAAGTGATAATTTAGGAGGAGAGAAACAAATTTGGCCTTTCGAAATATATTTTTTCAGTTGAGGTAAAAATGTTGTAATTTGCATAATGTAAAAGTAATTTGAAACCTTTCCAGTAACGCATAACGCAGCTATTTCATAAAACATCTCGCAGACACACGAAAATATATCCAGTTTTTATTCCTCTGTAAAAATTTCCAAACGGGCTGAAATTCGCCATGTAATCGCATCAGAATTTCAGCCCGGGCTGAAAAGTGAATTTGGGCATGTGCAGTGACGCCATTTTGATTCTCGTTATCAATCTTCCGGCGCAATTTTACACTTGGCGCCCGGGCTGAAATTTATCATGTAATCGTCCCCTTTATAGATGCAGCAGAGAAAACACAACTCGCACTTTGTCACGTTCGCCTCGCATCGACAAACAACAGGTTTGAACTCACAGCGGTCAAACGAAAGAAATTTGCAAAAGTTAACCAAAGTTCTTCAAAGTTAAAGTTGTCAATTTCATTGTTTAAAGTTTAATATATTAATAATACACTGTCAATTCACTAAACGTTTTGAAAGTTTACTAAAAAAGTTCTAAGCGTTTGAAAACTTTGAACCGCAGAACTTGTCGGCGCCATTTGCCAACACAACGAAGCTCATTATTTTGAGAAAGATGAAAAGATAGTTGCATAAACTAATTATTTTATACATCCTTGCCACGTTTCCACTTAATATTAAATAAAATCCCACTAAATAAAACGAAAAACGTCTCGGGCGTTTGACCGCGGTTAGCCGGTGAAGGTTTGAACAAGCCCATTCCCTTCCCCAGAGTTGCGCAATACTGCACATTTGTGTACTACCAAACTGCATTTTTATACTTGGCCGCTACGCCCAAGTAATTAAACGAAGTTTCGATAAAGCGATAAAGGAGTTTCTTAACTGTGTTAAAGAAAGGCTCTTCAAAAACGACATTGTTAAAAGGTCTTAAAAGCCGTGTCAAACGTCAGAAATCGAATCACTTTTTTTATAGCTCTGCCGGAGTCGACCGCCGGCCAATAATTCGCTTCATGCATAGCGGTTTTAACTCACTTATAAGCTTAATAACTGTTAATTAGGGAGTAACACTGAAATGTTGCCTATTAAAGGTATTTTTTTGTACAGCCCTCTACAGTCGACTTTTCATGATTTCTTTTTTGCAGAATAAAATTGGAAATTATTTTCCGATATTGAACGTGGTGATTATTTACAGCAGTGACGCTTGACAGGTGCAAAAGATAAAATTATTAATAAGTAATCATGCAGTTTTCTCGTTTAATTTGGGATTAATTTGCACTTGTCAGTTTTTCAAAAAGCTCAACTGAATTGCACGAGCCGAAACGGCTCTTGCAATTTGAGCTTCTTGAAAAGCTCACTCGTGCAAAATTGAACTCGAAACCGTATGATTACCTATACTAATAAGGTAATGAAATATTGTAATGACATTTATATATGAGAAAGACGTAACGCCATCATGTCACGAGTGTGGGCAATAAATCCGAGTCCCCAACAGGAACTGAACCTATGACCTTCCGCACACCGATCAGATGCTCTAACCACTGAGTTGCGAGAGGCTTGAGGCGAGCAAGGCCATTTTGTCAACTGTTGTTATCCTTTTGCATTGGAATATCGAGAAGATCCTTGTGAAAAGGTTGTCTCAGCCTGAAGGATTTGAAATCTCTTGTCTTTTCTCCAACAATTGCCCCTAAACCTGAATTCTTGCAAATTTGACAGAAATCAAGTTTTTGTTACCACAACTCGGCCATTCCCGGTTACCATGCTCATATGAAGAGCTTACTGTTCTTATTTTGCTTTCAGGAGTGTTGGCTGTACAGTGATAGAAATGCTAACAACAAAACCACCTTTATTTTTCGATAACTTATCAATGAGACAAAAGATGTACCGGATTACAAACCACCAAGTTGAACCACCGACTGACTGCTCTTCCTTGGCTTTTGGATTTTTGAAACGGTGCTTTTGGTAAGTTTTGATTCTCTGCCAAAAAGTGATTTTCTTTTGGCGCCGCGGTAGTTTCTTGGTGTTGCGGATGGTGTGATCACCAAATGACGTAAAACAAAAGATTCAAAAGACACTGAACAATACCCACATCACAACACAAAAGCTAACCAACAATGGCTTCTGCAACACCAAGAAACACCCCTTTTGGCTCTCTGCATTGCTACGCTTTGTGATTGGCTAAAAAAATCTCGCGCCTCTTTCTTAACCAATCAGAAGTAAAACCAAAACCAATCGTGACTTGCTTGCACACGTTTTTCCCGCGCTTGGTGGTGGCTACATGTATTTGCTTCGAGTTCTGATTGGTTCGTTGAATTAGCTGCGTCTGTTGTGATTGGTTAGAGTGATTGCTTTGGTTTTACGACACTCAATAATTGAAAACTGCTCTACGAACCAATCAGAGCTCAAATCAGAAACATGCGGTGGGTGGCAAGCGCGGGAAAACGCACATTAGTCACGCCGCGATTGTTTTAGTCTTGCTCTTGATTGGCGAAAGCACACCTTACGAGATTTAGTCTATGACTAGAAAACTAAAGCTTTTTCCGACAGTAAGGGCCTGGTCGCACTACAGTCAAAAACAAAAATTAGCCCGTGCAAAATGACATAAAAACAAAAACATTCCACAAAAAGCGTGTCCCACCGGAGCGGTTTCTTTTGTTTTCCTCGATTTTTGCACCGGCGGATTTTTGTTTTTGACTGTAGTGCGACCAGGGGGCCGTTTCTCGAAAGACCCGGTAATTACCGGGCCCGAAAAGCTGTTTTATTTTCATTGAAGATTGAGGTTTCAAAAGCTAGTTTTGCAGATAATACGATAAAACTATCAGTTAGCAAAACAAAATGGACTGGTTTGTTCGCTAGGACCTGCGCCAAGTTCTTTAGATTTTGATTTCAATAGTTGGCTTCGGGCCCGAAAAGTTACCGGGAGTTTCTAGAAACGGGCCCCTGGCCCTAAGTCAAAAAAGATTGTCTGCGTTGTGAATAAAGTTAAAGTAAAAATGCGATGATGTAATAATTCCCAGATAAGCTCTGTCAACGAATGCAGTGGACTAAACTTTGACTTGGGCAATGCTTCGTTTTGTTTGAAAGACTTTTCATGTGCAATTTCCTGTGCGCAAAATAGAAACCATAGCAATAATAAACCCTGTACTATCCTCACGACCCGTTATTTTTATCCTTTTTTTAGCCCAAAGGAAGAACGAGCATCCGCCGCTGAATTGCTTACAGATCCTTTTGTAAGCGAAATACATCAGTAACGGATCAGGATGTAGCCTAGCCGTCATGTATGGACAACTGAATTGCGCGTAAATACTGAGAAGCTGTCCCTCGGGAAAAAAAAATGCGTAGATTTAGCGAGGCCACATGCTATTTTAGTCCGGATAGGAAAGTGGCATTGCTTCTCTCGCAATAGTCCTTTTTACAGTTGTGTGCTTGGTGACCTTGCCTTTGAGTGGAAGCGAGGCTGGAGGTGACCTTGTTATGATACAGACCTTGGAGCTTTTCAGATGTAAATTTAGCTGGTTAGCATGAGAAAAGCATTATTAACATATGAAAGGCAGAAAGGTTTGTATCAAAGCAAGGTCACCTCCAGCCTCGTTTCCACTCAAAGGCAAGGTCACCAAGCACACAACTGTAAAAAGGACTATTGTTGGTGTTGCTGGAACCTAATTATGCATGGCCCCATTTTCAGACCTGGGACAGATTGTTTGAAAGACGATTTAGCTGACACAGGGTTGCCACGGTCAGGGAAAAGTCAGGGAAAAACAAAAAATTTTCAAGGTCAGGGAAAAGTCAGGGAATTTTGCAAAAGGTCAGGGAAAATCTTAGTTCTTGTCAAAGTCAGTGAAAAGTCAGGGAAATTTGTTTACATTTTGGTGAAGTCAAATGCCATGCGTTCAAAATCCCGTGAAAAACGTAAAGAGATCGAAAATGAAGAGAAGAATATTGATGGTCTGCAAAAGAAGCTGAAACAAAGGTAATAGTGGATGTGGCTTATTTGATAATTCGCCTAATGCAAAGTCAGTGAAAATTGTTTTGAGGTCAGTGAAAAGTCAGGGAATTTTTTATGTTCTAATGAGTGGCAACCCTGTGACAATTGAGCCTTGGTATCTAAAATCTAAGCACACAGAAATGTAAAAACTTCTATAGCCATTTATCTATCCTGTTTCAGGCGTTCAGATAATGGAGAAAGGCGCGAAAAAAGGCGAGGATACTAGATATAGGGGGCGAGAGAACCCGCCGTTTTTGGTCTGACATAGGGTATAGATTTTGTCCGAAATAGAATAGGTTTTCAAGAAGCGCGCCGCACACCCCCACCCAAATTTTCAGGGTGTTCCCCCGGATGTTTTCGCACGCCACCTTATTCTTTCCCCAATCTGAACCTCTTGAGCAGGCTACCTGCGAAGCTACCTCTCTTTCCCAGCTGTCAAGATAAATTTATTTGTAAGTAAGTAGATTTCAAAGAGGTAATGTTACCGATTTTTACCATCATTTATAAAAGAAAAAAAAAAACATTTGTTTCAATAGAAACTCAACAATACAATAGTGGTGGCAACAAAAAAAAATCAGTCTAAGCGTTACCGTCTTAACCAATTAAAGTGCACATGAAATGAAATTTCACTACCATTTTTTTTCGATAATCTGAAAATAGGTGTTTTAAAAATTATTTTGATTGGTAAAGAAGTCACTTGAAGTGGCGGGAACATATTTTAATAGGCGACGTAAGTTGGGCATATTAGATAAGGACCTAGGTTCTAGTGACGTCGTTAGTGTAAATAACTGAGCGCATCACTTGTTTTACAGTGGAGTTTTGGCAACTTGTGGAAGGATTCTTTCGATTAAATATGTTTGAAAGCGACGCGTATTTTAGCCCCTGGTTCGTTCTCTTCTCCGCCAAGTTTTGTTGTGATCAAACACACGAATGACGTCACAAATGCATTGTTTGTACCTTTTTGGCCGCGCTCAAAATGTAGCAAATGTCAGGCGCCGGCGGGAGTTTTCAAACCGCTAAAAATAGTGGATCCTCTTCACGCAAAAGAGAAAAACGACTGAAAATGAAATAAGGGTGATATAAACAAAATAAAACCCTAAAAAAAACAGTAGTGAAATTTCACTTCATGTTCAGTTTCAAGAGTAATGTGACAAACTATATATCAATAGAAAGCTTAATAAATGTTGTTTTAGATAAAAAATAGATATGTAATTTTAGCGACTTTTTTTTTGCGAACCGCAGCTGGGAGCTGATTAACTAACTAACCGCCAAACGACCGGGGTTTGTTCAATTGAATTTATCGAGTATCGAATGCCGCCGCAAAAACAATATAGCTGCACAGTGTTATTCACAAGGGATCAATCAACAAAACCGTGTCAGGCTTTCGACTGACTCGTCCCCAATCGTCTTTCTAGGCAAGACGCGGGAGACGCGCGTGGGGATAGACGCGAAACGAGAGAAGCGCGACCGAATGGGGTTATGCCGGGGAAGGAGGAAAAGGAAAGGGAAAGACCCGTCTTTCCTTCTTCCCATCACACCTCGTGCTCCTCTCGTTAATTGAGAGACGACTGGGAACGAGCTAGGGCTTTCGATATTCTGATGGGTTAGCGAAATATCTGCGAGACGTGTTGCGTAAATGGTCGCCACGAGAAAAATATTTTAAATATCAAAGTTTTCAGGCATGGGTTTCTTCGCAATTATCCCAGAAATGTTTTGGCCAAATTTCACGAAAATCCATCAAATCTACGTACCCCATAAATTAGTTCAAATTCTACATATTTCCTACAAAATTTAGCTGCTAACATCATCGAGAGCGAAGTTAGTTGCAAGAATCTCCTCGTAGAGTGAGGCACTTCAGACAACTTGTCTTGCACCTTATGGTTTCAGCCGAAACATTGCCTGGTGAAACTTTAAGAGTCCTGTGCCGTGACCCCGTGGGAGTGGGGAGGGGGCTCCCATATAAAAATGACGGGGGTGCTCGTCGGAAATTTTTGAATAACACTTGCCATGTACATTATCTTCTTTTCGAGGCACCATTGTGACAATTAACTTGGGACGACTTGTTCCCCGCAACACGTGATGTGGCACGCGCGATGCGGGTGACAAGTTGGTTCCAAGGTACGGAACTTGATATTGTTTACGGGTCATTGTGCAATCTATTTACGACTGCATTCTTGTAGTCGTTCTTAGTCACTGCGCTGACGAGCCCCAACAGGGCGAAACAGCTGTCCGCGGTTGCTACCCTGCTTTATCGGTTTCTGTCATATTGGTTTCTCGCAAAGTCTCTTTTTTACGTAGTCAGATCAGCCTTGCCATCGGCTCCTGGCCTTGCAGTTTGTCGGTTAGTTTTGTTCATTTTTTTGGCTGATTAGGTCTTTCTTAGATCCTACGGATCGTTTACAGCATTATCGTTTGCGGTCTTTTGCAGATTTGAGATCACATGACGTGTTTTGGGGGACAAAGCGCGAAATGCCTTGGCATTAAAGTTGCTCTTTAGTTCCTATGCCAACGTCTTAGCCAAGAAACCGTATATTCCTCGGAAGTAACTCGTGCTAGCTTAGCTCCAAGTATGTCTTCTTCGTTTTAAAAAATGTGTACTTCATAGCTGATTCTCTCTGCTGCTGTCATTTTAAAAATTTCAGCATCCCCAAACGATCCCACAATCCTTCACGGGGAGTCGGACGAATTGGGAATAAGTTCGTGTTCCAGTATCCTGTATGATGCCTAGTGATGTTGGATGATGTCTAGTTCCATTAGATGATTTCTAGGGAAGTTGATTAGGTCTAGCAACGTGCGATGATGTGTAGTGATGTTCCATGACGGGTGGTTAGGATTGGTGGTGGTTTAGGGGACAACATTGTTATTGATTTTCAATTTGGTGTACTGGAACACAAACTTATACCCGACGAATTCGTGCCCAAACTCCCCTATTTTTTTAGCCTGCGAATGCAACCGTCTCTCAACGCACCCGGTCACGTGAACGCCCCTAGCGGCCGGGAGCGACGAGAGGCGTCTGTATTCACAGGCTACTATTTTATGGACTGGGTGATTAGCTGGCTCTGATGGTTTGTTGTGTAGACATTTAAGAGTGAAAACAATTGCGTTTTGGTGTTGCAACAACTTTGACAATGCGATGACGTAATCTATCCGGAATAAGAAAACAAACGGATGAAAAACTGACGTCAAATCAGTTTAAACAGCGCATAGAAAATTCGCGCACTAACTGAGTCGAACGCTATGTTTCTTTAACTCCATAGAAACACCGAAACATATAAGTTAATTTCTAAATTAGGAAAAAGAAAGCATTTTCATAGCGTATCGATATTATAATAGAAACAGTTGTTCACGCTTTGGGAACCGCCTCAGTGCAATCAGCTTTCGAAACCGGTCGCATACGCTCCGATTTCCCTGCAGCATCTACGGGTGTTTCGTTGACTGTACAGCAAAAGTATAGACGCGATATATATAGACGTAGGGAATTGAATTGTTTTCTATTTTTTAAATGATGTTGACAAAACGTAATTTTTCTTTTTGTCTATACAATAAAATGAGTTCACATAGATCTGTTCTTTTTTTATTAAGGATTCTCAGATCACTGTTAAAACATATTTTCTTTTTATATTATACGGCATTTGCCTAACAGCAATGCACGCGTGCTAATAACAGACGTTTTATTAGGAAAAAAAATTGATAACAAAAAAAAATTACAGATAAGTATTAAATGTCTTCATATACTTTCTTTTTATTTTTCAATTTTGACTGACTTTGCTAAATACAGAGCAAAATAAATTAAACGAAGTTTCGACTAATAAAGGATTTTTTTTCTCTTACATGCGTCATAAGACCTGGAAATTATACGTGTACTCATTCAAGTGATCATGCTTCGTGAAAGCTTTCGCTGTGTTAAAAAGCAAGGCTCTTCAAAAACGACATTGTTAAAAGCCGTGTCAAACGCCAGAAATCAAATCACTCTTTTTTTATAGCTCTGCCGGAGTCGGCCGCCGGCCAATAATTCGCTTCATGCATAGCGGTTTTAACTTATATGCTTCAGATTAAACTGTTAACTAGAGGTATTAAACACTGAAATGTAGCCTATTAATGGTATTTTTTGTACAGTACTGTACAGTCGACTTTTCATTTTTTCTTTTTTTCGGAATAAAATTGGAAATTATTTTCGACATTGAACGTGGTGATTATTTACAGCAGTGACGCTTGACAGGTGCAAAGAAGGTTATTATTGTCAACACAATCGCACCGATCTGCTTTGCGCTTAGCAACATTCATCTACGTCACTGGCGTTTTCGAAACAGCACAGCAATTTACAAAGAATATCAGTTAAGCGCGGCGAAGATCGAACCGAAACATGGCTGATAAACCACCGCCATATCCCGAACAGCAGCCTCCTCTGGGAGCTTATCCACAGCCCGGATATCCACAGGCTATTGGTTACCCTTCATCACAACCTGGTTACCCTCCTCAACAGCCGGGATATCCGCCTCAACCGGCCGCCTATGCCGCAACTCAGCCCGGTTATGCCACGAATACTACTACCATTATTCATCAACCACAAGTTACCCATTTGATGACCGTGAGTTTTCATGAAGCACCAGTCGCCACTACTTGTCAGACCTGCCGTGCTAGCGTCGTAACAGCGACAAGTTATGTTACAGGGACATTAACGTGGCTCGCTTGCCTTGGTTTGTGTGTAATTGGGTAAGCGCGGCGCCTCATAATTAACTTTCCATTTTACACTTTACACCGACAATTTCACTGATTTACTAAGCAAGTATGCAATGAACTTTTTCAGTTTCATTTTAATTTTATTCAAGGCTTGCAAGCTTAGAATTGTTATGAATTACTCACTGGCTCAAAGTTTTAATTTGTCTTCGGTACCCGCTCTATATACACATAAACATCATCGTGGAAAATAATATTCATTATTATTATCACGCACTAGACTAAATTCTGAGCCAAAACTGTTTTCACTTTGCATAAAATTATAAATTTTGTGGTTTCCTTCCGTTTTCGCTAAGTGAAATGAAAACGCGTGTGTTTTTGTGGATGAAATTTCAATCTTGTTTGCTCACTATTTAAAAAGACAGTTTTATTTCGCAAAGGCTAGTCCACCAGACGTTTATTTTAATTTAGTCCAACAAAAAAAATAGAAGCACGATTAAATGCGCTTTAGCGACTGTTTTTCATATGAATAATGTGGTCTCTAACATGTCTTGTCTTAAGTGCCTCTGTGATGTTCGACGTATGTTTCCTTTTGCTAAAAAACGTTTGTCAATGCCGTACATTTTCCATAGGAAATTAATATTTTCACTACTTTCTATCGCCTTTTATTACCTTTCGGTAATTGAGGTGTTCACCATAAACTCCCTTTAACAAATGTGTGAAGGACTGAAAGCGAGAGACCTGATTGTATTAACAAATCATTAATATGGAGACTTGCGGTCGGGAGATAAATTCTCGGGATAAACTTGAGGGACACGGTATTTTATGGCTCTTGGCCAGGGATTTCGGCAACCGCAGTCAAGAAGGTTTATAAAAATAAACAGAGCATCACAGCAAAGCAGGTCTCGATGCATTAAACAAGGGTTTTACAAAAGGACAAAATATAATAATTCATAGGCAGTTGCCAGTGACGAATAGACCAGATGTTTCTTTATAAATTATTGTCGCGTGGTAGTCCTGGGGCCTTTAACCAATCAAAGTATATCATTAGTAACGGAGTTATCATCCAGACCTAAATTTATATCTCAAGTTCGGGGTAAGAAAAGCAAAGGTTTATTGTCATAAATTTATGCACAATTTTTCTGAGTTTCGTTTGATGAACACTCAGGCCGGGTGTTTTCATATGAACCCGGTTAGCGGAACGAACTATTTCTTGTGTTCATATGGAAAATTCAGCCCTGTTATTACTAGGATGAAATCAGTATGTAAGCGATAGAGTGTACGAAAATATCAACTAATGATTTTATTTCCTGTAATTCTGAAAATTCTTGTATTGTTTACTCATTCAGCATCCAGAAATCATTTTTGATAAAACAAGACTAAAAACTGGAAAATTACAGCCTGGTTACCTGGATGAAATTGTGTTCGTGTCGTGATAGCGTGCACGAAAACTAGTATGAACTTGTTAGTTTCTTTTGCTTTAATTCTGAAATTAATTATTTTATCTTTATTCATTCAACTTGAAGAAATCATTTTTGATCAGTGATGAGGCACAAAGCGTGCAAAGGTGCACATGTGCGCATGCTTAGAGCTAACATCCTTTTGAAACAACCAATGAGAAGCAAGCCAAATTCAGTCGTCTCATGGCGTTTTCCCGCGCTTGGCACTGGTTGCCCTGTTTTCCCGCGCTTGGTAGCGGTTGCCATGCTTTTCCGCGCTTGGTACCGGTAGCACAGTTTTTCCGGTCGAGTTCAGCCTGATTGGTTCATCAGGTTACGTTAGTTATACGTTTCTGTGATTGGCTGAATTTAATTGCTTTGGCTTTCGCTTTACAAGAGTTCCAACCAAAGACCATGAAATAACCGTTATATTTTCTTGTTGTTCTTATAGATGTGATGCTGGGTGCTGTCTGATTCCATTCTGTGTTGATTCCATGAAAGATGTTGTCCATACTTGTCCCGCATGTGGCAATCAGATTGGAGTGTATCGCCGAATGTAAACTATTAAACCCACATTCTAACCTTTATACGTCAGGAACAGTTTATAAATAATTAGATTCAAAAGCGCTGAGATTAACGTTTCTTGGTCAAGTCATATTTAATCTGCCTGGCAGGCGGTCGTAAGGGGTGGAGAGAGAGGATCTTGGGTGCGCGCGATGCGCGTGAAGAGAGCGCGGAGGGCGGAGGGAGGACTTTGGGCACGCGCGGGGGACTCTCTCCACGCGTGCTTTGCACGCACCCAAAGCTCCGCTTCCTCTCCCTTCCCTAGCGCCTGCCATGCTTATTTTTTCTAGATCATATTTTATGCCTCTTGTAAATCCAATATTTAAAACAAACAGAAAAGTTCATTTTACAGCGAGGAAAACCGAGTCAAACACAATAAACACAGAAGTTAACCAAGATCTTTTGATTACTTTCCTTAAACATGACATTTGTTAAACTGGCTGAGAAAACATTAGTTTTATATATATGAGTTTTAATGAGAGTGCCTACACCGGCGCCATTTTAATTTCGTCTAATTTTGACCAAAGCCTCGTCATCCTACACAAAAGTTTAATGTTTCTGTTATGTTTTCCTGTTATTTTAACCGGTATTTCGAGTTTTCATAAGTTAAAACCAGTTAAAGTCCAACATGTTCGACATCGAATTCGATATGACCTACTGTAGCTACTTTAAGAAGACCCCAAGCGCCGTTTGTTAGCAAGATTTGCCGCGGAATTATAATATCCTGTTCCGCCGAAAAGCGAGTGACTAATCTCGTACCCAGATCTCCCACAATTCAGTGCAGTAGAAGCACGAGTGAGATCTGGGTACGAGATTAGCGAGTGACGTCAAAGAAAACAGCTTACTTAGCTTACTTAGAAATGTCGTAATCCGTCTGCTTTGCTTTGCGTGTTTGCTAAACCAAAAGCCGCGCGCATTTGCCTGCATTCGCTAAACCAATCAAATTGTTTCTTTCCAGTACGTTTGTTGTTTTAGTTGTGTTGTGCGTAATCATTTTAAGGTCGTGCGAAAATCGCTCTATCGGATATTGAGCAAAAACTTCTGGATATACAAGTTTGCTTTTAACTGGATACAGGATATTTAAGTAAAAGAGCAGTTTTCAATTGAGTGTCAAAAGTAATTACACAATGGGCCATTTCCGAGTTGCCTTTAGCTTCTCTATCAAAGCGAGGCTAGGTGCGAAACCTTTCATATGAAAATGAGTTTTCATATACAGCTATTTCAATTAACGTTGTCGGATGAAAGCTCAAAGCTACAAGCCAAGATAGTTGGGAGCGGCGCAAAATAAACGTTTTTCCCGCTCGTCGTATCGCTCATTCGCGCCGTTTCTGTTCGTTTCACCACTCCCAACTATCTGCATGCCTGGAACAGGCGCTCGGTTTACTCGTTCGGTCTTGCCTTGTAGGCTTTGAGCTTTGAGCTTTGAGCTTTCACCCGACAACGTTAATTGAAATAGCTGTATATGAAATAGAGAGGCTAAAGGCAAATCAGAAATGGCCTATTGCTTTGGTTTTGCATTGCTACGCTTTGCGATTGGCTAAAACATCTCGTGCCACTTTCTCAACCAATCAGGAGTAAAACCAAAACCAATCGTGACTTGCTCGCACGCGTTTTCCCGCGCTTGGTGCCGCCGACGTGTAATTGCTTCGAGCTCTGATTGGTTCACTTGATTTTTTACGACTGCTGTGATTGGTCAGAGTAATTACTTTGTTTTTTTTTTTACGACACTCAATTGAAAACTACTCTATATCAAAGATGAGAAAGAGTGTTTCATCAGGATATCCAAACACCGAAAAGTGGGTTGGAAATCGAGGCGCAGCCGAGTTTTTTTTAACACACTTCGATGTGTTTGGATACCTGATGAAACAGTCTTTCGAGTGTTTGATATAACTTCTCAAACTGATCATTAAATGCGGAGAAAGAGAAGGAATGAAATCGCCAAAATCTATTTAAGTTAAGACCGGGTATCCAAATCTCCTTCACGATAGTGATTTCCTTTTTTGTTTTCGTCATAAATTATTAATGAGTTTTAGAAGCCTGAAATAAACTAATATGTAAACCCTTCTCTTATGCATTGGGGCTTCTTTTATTTTTTCTATCCTTAGAATGACAGTGAATGATGCTGTAGAATTTCATGTATAGAAACAGAGCTCACCGCAGGAAAGTCGGCTACTCGCTAGCTTTCATTTTTATACCGTCAAACTCAATAAATCGGTAAAAATAGCAACACACAGCATGATCCTCACTAACAGCAAAGTTCTGCTCAGTATAGCTTTCACGTCAATGTTACCATTGAGTCGTATTTTTTTACATCTTAAAGCAGTTTTCAATTGAGTGTCAAAAGTAATTTCGCAGTTGATTTGGTTTTGCATTGCTACGCTTTGTGATTGGCTAAAAAATCTCGCGCCTCCTTCTCGACCAATCAGAAGTAAAACTAAAACCAATCGTGACTTGCTCGCACGCGTTTTCTTGCGCTTGGCGGCAGCCACATTTGATTCGAGTTCTGATTGGTTCATTGAATTGTCTGCGACTGTCGTGATTGGCCAGAGTAATTACTTTTGTTTAGGTTTTACGACACTCAATTACAAAGTGCTTTAACTATTAAACGGTTTTAGTCTAGGAGAGAGGGTTGAACAGAGCACTCATATGTAAGCGGACTTCCGCTTTACACGAGTTAATCACCACCAAATAAAAATGTGCATAAATGGCGAGAATTAAGAATTAGACGCCTATAGCTAATAAACTGTAACACCTAGCTGTATGCATTGTAACATTAAAAGCAGAAGTGTAATAAAATTGCATAAATTATATAATAACTGTTGTAAGTTTCGTAAAAAGCAGTAAGTAAAACTGATGAACTACTTACGTTTTCCTTCGAGACTTGTGCCTGCTCATTCCAAGTCGCCTCTCTTGTCCTTCAAAAGACGCGCGTTCTTTTGCGCGCCTCTGGCTTATAAGACAACTGGGGACGATTCATGCCTTGATCAGTGCAGAGGAGGTTCTGGCAGGTATTTTGTCAACGTGATTTCAGTTTCTGATAATTATTGTTATTGAAAAGGAATCAGTGGAATATTTTTACTACGTTCCAGTCTCGCCGAGCTTGTTTTTGTGATAAGCTCGCCCTCTCGATTGACTGAAAAGACAGCTATCTGCATGGAGCAGTCTGGCCGAGTTAGTTCGAAGAGTCTGGGGTGAGTTATGACGTGGCTTATTTTGTGTCAGCGGAAACAGATGGGAAAACAAGATGGCGGCACTTATCGAAAGGTTTTCGAAGTTGATTTGAAAAACTTCTTAAAAACAGATTACATTTATGCACCAAAAGCCGTTAATATCTTAATCAAGTAAAACAGTGACATTCAAGAATGGATAATCTTTATCAAGAGACTAATCGGTGAGTGTTTTGCCTTGCGTGTTCAAATGTTTCTTGTCAGATTAGCTAGCTGTTCTAGATCTTCTTACGTGTCGATACTTACGTACGTTATCACGGTAATGTTAGCCTAAGTCTTTGCTTAAATATTGAAAAATCTCGCTATCTTGTTTTCTTAAGTGAGCGCATGAACTTTCCGAGATATCGATTTCGGTTTCAGTTTAAATAACCTGCGAGCAGGCGTTTTTTTCTTGCGGAGAAGAGAGAAGAAAAAAAAAATAACGCCTGATATTATTATTTATTTTACGACCACAGTACATTGAACTTTAAAAATGGAGGACCCAAATTACAGTGGATTGTATGACATTGAATATAATTTTTCAAATATCATGACTGCAGGGACGATAACCATTTCCCCCCGATCTTAACCAAATGGTAATTGTTTCAATGTTGTAACAATGTGATTTGTTGGATGGTTTACAAAAAATAAGTTCAGGCAAATTTAGATACAAAATTTACCCCAAAACAGTCAATAAATGTCAGATACCATGCATGCACCTCATCAGATCCTGAATAATACTTTATTCAAATACAAATACAAACATACAAACATGCTGTAATAAACGTCACACAAAAAGGGGTCCAGACTATTCTGAAGTCGTTTAAACAGTTTTAATCGCGCAGCCGAGAGCATACAGGGTTCTGAGTACCAAGAGCGACCCGTTCATGAAATCACGTGCTTTTTCAACTTAATCCTACACTATATATCCAGCACGAAATGTCCCATTACAATGCAGTACACAACACATGTATTACAGTATTTAAAAAGGAGCGCCAGCGGGCAATGTTATCCGCGCATGCGTATCATGCTCTCTCTCTCTCGCCCTCGTGTTCTCAGCCGCCATATTGTCGAGTTGTTGTTACTGTTGTTTAATAAACCGTTTGGAGTTACCTTCGCTGTATCGGGTTGTCCTTCCCTCATTACTGGCGTGGTGGCAGCGGTACATCGTATCCACGTCTCGAACGAAGAGAAAGCCAGGATAGTGGCGGATTTTTCACCCGAATTCCACACGAGGAGACAGCGAAGCAGCTTACTCTATAGCTGTTCAGTCCGGGCTCCAAGACTCAAAGCTAAGTAAACTTCGTTTATTCTTAACTTCAACGGAACACCATTATGAACACAAGAGCACTGAAACAATGGTCCCTGACCAAACACGAATCCATAACTTCCTTCGAAGCTTGGCGACAAAACCTTCAGTACATTCTTTCGCTCGATACCAATTTTGCATGTTTCCTAGCTGACAACGTGACATGGCTGAAGAAATCGCCCGCTACTCCCTCTCGCGGCTTTCAAGATGACGGTGAATCTGTACGTGCATCTGCCCGCAGAACTGCACAACAAAAGTGCACCCACCTCGAGCTAATGCTAGGTCAGATAGCAAACTATTGCCCCGTGATTTCTCGCAACACTATCGTTAAGAACTCGACCTCTATGAATTCTATCTGGCAAGATATTCGTCTTCACTACGGTTTTCAATCAACCGGCGCTCACCTTCTGGACTTCAACAACATAAAGCTTGACCCAGATGAACGCCCCGAAGACTTGTATCAACGCCTGATGTCATTTATCGAAGACAACCTATTACTGGGAAACGGTCATATTTCACATCTCGGCGAAACACCCACCACCGACGAGGAAATGTCACCGACCTTGGAAAACCTAATCGTACTAACTTGGCTAAGGTTAGTCCACAACGAGCTACCAAACCTTGTAAAACAACGCTATGGCACCGAGCTCAGGTCGAGGTCCCTCGCATCCCTCAAACCGGAAATCTCCCAAGCTTTGGATTCGCTCCTCGAAGAAATCCGCACCTCGGCCGATGCCAAGATCCTCCGCGCATCTTCATCAACATTCAGACCATCTATGAGAGCTCCTTACAATACACGCCCACAGCTCGTCACTAAGCGCCCCGTCAGGTCCTGCCCCTTGTGCAAGCAGGCCGGCCACAACGATTACCACTTCCTGAGTAAATGTACCTACCTGCCAGCCGATGATCGCGCATTTCTCACTAAAGCACGTCTCACAAGCTCCCTTTACGAAGATGTTGAAACCGAAGACCCCGATTTATTCCATCCGCTTCAGGCAGAGGACACAGTGACTCCACCCTGCCCTTCAGCCAGGATCGTTTCACGCCGTGTGAGCACAAAACAATCTCCACATTTTAACGCCTTCTATCGTCAGCACCCGCTTAAGCTTACTCTAGACACTGGCGCCGAAACAAGCATGATAAAAGCTTCCGTCGCTCGTTCCATTGATGCTCCCATCGTCAAAAAATCATCTCAACAGGCTCTACAAGCAGACGGAGTCACACCACTCGCTGTTGTCGGTGAAACTCACCTCACCCTCTCACGAGCTCATCTCACCCTCACACTCGATGCCCTTGTGGTGGAAGATTTGGACATCGACATTTTGGCTGGAACACCGATCATGATCGCTAATGACATATCTGTTCGCCCTGCCAAAAGGCAAGTTCTGATTCAAGACTCCGAAGTTATCCTTTACAATGCGGATGCAAATATCAGCGCCCAGGCCCACGCGGTTCGCCGCACCCAATCTTACCTCCTGCGCTCGTCAACGCCTACCACCGTTGTGTTTCCCGATGAATTCTTCGAAATGGACGTACCCCCTGACTTTGGCCCTGACTGTACCTTGGCTATAGAGGCACGCACCGACGCTCCATCCAACCAGTGTTCCAAGGTTGCGCAACTCTGGCCTCAGCCTCACATTGTTGAAGCAGTAGCCCACAAAGTTCGCATAGTCAACAACACCAATGAGCCACGGACAATCCGACGACATGAGCACTTCTGCCAAGTACGTCACACCACCACCTTAGACTCAGCGTCTGCTCCTGTAGAACCCCCGTTACCTCCCTTCAACAACAGAGACACCCCACCTCAGCCCAGCTTTTTCTCAGACGCAGTTACCATTGACCCTGATCATATCGTACCCGAAATTGTTCGCAACCAATTCCGTCAAGTACTCCAGACCTACGATGATGTCTTTAACCCCACAGTCGTAGGCTACAATGGTGCTGCTGGCCCCATCGAAGCTACCGTCAACATGGGTCCTGTACAACCCCCACAACGCAAGGGCCGTGTTCCCCAATACTCCCGCGACAAGCTTGTCGAGTTACAAGAGAAGTTTGATGAACTAGAACGTTGTGAAGTCTTCCGCCGTCCCGAGGACGTTGGAGTCACTGTCGAATACCTAAATCCATCCTTTCTTGTCAAAAAACCATCCGGTGGATTTCGTCTTGTTACGGCCTTTGCAGATGTAGGTCGGTACTCCAAACCTCAACCGTTGCTGATGCCGGACGTTGACTCTACTCTTCGCACCATTGCTCCATGGAAATACATCATTAAGTTTGACCTCACGCGTGCCTTCTACCAAATACCACTATCAAAGGCTTCAATGAAATATTGTAGCGTTGCAACCCCGTTTCGCGGCATCAGAGTGTACACCAGATCAGCCATGGGAATGCCTGGGTCTGAGACTTCGCTAGAAGAGTTAATGTGCCGTGTGCTCGGCGACTTCATTCAGGAAGGATTCGCAGCAAAACTAGCCGATGATCTTTACTGCGGAGGCGACACTCCACAAGAGCTCATCTCTAACTGGTCACGCATACTCGAGGCTCTCAGCCGCTGCAATCTTAGATTGTCTGCCGCCAAAACCGTCATCTGTCCCAAATCCACCACAGTCTTGGGTTGGATCTGGTCACAGGGCACACTCTCGGCGAGCCCTCATCACATCGCCACACTCACCAACTGCCCACCCCCCACAACCGTAAAAGGGTTGCGTTCTTTCATCGGCGCCTATAAGGTTCTTAGCCGTGTTGTACCCCACTGCTCTCTACTCATAGACCCACTTGAGTCGTCAATATCCAGCCTCCAATCACATGATGTACTTCAGTGGGACGACCATCTCCGTCGGAAGTTTACCGCTGCTCAAGAAGCCCTTAACCTACACAAGTCTATCGTTCTCCCCCGTCCCTCCGACCAACTTTGGATCGTGACTGATGGTTCGGTTACCAAGCGTGGCCTTGGAGCTACTTTGTACGTTACTCGCAACGACCATCTGCACCTAGCGGGCTTCTACAGCGCAAAGTTACGCAAGCACCAAGTTACATGGTTACCCTGTGAAGTCGAAGCGCTGAGCATCGCAGCTGCCGTTAAGCATTATAGTCCTTTCATCATTCAGTACAAACACCGCGCCTGTGTCCTAACTGATAGCCAGCCTTGTGTCCAGGCAATCAACAAACTTTACAGAGGAGAATTCTCTGCAAGCCCACGCGTCACCTCCTTCCTGACTACCGTCAGCAGATATCAAGTTAGTCTCCAACACCTTGCCGACAATGCCAATTTACCATCTGACTTTGCCAGCCGAAATGCTCCTGACTGCAACGAACACCATTGTCAAATCTGCTCCTTCATACATGAAACAGAGAATTCAGTTGTACGCGGTACCTCTGTTCAAGAAATCTTAGACAACGTCAAGCGCCTACCTTTTACTAGCAGATCTGCATGGTTCAACGTCCAGAACGAGTGCCCCGATCTACGTCGTGTTTGTGCACACTTGAAACAAGGCACCAGACCATCTAAGAAACTGACTAACATCAGAGATGTGAAGCGCTACCTGAATGTCACCTCTGTATCTAAAGATGGCCTGCTAGTCGTCCATCGTTCTCAACCGCTGACGCCCCCCACTGAGTTGATCGTTGTCCCTCGTCCCGTACTCGATGGTCTACTTACTGCCCTTCACGTCAAACTAGACCATCCCTCTAAGCACCAACTCCTAATGGTCGTGCATTTTGCTCTTGATATGAGCACTGCTATCACTCGCGTGTCTGATTCCTGTCACACCTGTGCCTCACTCAAGAAGTTCCCAGGTGCCCTCGCCAACCAGTCGTCAGATGATCCACCTGAAGTTGTGGGTTTATCATTTGCAGCTGATGTCATCAGGCGCTGTCGCCAACTCATCCTACTTTTGAGAGAAACTACAACTTCCTACACTGTGTCGTGCATAGTCCCTGATGAAAAGAGCGATACCCTTCGCAACGCCCTCACCCGATTAGTCGTGGGCCTGCACCCTTTAGATGGTCCCCAGGCTGTCATACGCGTTGATCCTGCCCCTGGATTTGTTTCACTGAGAAACACGAATGCCTTACAACACCTTGGCGTTTCTATTGAAGTCGGCCGCATCAAGAACATTAACAAAAACCCTGTCGCTGAAAAAGCAGTACAAGAGCTTGAAGAGGAACTCTTACGCCAAGAGCCAGGTGGAGGCCCTGTAACCGAGACAGGCCTCGCGGTCGCCACTGCTCGTTTAAACGCCCGACTCCGCAACCAAGGTCTCTCTTCCCGTGAGCTTTGGACACAACGTAATCAGTTCTCCAACGAACAAATCCCTCTGTCTGACCTACAACACATAACGGAGAAGCACAGGGATCGCCAAATCAACCATCCGTTCAGTGAACAAGCAAAAGGCGGCCACGGCCCATCCCCCTCCATGACCCCCCTACAAGTTGGAGACCTCGTATACGTGAAAGCAGACCGAGATAAATCAAGGGCTCACGACCGGTATATTATCGTGAGTATTGATGGAGAGTGGTGTTTCATTAAGAAGTTCTCTGGCTCCCAGCTGCGCACTACGTCTTATAAAGTCAAGCTAGCGGAGTGCTACAGTGTACCACCCACCATCCCGACTGTGGTTCAACCGTTAATTTCTCCTGCTCATGATGATGACGCATGCGACAATTCCTCTGAACCATCCTTACCTTTTCAGCCACTCTCCGCTCCTCAGGACCTCCTACGCCCTCACAGCCCGCACCTGTCAGTTCCCTCCGCATGCCAATCTGACCACGCGGATGTTGGCACTTCAGATGATACAAGCCCCGTCTTAACGCAAGTTCCCACCTCTCCTCCGCTCCTCACACCGGATTTTCCCGACCCTGCTACCTCAGAGCCCAGACCTAAACGAACCTGCAGACCCCCAAAGCATCTCCAGGATTACATACTGGACTAGCGTGCCTTGCAAGATTGTTATGAACTGTGAAATTAGTTACTCTTTCACCTGGACACTCATTTCAGAGACATTGCTTTCATTATAGAACTGTTAATAATTATTGTTTCTAAATCACTATTCGCTTGCTGGCCGCAGCCATTGTAGACTTAGTTCTAGTTTTGTTTAAAAAAAAAAAGAAGAAGAGGTTGCGCCAGCGGGCAATGTTATCCGCGCATGCGTATCATGCTCTCTCTCTCTCGCCCTCGTGTTCTCGGCCGCCATATTGTCGAGTTGTTGTTACTGTTGTTTAATAAACCGTTTGGAGTTACGTTCGCTGTATCGGGTTGTCCTTCCCTCATTTCTGGCAGAGGACCTTTAATTTCATTGGACCTGGGTATCACCCAGATGTATTGTTTTCAGGGCTAGGGTCCATTGTTCTGTTATTTGTTCTATTGTTGTCGCAGTCAATCGGCTGTGAGGCGTTCCTAGACATACATGCCGCCTCATAAATTTCTGATGTCTTCTCAGATATCGTCAAATTTTACTCACCGGAAATTCCATTTTGGACCTCAAATCTTCGACAAAGTCACCATCCTGGATCTATTTTATGAATTAAAGCTTTGGGACCATAATCAATTGCACACAATATTTAAACCAGGACAGTCCCTTCACTCAGGCTTTTAGCCAGAAATTGAAAAGTGGGTGCCTTGAAGATATTTCCCATTATAAATTTTTAAGGATTAGGTGCAGTTTTCATGAATTTCTTCAAAAAGTGGCCATCCACAGGATGCCTGGATGCCCTGTTGGCTAAAAGCTTGCCTTCCCTTTAAGATTCATGGTATGTTGCATTCCCCGGGTGATTCTTAGCTCCATCCCCCCCCCCCCCCCCGGGGGGGTACTTGACCAATACTTGGGTATAGGGGTGCCGCTGAGACTCTGAGACTTACGACAAAAATAAACGAAAATACCTACCCTGTGTAGGACAACACCCTCTATTTTAGGACCCTGTCTAGGACACAGCTGGTGCGTGGTTATTGATCTGAGCTTTAAAAATACAGTGTATGGTAGACGGATCCTTTGAAAAGAAAATGACTTCGCCTTCGCATGGATGTACTGATCACGATATGGGAAGTCACCACAAGCACTAAGTTAACTGGAACCATACTTCCTTGTTCAGGACAGATTCAGACCCTGTTTAGGACAGACTCACATTAAATTATATACCCTGTTCAGGACAAAAGTGCCAAAAATCATACCCTGTCCAGCGGCACATTCCCGTATAAGGGAGTACCCCCGCCGCCCCCTTCCACAGGGCTCCATCCTGTATCCCACCAAATGAGTTCATCAGAAAGTTTTATTCTTGTCCTGATGAAAATATTGTGAAACCTAATGTATGTGTTGTTATGTTTTCCTCTTCAAGACTCATTGTTGGAGTTCAAGGGCTGCTGAGCAAACTAAGCACCACACATCCAGATTCAATTCATGGTAAGGAAACATTGCCATTAACCCATTCACTCCCAGAGTCAATAATTATTATGGAGACATGTAGTGTTGTTCTAACTTTTAAGCCTGTTGACGGAATCCTATGGTGTGTCCATTCAAATAAAACCTCTTTGGCAGTACTTTTGCATGGTACCATTTGTTTTTAAATTTTTACAAAATGAAATTTGGGATTTTTCTTAAATTTTGATCTTTAGCACTCTGCTACCTTTTTTTTCCCATGCAGCCATTGAACAGGAAATAGAGCACAACCTGGAGCAAGCTTCAGTTAACTGCGACCGACTAACAATCCTGATAAACAAGGAACCACCACAGAAAAAGCAGAGTGCCAGGATGTAAGGCCAACTGATGATTTTATTTATGTGCTGTCTTGCCAGTTGTTACTGTGGCCATAAAGTTCTGAAAGTAATTTATTTGTTTCTTCAGTTGTCCACCTTAGAGAGATGTCTGCCTTAAGGCTGATTTAGATGACACAACTTTTGCCTACAACTATCGCTTGCAACCTGCTCATGCAATACAAACAAAATCAGCCTACAACTTGCTCACAACTGATGCATGCAACACGAAAACAGTTGTAGGATTTTGAAACATGTTTTATAACCCTACAACAATCATAGCCACATACAATGTTATCTGATGTAAGTTTTATACAATTTTTGCCTGATGCAAGTAGTGCACGCTACAAAAAATCACATGCAACAAAGTTGTGCCATCTAAATAAGCCTTTATAGAGAGTTCAAGTTACAGATAAACAAGTAAAGTTCAGCCACAACCAGCCAATCATAATGATTATGTCAATAATAATGGTGATGTCCATCTTAGAGTAGGTGTCCACCTTACAGGGGTGCCTGTCTTAAGAGGGTTTACTGTACTCTTGACAATTTGATTTGTTTATACCGTCATTAATTTTACAATCATGTACTTCTACTATTTTACAGAAAAGTGGATCAACTAACATATGACTTGAGACACTTGAAAACAGGCTTCAACAACTACAAGCATCGTAAGATGATGAAGGTAAGGATTATGTTACATTAAATATTTCACACCACAGGTTTGTGAAGCACAACTGTTGTTGAACAATAATATTGTTATTATGTAGAGATTAAAGGATGAAATTTATTAAGTTGTCTGGTTAGTAAACTGTCAAAGGTTTATTCAGTATTGTAGTTACAGTCAAATCTCTCCTTATGATCATCTCTATTATGAAGAGTTCTCTTGTTCCCAAAGATTCGCCAATTCATACAATCTCATATGGACACCGTTCTATTACGGACAGTTCTCTTGTTCCCAAAGATGCAACAATTCATACAATTTCTACCTCTATAGTATGGACACCTTTCTGTTACGGACAGTTCTCTTGTTCCCAAAGATGCAACGATTCATACAATTTCTACCTCTATAATATGGACACCGTTCTATTACGGACAGTTCTCTTGTTCCCAAAGATGCAACAATTCATACAATTTCTACCTCTATAGTATGGACACCTTTCTGTTACAGACAGTTCTCTTGGTCCTAAAGATGCAGCAATTTATGCAATCTCCACCTGTATAATGTGGACACCTCTATAATGCAGACACCTCTATAATGCGGACACCTCTATAATGCGGACACCTCTATAATGCAGACACCCCTATAATGTGGACACCTATAATGCGGACACCTCTTTAATGCAGACACCCCTATAATGTGGACACCTATAATGCGGACACCTCTATAATGCAGACACCTCTATAATGCGGACACCCCTATAATGCCGACACCGGGGTCCATCACTTTGTTGTCCATAGTAAGGAGGCTTGATTGTATGTAGGGTTATTGCTGTCACAGCTGCAAACTGTTTTTTTTGTTGTTGTTGTTGGACAGGAACAAGAAGAAAAAGAAAGAGAAGAACTTCTCAACAGAAGGTTTACAACTAATGTAAGTTGTGAAGATGACCGGCTTCTCAAAGTTTGAAAATGAATTAGCATGGAAGACTTTCTTTGTTTTACGTCAGACTAATTTCCTTGTAGAGACAGCTTTTTCAAAGCTGAATGACAATCCTGTGGATACACTGCTCAGTCCATGAGTGGCCATTGGATAATAATAATAATAATAATACTAATTATTATTATAATTATTATTAAGGAAATAAAAAATGCGCCGAGTGCATTACTGAGTTATATAAGCACACAGGAATTTTTAAGAATTGGCTCGTGCTTCTCGCACTTCTCGAGTGTTCTTAAAAATTCCCAAGTGCTTATATAACTCAACAATGCATGAGGAACAAGTTCTTTTTTTTTCTTTTATAAAATAAAAACAGTTTTAATGAACCTTACATCACGTGCGTGCTTTATCGAGTTATAATGAACTCGGTTTGACCAATCATAGCGCACGCATTTCTTTGAGCATTTTATTATAATTATTTAATAATTTTTACTTCAGTGGCTGTGTTCCATTTTGTTAAGTGACAAAATGTCTAAATAATTATATTAGACCATGCTCTGTAGCACACTTCAAAATGATGATGATCATTAACTTAAGATAATTATGGTAATGATGATGATGATAATGATGATGATGATGGTGATGATGATGATGATGGTGGTGATGGTGATGATGATGGTGATGATGATGGTGATGACGATGGTGATGATAATGATGGTGGTGGTGGTGGTGATGATGATGATGATGATGCTGACAATGATGTTGATGAGCAGCTGTGTTTAATTGTGTCAATTGTGTGATGTAATTGTCTTTATAGAATAGTGGCGAAACTTCTATCATGATAGACCATGCGCTACAGCACAACACTTCGCTTCAAAATGCAGACAGAGGAATAAGTGATTTACTGAGCAGCGGATCAAGTATTTTAACAAGTTTGAGAGATCAACGTGTTACTTTAAAAGTATGCTCATTATATTTCAAGTAACATAAATATTTAGAAACTTATAATTCCTTTTGAGTCATAATATTAACAAACAGGCTGTTTGTTGGTTTTACATTGACTGAATTTTGTGAATAAGACAATTTCAGCAATCGGAAGTAATCCAGTAGCAATTACTTTGTTTCTATATTATTAGCTTATTGGTATAAATACTAAAGAAAAATAAACACACCATGTACATGTACCACAACGGGAAGGCTGGCTTTCAATGGGGATGGAGTCGGAGTCATAAGAATGCTTCCAACCTAATGAAAATCGAAAATTGGAGTCGTAAGAGGAGTCACAAGCTCAACGGAATTGGAGTCGGAAGAATCAGAACAGTTCCATTTTCTTCTAATTCCGCTTATGACTCCGACATTACAATCCAGTGGAAACTAGATTGTCGGAGTTGCAAGTAGAAGTGAATAAACCAATCACAATCCCCATTCCTTGCTTATGACTCCCACAATCTAGTTTTCACTAGATCATAAGCGACAGAATCATAAGTGCAATCGCCGGAAACCCTGCTTACGATCCCGTTGTTTGATTTTCACTAGATACGCTTCCGATTACGACCCCAACTCCGATTCCGACTCTGACTCCGTCGCTAGTGAAAACCAGCCTTAAGTCCTAAGAGTGCCAAAAATCCCAAATTTCATTTTGTACAATATTGAAAAACCAATAGTACCATGCAAAAGAACTGTTGAAGAGGTTTCATTTGAATGGTCACACCATAGGATTTTGTCAACAGACTCAAAAGTTAGAACAAATGGTATCATGCAAAAGTACTGCTGAAGAGGTTTCATTTGAATGGTCACACCATAGGATTTCGTCCACAGACTTAAAAGTTTGAACAAATGGTACCATGCAAAAGTACTGCTGAAGAGGTTTCATTTGAATGGTCACACCATAGGATTTTGTCAACAGACTCAAAAGTTAGGACCAATGGTACCATGCAAAAGAACTGTTGAAGAGGTTACATTTGAATGGTCACACCATAGGATTTCATCAACAGACTCAAAAGTTAGAACTACACAATGTATAGGACTAATATTGTCTCCATAACATATTATTTATATTGACTTTGAGAGTTGAAGGGTTAAAAGGCAGTTGCAATTCTTTATTAAGGAGACCTTTCTTTCTGCCAACAGGGAGCTCAAAAAAGAATACTGGATATTGCCAGCACACTTGGTCTATCCAACACTGTTATGAGATTAATTGACAAGAGAGCAACACAGGTATTGTAGTTACACTGTGAATGAGTAAACTAATGCTTCAATTTTGCCTATTCACTTTGTCTTGGTGGTGGAGCTTATTAAATATCTCCATTCTTTTGCCATTAGAGACAGGGAGTCTGAACTACCCTCTTCCTGTTCCTTTAATTCCATGTGGTGGAGCTTATTAAATGTCTCTGTTCTCATGCTAACAGCTGCAGCATGTGGGGGGCAGGGATAAGGGGGGGGGGGGGGGTGGGGAGGGGGGTGGGGAGGGGGGTGGGGAGGGGGGTGGGAGACAGGGGGTATGAACTACCCTCTTTCTGTTTCCTAACTCCTGATTCCTGCCCCTTTCTTGAATCCCCCAAAGTGATCTGTACAGCCTCAGAATGGTCCAAATTTTTCCTGAAATGATTCTGACCTAATTACAGCACAGAAAATCATGACTTACACTGTAATATATTTTTTGCAAGCTACGATGTACACAATTACAGCACAGTAACAGGCTGTCATTTTCCATATGAACACAAAAAATTTCCTGGTTGGGTGTTGCTCACTGGGCAACTAAGGGGGAGGTGGGGGGGGGGGGGGGGGGTAAGAGAATTGAATTACAAAGAAAAACAAAGTACTGATGATGACCAAGAGTTATCATAGAGGGTCCACAATAAGGTTCTCAGTTCCCGGCTTCCCGCCCATTTTTCCCTAGTCATCCTGCCATCTCGCCTCTTTTTACGTCGAAATCCCGATCCCGCCGTCATTTTCTTTTTAAATTACCTGAAAGTCAATACAGCTATACACAAAGGATCCATTTGTAGACCTTCACACGCTAGCCAATTCAGTCAATTCATGAGGTCACGTGCTCGTAGTTAAAATCCCGCTTCCCGCTACTGTGTTTAACTCGCATCCCGAATCCCGTCCTCAAAATAGGCCAGATCCTGCATTGTGTACCCTCATCATAGGAGAGCAATGGTGCCCAGCAGTTAAGCTATGTTCTTCTTGTCGCCCAAAGACAAAAGCTAGTTGCCTGTGACACCCAGGCACTGCTAGAGCACAGCCCTGATGACTTTTTTGTTTGTTTATTACTTGCCAGGACAAATGGATCGTGTTTGGTGGAATGATAGTGACCTGTTTAATAATGTTCTTTGTGGTCAAGTACCTCACGTGATATCCATGGATAAACCTCTGTATTCAGTGAACTCTCTCTCTAAAACAGAAAACCAGGCCAACTCTAACCTGTAGTGCAAGTGTTTTTTAAAGGGTTAGTGAGTACAGAGAAGGGTTGTAACAAGTTAACTCTTTAACTCCCAAGAGTGCCAAAGATAAAAATTCATATAAACAAAATTTCTTTTTGTAAAATATTGAAAAACAAATGGTACCATGTGAAAGTACTGCTGAAGAGGTTTCATTTGAATGGTCACGCCACTGGATTTCATCCACAGACTCAAAAATTAGAACAAATGGTACGATGCAAAAGTACTGCTGAAGAGGTTTCATTTGAATGGTCACACCATAGGATTTCCTACACAGACTCAAAAGTTAGAACTACATAACATGTCTCCATAATTGACTCTGAGAGTGAAAGGGTTACAACAAAACAGCCAAGGGAGTAGGGGTCGGGTCCAATGCTACATTTCGCCAAGTTGGCTGGAAGGGATTGCCATATAAAATTGACAGGGATAATCACTGGAAATTTTGAAAGGAACTGAACAGCTAAAAGGTACCATAAACCTGTTTTGTGGAAAAATTGTTCCTGTCAGTGTATCTGGCTTAAAGGGGCTATGTTATGGCGGTTTTTACATTTTTGTCTCAACTGTGCTAGAATTAAAACTGAGCATCTTACTTCAAACACAAAATGCTCTTAGAACAGCAAGAACAAGATATCAATTAAATTCTTGTAGAAAGAATAAACCATAATTAGTTTTTACCACATTTTCCAAAACACATTGAACAAACTTGAAAAAATTGGCCAATTTTTTCAAGTTGCAATCCATTTCCATCCTGGCCATCTGTAGTCAGAGGCACTTGTTTATAGTTTCATTATACTCGTAAAGCAATTTTAAACAAAACTGGACCATTATTTTTGCGTTTCCACTGATATAAATATGTCTTTTAGCTTTTTAAAATAACGCTAAAAATGGTGACATAGCCCCTTAAATACCCTACAAGGTACAAGAATGACTTGGACAGTGATAATATTCGATTCAAACACCCTTTGTGGTAGCAAACCACAAATGTTAACCCCAAAATGGTACCACAATTACCACTGTCACTTTTATAAGGGAAAACGGTCCCCCAGAAATTTCAATAAATTATTTGGTGCTTGCCTGTTGACAAAATCAACTACACTGCAGGCTCTACCAGCTCTGAGTGTTTGCCTCAGAAAGGGGTTTATCTTAGAGAAGATGAATTATAACAGAAATGTACTTGATGTGTCGACCTTTTAGTTGTGATGTCTTCGAAACACTTCAATGGGTCCGCGGGGGGGGGGGGGGGGGGGGGCAGACCCCACAGAAAAATTATGCGGAGTACCCCTTCCCCCGGTCTCCTAAGCAGCTTCTATTTAGATTGTGACACAGTAGTTTTCTCCGCTTGTAAAGAATTAACAGCTGTGAGACTGCCCCACCCCCTTCGGATGTTTAGAAGACAAGAAGAACGACTTACAGACAAAATGCACGCTTGTTTAATATACTATTTTATTATATGAAATTTATTAAACATACATTTTAAATGGAAATGCTTGAGATTTTTTATGAACATGAAAGATGATCAGGGTAGTAAACTCAGGGAAAATTAAAAAAAATGTTCGTCAACTGATTTTTATTTCTCAGGAATCACCTTAATGCTGTGTTACGAAGTTAAAACCGTGTAACAGCCTGCGGACGATTTTTAACCCTGACGAAACATCTTGTTGCGCTATCATGTTGCAATTATTTGGAGATGTGCAGTTATAAAACTAATCTCATTCCCAAAACTGGGGACGAGATGAGTAAACCCCCGGGGGGGGGGGGGGTACTCCCTTACATACGCTATATAGATATGTGCCGCCCGATAGGGTAGGGATTTTTAGGCGCTCAGTCCTTAAATAGGGTATCCTTTTTGGTATTTTTGGTACTGTGGTCCTTAGATATTCCTTAGATAGGGTCACTAAATTGCAGTATCCACCCCAATGCGCAAAACGAAAAATATATGGTCTGTTTAAACTGGGCCTTAAAAAGGGTATCAAATCTCGATTTTCTACCCTTAAATAGGGTCAGGATTTGAGAACCTTGGCGGCACACACCTATCCTACATTGTCGGGAGTACCCCCCGGCGGGAGGGGGGGGGGGGGGGGGGGGGGGGGGGGGGGTAAAAACTTTGCAGCATACATTGCGCCAACAAAATATTGCGTTAAAAATCGTCCACACGCTATACGCAACAATGTTGTCGTCAAAAATTGTCGTTCAGTAAAAGTTGTCTCGTGTATCGTCAGCTGTTCTTGTATTCATAACTAAGCCACAACTGAGATATCGTCCTTCAACTCCCAAGAGTGCCAAATATCAAAATTCAAGAAAAATCCCAAATTTCATTTTGTAAAATATTAAAAAACAAATGGTACCATGCAAAAGAACTGCCAAAGAGGTTTAATTTGAATGGTCACATCATAGGCCGGATTTCATCCACAGACTCAAAAGTTAGAACTACGGCACATGACTCCATAATTGACTCTGCGAGTGAAAGGAGGGGACATTTCGGTTGAATTTAAATGAAATAGTTAGAGTTTTAAAAAATATATAGAAGACAGAAACTTTGTTTTGAAACATCAGCAAACTTCGATACCCATACTAGAGCATCCCAGGTTGATAGCGGACTATTTGGTGCCCATCTACTAATTATGAACTTCAGACTCGAATCTTAAAACTTCATTAAATCTTCGATATTTCTTATTTGTCTAAATTTACAACCCTCCCCCCCCCCTTTTTTTTTCTCTCAAACTCTCTTAAGAATCACTCAAGATTCATAAAACTTCACATAACATCGATTTACAAACCAGTTGAGGCATTTTTGTTCCCATAAAGCAAATCTAAGACAGTGCAATGGCATTCATCTCTAACTGACTGTCTAAACGTGCCAATTGCACGTGGAAATCACGTGCGCTGTTGACCCGGTAAAAAAAGTTTCCGATATTTATCACGGTGAGATCGCAGTTTTCGACTGAGTATGTACAGTAAATAACGTTTCTGAAAGTTTGAAGCATAAATACTTGTTGCAATATCCATGATGACGCACTAACTGCACGCAAAGCAGATGAAATCATAGAAATATTGGCAGCGGGAAAGCCATGCACATGTATGCGTCGACAATGAAGTTAAGGGAAGAAAATGGGACATCGGCAATCATAGACTTGTCTCGAATGTTTAAGAAACATCTTTACCATCGCTGAATCTCCTACATTTTCTTTAAGTGGAACTATTATAAAGCTAGCTTCGGAGCCCATTGTTAAGCAGATACCGCGCGCGTTAACGATCTCCAACTCTCTACCGTCATCTATCGCGCGTCAGTCAGGCTGTCGACATTTTTCTTACCCAAAGCGTTCGCCCACTTAAGAGTATTTTTCGCTATTATCAGTCTTGAGTACCGCTAAATGTTCAACAGTAATATTTCATGGCCAATATCTGCACAGATATATTTAACAGAACATATCAGAAAAGTTTGGCGCGACGAATAAATCAGTATCATGATATAGATTCCACTGGGAGATTCGATCGGCAAAATCGACTCGCTAACATGAAGCCAGAGATGGTCAACGCCATGTTGGTTAATTGTTGTTGGTTACTGTCCCTGTCCCTTTTGTTCGGGAAATCCGGTTTTCTTCACTCCATAATAATAATAATAAAAAAAAACATTCTAAATTCTATCTGACACGTTAGCCGAACCACCGTAAAACCCAGTGTAGGGAGTACTCCCCCCGCCACTCCGGGGAGAGAAAGTGTTTTAGTACGCCTGGCATCCACTTGATACCTGCCAAGTCACACGGCTGCGTGTCCAAAACTCCGATCTCATGCCAACTCACAACTATGGAGCAATTTCTCACGCCTGACTTACAGATTTGAGTTATCAGCCTTAACTGATCGCATGATCCAATTAAAAATATAGTTACGTTCATGAAAATTTGGCCCTTTTTTTTGTAGGTTTTTATCGTTCTGAACATTACGATTACAGCTGGATGTTATTAAACGGAGGTCTGAGGTCCATGGAAACTTCCGAATTCTTCGGAACATCTTCGGACAACTTCGGACATCTTCGGAATAGATTGGGTTGTCTTCGGATTTGGTCAGGTCGCCTTCGGAAATCCTGGCGCTCCCACGAAAAAATTCTCACGCCTATCACTCGGAAAAAGTTGGCAGGGCTTTAGGGTCATGGTATATAGGCATAGTTTCTGGGACGAAAGAGTTTTTACTGAACTGGCTAGATCACGGCATCTTTTCTAATTATGATCTGCAAAACTTGAAAATGTCAGTGGATAAACTAAGGCGACGGCCATATTGAACGCCCGGGGGGGGGGGGGGGGGGGGGGGGGGTTAGGGGTTAGGGTTAGGGTTAGGGTTAGGGTTAGGGTTAGGGTTAGGGTTAGAGGTTAGGGGTTAGGGTTAGGGTTAGGGTTAGGTTAGGGTTAGGGTTAGGGTTAGGGTTAGGGTTAGGGTTAGGGGTTAGGGTTAGGGTTAAAAATGACGGGGGTGCTCGTCGGAAATTTTCGAAAAACACCCTAAAAGGTACCAGAATCTGGTTTGATGGGCGTGGCTCAAAAGAATTTTTACCCCTAAGAGGTACCAATTCTAAAACAACACATGTCATATTCTGTCATATTTTTTCGGCTCAATACCCTGAAAGGTACCGCGATAATTCTAACGGTGGTCATTTTAGATTTTAGTACCCTAAGCGGTACCAATCTACAAATTTTGACCCCTAAAAGGTACGACGAGCACCCCCGTCATTTTTATATGGGAGTCCCCCCCCGGGATTGAACGAAGATGACTTCTAGTAAGAAAAATTAAGGTGTAGGTACCTCATTTTCTCTTGCTTCTAGATGATCACGCTGATCACACGCAACAGTAGCACATTATGGTAGTTTCTGCACCAGACAATCGGCTGTATGTTGTCCCTTTATAAAAACCACGTACATGTAAATAAATGATTCTCTCTACATCTACATAAATTTAAAGTCCAACAAAGGGGGATACCCATCACTGCAAGACGTTGAAAAACATAAACACGGCTCAAGGCTTCTATCGAATTCACCAATATCACCCTTTTAAAATAAAGAATTGACGTTTTTCACTTGTGTGCGTTTATTCATAACGCTTTTTTCATGTACCAGTCTTTTTTGCCAGTACCGCTACGATGCAATCCCGGGGGGGGGGGGGGGGGGGGGAGGTACTCCCTATAATGGGCTATACGGGGATGCTCCGCCCGAAAGAGGTACCTTTTTTAGGCTGGAAGAATATGAAAGGGTCGGGATTTCACGAGTTTAAGTATGTGAAAGGGTAGGGATTTCACGAAGAATAGGAAATGGTAGCGAAAACACGAGTTGAAGTATAAAAAAGGTAGGGAAAACTGCCATTTGAGTATTATAAAAAGGGCCTTTCAAAATATATCAAACAGACGCATGCAAAGGCCATATGAAAGGGGTACCATTTTTAATGAAAGGTACATGAAAGGGGTACCATTTTCAATGAAAGGTATATCAAAGGGGTACCTTTTCTGTCAAAAATGGTATATGAAAGGGTAAGGGTTTGGATCTCGGGGCGGAGCATCCCCGTACAAAACTTTGTTGAGTACCCCCCGGGGATGCAATATTCCTGGCGGTTTTCTCGTCGGCATTTACAGTTCGTCACCTATAGTATACAGCTGTTTCGAGAAAGGTTGTCGGAAAAAAAGAGCAAAAGTGCACGCGTCAATCCCGAAAAATAATATGGGATATGATCAATGAATTTTAATAAGTCAAATAAATACATGAAACCCGCGATGCCTCATCTGTACAGGGATGATCTTAGATGGCGGGCCATTGGGATAAATGAGCTTTTAGGATATAGCGTGGATGACTACCCACAATACCTTTCTGGATTGTCGCGTGCACTTTCACACTTTTTTTTCCGACAACCTTTCTCGAAACAGCTGTATATGACAGTGAGTGTGTGCCTCATTGAATTTGGGATTTTCTGTACAGCGTGGATGATTAATTCTCTTATATAAGGTTAAGTTTTAAAAGGCTGCTAAAAATGTGGTTTGGAATTGATATCGCGTGACGTGTGTTGAAAAATACCGCTATAAAGGATCACGGATGGCCTATGCATGACAGTCACGCACCTGACAGTCACGCAAGCCGCGCGAACTTTACCCTCGCCAGTTTATTTACTGTTTTTATTTTTAAAAGCAAAAGTATCATGATTGTTTGATCTTGAAAAGGAGTCAAAATGAACTGTTAAAAATTGTTCTCGCGTGGCGGACTAATCCAAGATGGCGGTCCGTAAGGTATCGTGAGAGACTGGGAACAAAAAGCCAAGTATTCCCTTCCACCTCCCCTTCGGTCGAGTAACCGTTTAATGGATATTTTCAATCGCCGAAATTAGGTGGTATCTTGTGAAATTAGTCAAAGCTGATCGAAAATACAACGATATAAATGCTTCAAATAAAGTCTTCAAAAGTGCAGCTTGCATATTTACTCAGGGAGTATTGAAAACATCCGCAACTCTTGGGGTCCCCCTAGTCCAAGGCCTTGACTAAGCAGGGTGGGGACGGAGGAATAACAACCCTAAGATGGCGGCTTCGCGCTTGTGAAGTATTTTTCTCCCCACGCTCAGTTCTCCAATGGAAAGCGATAGAAAATGGATAGAAGAACAATGTTTTTCTTAAAAAATGAATGAAAAGGTCGTCCAGCCAGCTGAGGACGACATGAAGGTGAAGTATGAGTGTGATATTTCTAATATTTGTGCGCGCTTTTCTCATTCACGTTCACTCTAGAGGATTACAATATAAATTTTGCTCTCTCAGTCCAGTTTACACATTGTATTCCTTGTTCGTAACACAGCTCAACTCACAGAGCGGATTAGAAAAGAAAGAAATTTTCCGACTTGAGACGCTTAATAAGATTATAAACGTTTAACGTTTGACCCACATGTTCAGCTGCAGCAGTCTTGCGAAAATGCCGAAGTCTCGACAAATATTTGCTTCATTCTTCGCAGTGACGACAAATATAAGAGAAGTAAGTCTGCGTAAAAAATTCTGAACAAAATAACGAGTTTCGTTTTTGACGCAAAATATAAATATGGGATTTCTGTTGACAAAATTTCTACCCTTCCTAAATTAAAGCTGAATGTTTAGAAATGGCATGATAATTTATATATATACATGATAAAACTCGTGAAGTATATTGAGTTCCCTTGTTTGTAAGACGTCATTAGTTATATTGCTTATGTGTTCATTAACCCAAAATAAACACACTTGAGCTTGCTTCCGTCATAGATTTCCATTTCACTCATAAAACTATTCCAATGATAAAAGGTCTAGCAATATAGAAGAAAAGCATGATAAAAATCCGGGGGTGGGGGTGCATGAACAACTGGTTTTGGTGGCTTGGGGTGGTCTTGAGGTCTGCAGTTTGCAGCAATGTCATCAACACTTTTAAATCTAATTAAGTAAACATGTTCTTTGAAAATATGTTGTGGTTCAAATTTTTCTTTGGTTTGAAAATTTCAAACCAGTTTAATTTTTGTTTCTCTTTCTCTTTGAAATTTTCAAACCAAAATAATAATTGAACCACAACACATCTCCAGATAAGCATTAAAGCATTAGGACATCAAATTTTGATGTCCTAACTGACTATATATCTTATGGTGAACAACATGTGTGAGTCGTGTAGCAATCACATGAAGTGAGATGAAATGTGAAATGTAAGTAATTACATTTCACATTTCAGCTAAACTATCCCATGGTCTGTTCTTGCACATGTGAAGTTTCAAGTCATGTTCCCTTTCTCTCAGTTGTCGAGACAAATCATTTTGTTTTGGTTTTGATCAGGCAGTTGGAATTAAAGAGTTCAGAAAACTAGTTGTCAAAAATTAACAAAAAGCTTTTTTAAATGGCAGTGGTATGGCAAACTGCACGGCAAAAGGACATCTCACATTTTGACGACTAACAGGGTTAACAACAAAACACTAAGAGTGTCCCTTCCCCCAGTAAAATGTGGAGCTGGAATCTGAAAAGCCTAATATAGATATTTATATTGTGGGTGTAGAATATTGAGTTTTTATCAATGTGTGTTTTGCAGATCAGGGTTTGTATATTGCTAGGTTTCTGCCTCACAGCTTGGGCTCTCCAGTGGCACCTTCATTTGAGAAATCTTGTTTCCATCACAGGTTTGTTGTTTAACTTCTTTTTAGCAAGAAGGTTAGCTTAAATCGTTTGTGAATGGCTCAAGTTGTATGGTTTTGCTATAGACATGTTGTAAATAACAATATCTTAAAAGATCAGTGTTTACGTGACCCTGTGCAAGGTTCTATATGCATATCTTTGTGTTCCATTTGTTGATTTAAATTCTCTCAGTCTACAAAATTAGCTCAGAGGCTTATTCTTTTGCTAGACCACAACTTGTCCCTTCTTTTTTAGGAATTGTTGAGTGGGTAATCTTGTGAGCACAAGCAAAAATAATTGCATGTCACATCTCATGCCTTTTGCTCACGTTTGTGTGGTCACCTGCTCGACTTTCTGGCCTTAGAAAAATAAGACGCTGCTCATAGAGTAGTTTTTTTGTACATTGCAAGGCATTTTCTTTTCCTAAAGCTCAAGAAAAGGAGAGGGACAGTGAGGTCTACATCTGTACATTTGTAGCTATGTAAGTTAATAACATGCATATACATGCTGTCAGCTTCAGGTTACACAGCCAATAACAACTGGTTACCACTATGAAAAATAATTTCTTCAGGTTAAGAATTTCTGAAAACCAGGGAAGGAAAACCTGTGTCGAGGACTGTTGAAACCCATTGAATATATTTCACTGTGCTGAAATTGAAACATTGGTGTATCAGTTGGTGCATTTTTCTGTAAAGGCCATGTTATTGAATCAAAAGCAATTTTTTTAAATCAACAAAGAATGCAATTCAGGAAATGCATTTTTTTAAATATATTTTGTCATAAATTAGTTGTACATGTTGTCTTTCAAATTTTTTTCAAACCAGTTTGATTTTTGTTTTTCTTTGTCTTAGATTATGATAATGAATCCCAGACAAAGAAAAATGAAAATTACTGAAACTGGTTTGAAAAATTCCAAACCATAGAAAAATTTGAACCACAACATATATTTTGGTTTTTCTGCTAGTTGTGTGCCTCTCTGTAATATTAATAATGATATTGTAGGTCTGTAGATCTGTTTCAAAACACATGAACAAAGCTAGCTTACATAGCAATCTGACTTGTAATCAACAATAAGGAAAGTTTACTAGAGGCCAAAAATTGTTCACTCGAATATTTTCCAAATATATGTATCTGACAGTTGTAGGAAAAACGTTTATGTGACATGCTGTACTGTCGACAACGTACCTCCCGTGGTTGTATATTATTCACAACTAGTATGAATCACTAGTATACACTTAAGTTGCTTGCCCATGATAATGTTCAATGCCGGCATTCCTCAAAGGAAAAGTGTACTTATATGTTATCTTCAGCTGCATCTTTTTCTTACTTTTGAAAAAAAATAAATTCAATATCATGGAATTCAGGTGCCTGAAATCTGACTTCTACTCTAGGAGCAGGATGAAAACCAAATAAGACTTAATTGAATCATATTTAAAGCGATTTTTTCAATTTTGTTTTAAGCTTTCACTATCCCACTTCATAATTTTTATATTAATGCTTAATTACTGGAGTTGAGTTAATAATATTTATGATTTCAAATTCTTCCATATTGTATAAGCTTCGTAAATACCATGTTGTTTACCAGGCTCGTGCGAGTTATTTCATTAACATTTTACTTTCGGAAATTGAGGCATGTTGTACTCTATTCATTATTGACTGTTTGTCAACAAAAGGAAAATTTAGTTCAAATGAAGAGTGAATGCAGAGTTGTCCGTTTGTGTAAGAGACCCTGTGAACTCTGTACTCTGTCTACAACTCTTCATTTAACCCTTTTCACTCCCAGAGTCAATTGTGAAGACTTGTACGTAGTGTAGTTATTAATAACTTTTGAGTCTGTTGACGAAATCCTATGGTGTGGCCATTCAAATGAAACCTGTTTGGCAGTTCATTTGCATGGTACCATTAGTTTTTCAATATTTTACAAAATTAAATTTAGGATTTCTCTTGAATTTTGATCTTTGGCATTCTTGGTGGTTAAAGGGTTTATAGCCAATGCATCCAACACTAAATGTTCAAGCAGTTGGTAATTTAACAGCCAGCAGTGTTAAGTTGCCTTTTCAAATAGAAAATACACCAAATGTTTGCGTGGAACATCTATTAATAGTGATAAAGCGGACTCATTCTCTACTACTTCTGTAGACTTTCTCAAAGTCCGTTTTTGGTATTTTCGTTTTGGGTGGTCGTCGCGCTCTCGGGGGGCTTTGCAGTCAACTTGTTTGCAAGTCTACTACTTCTGCTATGCTGTCTAATACTGAAAATCATTTTGTGAGGGCTACGTTGTACTAAAATATGTGCGAGGGATATTACAATGAAAGGTTTGATTTATGTGTCTAGTTTCTTTTTCTTGTATGCCAACTCTATTACCCCAGGATTACCTTATTAAACAGAAGTTTAGATACGAAAATTACCTAGTAAACTATAAAATTAGAAATAATCATTAATATGTTTAGGCAGTTCATGATTTAATGATGTTTAATTATCACAGCAGTCATTTAAAGAAGACCTTTTCTGTTCATATGTTCATATTGTCGTAGGCAAAGGCTAAAATTAATACTTAAACCAATATTACTTGTAGGGTCGTAAGGTATATTGTGTTTTCCATGGTGTTATGATCACAATACCAGTACATGCAATCATCCTTTTTCTGCTTTAAATCTTTCATGTAGCTTGGTTGTAGACCATTATGCCTCATATCAGACAAAAGAAAAAAAAATTACAATTAAAATAGAAAACTAGATCAATTTTAGGTTTTTCCGATTTAACACAATTTGTATTTAGTCTTGAAAAAAGGACGTTATTATCAGATTGGGAAGTTGTAATGACTCATATTTATTTGTTCTATCTCTAAATGAGTCATCACTCATATTGACAGACAACTTTATGACCTAATTAGAGTAATGCAATATATATTACATGAATAGAAAACACAACACGGCAGTTTTTGAATAGTTATTACTTATATGACTTACGGTTCTAAACAGAATGATTTACCATTAAATCACCCAAAATTAACCTTGTCATCCAAATAAATAACACTTAAAACAATCCTAAAATTAACCTATTTAAATCCAATTTACTTGTTAAACATAGACTTTTAGAACTGGTAATTTTTTGGGGCTTTTTCATTCATTAAAATTACATGCAGTGGCAATAATAGATCAAATTTGAAAAAAAATAGTTTTATGGACATGCCTTAAGATTAAATTGACAAAATCTGGGCTGGATTGAGTCGTAAGAAAATTGTGACTGTTTGGACCTTGAACTAAGATCAAGGAGTTTAAATGAAGCTAACAATGATGATGCTGCTAATGGGAAGGTTGCTATAAACATGAGTTTTAACTACCAATATTATTAATAATGAAAGCTTTCTTGGCATCTGGAGTTTTTTGTTGCATCTCTTAGTTGGCCTTTGAAGCATACACGTAATTTACAATGTCAAAAAAGCAATTTAATTTTTTGTTTACTCATTCTCTCGGCTAAACATATAAATATAATATTAGGTTAGATTATTTGATAAAGTACCTGTAATAATTCCAAGAAATGCTTTGTCATCTTGACATAATGGTTTAAACCAAGAGTCTCAGTTAAGTTGGCTAGTATAATTGTCTGGCAGCCACAATTTGTAGTATTGTCTTCGTCAAAATGCCATGTAATGTGTAGTGTGCGACCACATGGGAAAATCGCAAATTCACAATGCTTATGTTGCTCAAAGTCATACTTGTATTGTCTCAAAATATTGAAACTGTCATTTTCACGAGCCAGGAAAAAAATTCACGTAATGTCATTGTAGATTGTCATGAAAAGGTCAGCAGAATTGTTTGGCTTTATCTAAGCATTTACCTACTTCCTGTTACATATGGGGCACTCAGAATTACTGTGTGAATGTGATGTGTAATTTAACTGAAGTTTTTAAATACACATACAAAAAGATGAAATCCAAACAATGCATTTCTCATCCTATATTTGAACTGGCCGTTTTTGATCAAAATATAATATAACCTCGTTATTCATATGGCTTCCAAAGTGAGTAGAATATAGTCACGTGATGACCAGCTAGGCAAAATATGTGCATTAAATTATTTGCTAATTTTAAATAAAAATGATTTTAGAAACTGCCAGTCTGAAAAAGGGTCCTTTATCAATATTTATCAGAACATTGATTTTTTTACCTGTGGAAGCGTGTCACAGTACAGTTGCTAGATTTGGATAACACTTGTAAATTCTTGGCTCTGTCTCCGTAGGAAGAAAAATCAGTAATATTTTGTAAACATTTTTCACATGAGAAGGTACTTGTACAACTTGAGTTTCAGCCCATGTGGAAGCTTTAATTACCATAGATTGACAATCAACTGTGTATCATCAGCATATATTTCCCAAGGTTACCCAAATCTACATCTACTAGCACCATTTTTGACAACTATATTTCAGTGGATTATAGTAGTCTGACTGTTTTGCTCCAGAGAGAAGGTAATGTTTCTTTTTTAAGATTACTTTGCTTTTAACCCAGGTTCCACTACCAGAGTCAATAATATTATTATGGAGACATGTAATGTAGTTCTAGTTTTTGAGTTTGTTGATGAAATCCTATGGTGTGACCATTCAAATGAAACCTCTTCAGCATTACTTTTGCATGGTAGCATTTGTTTTTAATATTTTACAAAATGAAATTTAGGATTTTAAATGAATTTTTATGTTTGGCACTCTTGGAAGTTTAAGGGTTAACAGTGTTTGAGAATTTAACGTGGTTATATGGACTTATCTTGGCTTAGTTGTGTTCCAAACATCTTCATGTGGAGTCATTTTGAGAAGATAGAATAATCAATCTGTCTTCTTTGAACTCATAGGAAAGGTATTACATTGTCTAAAACTTAGGAAGACAATAATATACATTGAATTTAACCCTTTTCACTTTTCAGGCATGTGTTTCTCAAAACTATAAAGACATTAATGGGCCTGAAAGCAATTTTATTTTATAAATTCATTTTCTATCAAGTACAAGGTACATGTAGTAGTGCTGCAGTTTTTAGCCTGCAAACCTGCCCAACTTCAAAGTTTCACCAACTAAGTATTTTATTTCTTAGCTTTCAAAGTCAGCAAAAACTTATTTAATTTTTAAATTCTTGTAAACATATGCATTCTGCACCAGACATAGCTTTTCAGACCCAATATCTTTTGGGGAGTTTTATGAATGCATGTACATGTACAGCTGTGCATGTAGAAAATTAATGTAAATTGAATTTTAGGTCAAAATGATTTTCAAACTAGTGTACGTAGCTGTTCATATTTTCTTTTGTTCCGGATTTATTACCATAATCCAAAGACAAACAACTAGTTTGAAATCAACTAGTTGCGTGTGCAACGTAGCTGTCCAAAATTTTACAGCTATCCAATTACAAAAAGTTGTAATTAGATAGCTGTAATTGGATACCCACGTGACCGCGTGCCAATTACGCAAGAAATAGGCATGCGGATGACCAATCATAATCGAGAATTTTGTTATTGATACAATTTACTTTAAAACATGCTTAAGCATGGTGATGAAGTGGTTATCCCGTTGCACTTCAGATCCCAAGGTCGGTGGTTCGAAGTTGTCTTGTTTCCTTAGACAAGAGCCTTTACTCCATGTTGTCTCTCTCCACCCAGGGCCGGGTTGTTCAAAGCACGATTAAGCTAACCCAGGATTAGCGTCAATTTTTAATCCAGTTAAATAACTAATCGTATCAATAACAAAATTCTTGATTGCGAGAACGTAATTGACGCGCGGTCACGTAGGTGTCCAATTACAACTATCCAATTACAACTTTTTGTAATTGGATAGCTGTAATTGGACACCTACGTTGCGCGCACGTCAATCAGGTGCACTTATTGATTCAATTAATTAGTAATTGAACTTCATGTCGTACAATTCAAGGGTAATCGTGCTCGTAATTTCAAATCGTCCTCGTGCTACGCACTCAGCCGATTTGAAATTACTCGCCCGATTACTCCCTGAATTGTACTCCACTCAGTCCAATTACTATTACTAATCAATGAAATTTTTTCTAAAGACTTTATGGCCTTCAGTTTCGACTTTGACTTGTCTTCACCTCTAGCTTAAAATTAGCTTTTGAAACATTTTTAAACAAGAGAAATTAAATCCTCGGTTAACTTTTAATCCTGGGTTAGTGCTAATCGGCTTTCGAACAACTGGCCGGCCCAAGTGTATAAATGGGTTCTGGCAACAAAATGCTGGAGGTAACCTTGCGATTGACTAGCATCCCATCCAGGGGGGAGTAGCCGCAATATTCCTAGTAGCTTTATGCTACAGAAAGTGGGTTTCACTGCTGTCGTTATTTTAAACACTCTATATGATAGACTAGCATCCCATCCAGGGGGGAGTAGCAATACTTCTAGTTGCTTCATGCTACAGAAACTGGGTTGAGCACCGGCTGAGTGGGTCACCTGTGGCTTGAGTGGGTCACCTGTAGCTCATGTGCGCCTTTACCTTACCTAACTTTAAATTGAACTGGAATCTCTTAGTCAGTGTTATTTTTTATCATGTTGCTAGGTTTCTATAGAAGGGTGGCCATTGCATCAGATAGACATCTCTTATTGTTTGCCACCCAGTCTCCTATCATTGGCTGACAATGGTTAAAGGAGAGAACAACACAACAGAAAGGAGGCGGAGTGAGGCTGCTGGAGCTCACAATACCATCGATGCCCCAGCACATGAAGAAATGGCAATGCCAACAAGAGAGGAGTGCCGTTCCCACATAGAGCAAGAATATCCTGAAGATTTGACTGATGTGTTTCATCGTGGTAATATTCGCAGAACCATCCACGAACGAGAGGAGTTTGAAAAACGAGTACGGAGAAAATCAGTGACTCAGAAAGACATTGAAGCTCTCTATGGAGGAATAGCAAAGGACAAAGATGACAAAAATGTTTTGGGAGATGTAGATCCCCAAGATATTGATGTAACAGGTATTTTTATGTCGACTGAATACAAAACATGTACAGGAAAAGAAAAATACTATGCACTTATTGACTGAGTGGGAGGGCCGGACGGGAAAATATTTGGCTCTAGGTCATGGCGTACGGACCGAGCGCAGCGAGGTCCGTACGCCATGACCGAGAGCCAAATATTTTCCGTCCGGCCCGACCTAACTCAGTCAATAAGTATTTTATAATATGACTAGAAAATACAAGAATAGTCTTGCGGTGCGAGGTCACTTGAACTCGAGCGGGGCCGGACGGCTTTTTCTGGACCGGCTCACGTCAACCCGTCCAGCCCCGCTCACGTCACCTTGCCATCAAAAGCGTTTTAATGGTTTCCCAAACCATTTGAACGGATAACCAAATATTATTATTAAACAGTTTTTAAAAAGTGTTAAAATGGTTTTCTCAAACCTCAAACCTTGAAATGGTTTATCAAAATGCACACTGTATCAATCAAACAGTTTATCAGATTATTCACAGCAAAGTATTTTGTAAACAATTTGCTTGATATCCTTTTATTGTCAGTAGCATCAGTTCCAAAAGGATATCACTATAATAATTTGCATGTTTCTGAAGTTTCAAAAGATAGCCAGCAAAAGTGACTGGAACTTCAGTGCAAATGCCAAAAGTATGGCAAAAGGAAAGCTTTTCCCTTGATTAGATAGAAAAACGGTTTGGACAGGTTACTAAATACATGATTTCCTTGTGAAAATACACAAAAATGAAATTTAAAAATTTGATCAAATTGGCACTTATTCAATAGCGCATTTCCGAGTTGCTGGTAGCTTCCTTTTCAAACCGAGGCCAAGGACAAAACCATTCAAGACATATGAAGATGAGTTTTCTTTCACATGCAAATTACCTAATTTCCATATGAATGGTTTTGCACTTGGCCTCGATTTGAAAAGGAGGTTAAGAGGAACTCGGAAATGGGCTATTATATGTACCTGTAGTAATTTCAATGTACAAAGCACCTATCAGTCAGAGTGAGTGCAAAATATTGTATTGTATTGACATTTTGCTGCAAAGGACAAAATTTTTGTTTTATTGGACATGTGCCATAACACTTTTAATTTGTGTCTGTAGTGACATAGAAATACGGTCGAGTGGTTGCTTTAATACCAGGGGTTAGAAACAACAGAAAAAATTCAAATAACAAAATGTTGAAAGTGGTCATGGTCGCTTTATACGAGAGATGTTTGCTGATGAGAGGATTCAACTATAGTGATTTGAATGGAAAAAAATTGGTATTTTGGAAAATGGTCGCTAAGGAGAGATTTTGACTATAGTGATTTGACTGGAAGAAATTTGGGATTTTGGAAAATGGTTGCTTTGAAGAGGTGGTCGCTTCATAGAGGTGGTTGCACAAAGAGATTCCAATTTATTTTTATTAAAATGGAAGAAGTAGTAATAATTGAAAGCATTTTATTTTGATAATTATTTTCAGCCGGACGGAAAACTCCTGTTGCCAATCGAAAGATTTCAGGAATGCAGACTCTTTTAAGGACAACAGATATAAATGCTACATTGGATCGCAAACCACATGAGGTACATATATAGTTAACCCTTTAACCCTCAAGAGTGCCATTCTGATATCAAAATTAAAAATTATAAATGCTAGTTTGCAAAAGTTTGATCATAAACCACATGAGGTGTGCTAGTGAACTTAAGCCTCTCTCTAATGGGAACTGAACTCCTAAAAGTGCCAAATATGATATCAAAATTTAAAAAAAATCCCAAATTTTGTTTTGTAAGATATACTCTGAGTATATGTTAAGGCCCGTTTACACAGGCAATTTTTTGTGCAATTTTTGTCGCAAGCAAGTTGCATCTTCAAATCGCATGTGTAAACGAGCGACAATTTCAATGCGATTTGGGTCTGATTTGTCGCGCGATGTTGCAGAGATTTCAAACATGTTCGAAACCTGATGCAACTTGGTGGCGATTTTTCGGAAATCACAGCAAATCAAGGCAAATCAAAGCAAATGTTGCACCCCAATCGCACAGGAAATAGCCGCTAGTTTACACTTGTGACCAAAGTTGCATTGGAGAGCACGTCAAAAATTGTGTCAAAAATTGCATGTGTAAATGGGCCTTTAATGGTACCTTTGAAAAGAGCTGCCTAAGAGGTTTCATTTGAATTGTCACACCACAGGATTTTGCTGACAGACTCGATAGTTAGAACTACATTGCATCTCCATAGTTGACTCTGGGAGTGAAAGTGTTAAGTTATATTGGTTCACAAGAGGCCTATATATCTGGGCCCTGTATATTCCATTCTCCTACTGTTTTCAGCAATGTCCCGTGCCCCTACCAGCTGCTACCCAAGATCTACCACTGGTACAATGTATAGTTGCAATGAATGGTCGGTAAAAATTTATATAGGCATTAACTGGTATGAAGTGGAATGTTCTATGTTTTGATAAGCCTGACATGACAGTAGCCTCATTTCAATATTTTGAAAATATTAATGCAGATTTTTAGAGATTAGGCCAAGTCAGAATTTTTTAGAAATGGTTTTGTTGTGACAATGTTTCATTGCATTTCTTTTAATAATGTTAAACTGTCACATTATCTTATGTTGAATTTCAGGCATTTGTTGAGATGGAGGAATTGACATCAAATGGAGAACAAATGGAATGGAAGGAGACTGCTAGATGGATCAAGTTTGAGGAGAATGTTGAGGATTCTAACCGCTGGGGAAGACCACATGTGGCTTCACTAACATTCCATAGTTTGGTTGAGCTAAAGAAAGGACTGGAAAGAGGTATTAATAGCTTTCCTGAAAATACAGAACCTTTTCTTTAATCAAGTTATTTGAAAATTTCCATGGCTACTAAAGGCGCTTTTAGATGAGGCAATTTTTTCGTGCATTTGCAATGCAATGCTGACAAGAGCTGTTGCAAGACAAGTTGTGGAAGAAGATAATTGCATGTGTAATACCCTCACTTAGCAACTTGTCTTGCAATGAAAAATTGCATTCTTGCGAGTTGCAGAAAAAGTTGAACACTTCCCTTCTTTTCGCAACATTGTGACGCAAGCTGTAAGCGTATAACATGCAATCTGCAACTTGTCCCACAATGCTTTTGTCAGCATTGCATTGCAAGTAACAGCACCTTAAGAAAAGTTACATAATTATTGTAGTTAAAAATGTTTGGTGTGTAGCCAGGCATGTTAAAAGAAATATTAAAAAGTTGACACTGGCTAAAAATGTTGTGTTGGACGTTTCGGCAACTACTGTTGCCTTCCTTAGTAAAAGATAAAATGCAAATGTCTAATGGCGTCCTGATGGTATACGATATATGCAAATATTAAATAGCACCTCGAAAGAACATTTTGAGGTGAAACAAAAGTCTCTAGAGCATTCTTAATTATCTCTACAAATTGTTAATGTTGTTGTAAACATTTGGGAACGCTATGTGTTCGTTTAAGAATGCTCTAGAGACTTTTGTTTCACCTCAAAATGTTCTTTCGAGGTGCTTTTTAATATTTGCATATATCGTATACCATCAGGACGCCGTTAGACATTTGCATTTTATCTTTTGCTGAAGAAGGCAACAGTAGTTGCCAAAACGTCCAACACAACATTTTTAGCCAGTGTCAACTTTTTAATATTTCTAATTATTGTAGTCTACTATTATATTTTCTCAAATTTGTTAATATGTCGTGTGTGCCTGCACACAATAATGTAACAAGGCCCACCTTCACCCAAAAGACGTTACGGTTGTCTGTTTTTGTTTTGAAATGCTCCATTTTTCATACGCGTGATCTGATTGGTTGCACGCATTCAACCGTGAATTTCATGTTACATGAAATTCAGCACAGAAAGTGATCACGGCTCACACAGCATTTTGGGTAAAGGTGGGCATTAATTCAGCCCAAGCGTAACAAGTTTTATAAATTTGTTGCGTGTGGATCGTTTTAGGGTGGTGTAATCTTGGGTTGCCTTAGTTTATATATATATCGGGTTGGTGTACTGCAGTTGCCTAGCAACAAAACCGCGACAAAGCTCCAATTGATGTCATCCAGTATGACTAGTGACTGGGAACAAGAATGTCTCAACCATGCAACCCAACCTCTCCATTTGAACCGGAAATTCCATCTCTCCCTCCCCCATTGCTAAACTTTTCCGGTGCACTCTCCCCTGAGCTTCGCGAGGTTCTGCAGAGACATTATTTCTAGTATACATGTGCTCGGACAGTGTCTATCTACCTAATGAATCCAAATGCAATGTTATTTTATGATTGTTTCTCTCTAGGCACAGTTCTATTGGACCTGGCGAAGTATGATTTACCACACATAGCTCAAGCGGTTGTTGAAGACATGGTTTTAACAGACCAACTTAAACAGGAAGACAGTCAGAAGGTTGTGACGGCATTGCTCTTGCAACACAGGCATCAACATCAACAGCCTAGCATCACAAGACGTCTTTCTTCCAAGAAAAAGAGGAAAATTGGAAATGGTACAAATAATATAGGATACAATCCTGATGGGGAGGGAATCGCAAATGGAAAAATTGAGGACTTAAAAAATGAAAAACCTGTGCAGGTTGGTTTAAAATCACACTTGTTACTCTCTAATGGGGAGGAAATAGTGTATGTTAGTGTGCAACTGAAAATTAACCCCTTAACTCCCAAGAGTGCCAAAAATCAAAATTCAAGAAAAAAATTCTTTTTATAAAATATTAAAAAACAAATGGTACCATGCAAAAGTACTGCCGAAGAGGTTTTATTTGAATGGTCACACCATAGGATTTCATCCACAGACTCAAAAGTTAGAACAAATGGTACCATGCAAAAGTACTTCTGAAGAGGTTTCATTTGAATGGTCACACCATAGGATTTCGTCCACAGACTCAAAAGTTAGAACAAATGGTACCGTGCAAAAGTACTGCTGAAGAGGTTTCATTTGAATGGTCACACCATAGGATTTCATCAACAGACTCAAAAGTTAGAACAAATGGTACCATGCAAAAGTACTGCTGAAGAGGTTACATTTGAATGGTCACACCATAGGATTTCGTCCACAGACTCAAAAGTTAGAACTACACTACATGTCTCCATAATTGACTCTGGGAGTGAAAGAGTTAACTGTGTAATGTGAAGCCATAGTTTATCAATAAAAATATTACAAAAAGAAAGTTGTTACAATGTAGATTGAAAGGCCTGAAAGTTTAAATTTCATTATATTTATTTTATCTTTCTTGTTACAAGAAGGATGCAATGGCACTTGAGTCTGCTCTAGATGAACAAGAATCAGATGTGAAATCCAGAATCCCTGATGGAGCGGAGGCCACAACTGTCCTAGTCGGGACATTAGATGAGCTGGACCACTCAGTCCTGGCATTTGTCCGTCTTTCCAAGGGGTGTAACTTGGGGAAGGTTACAGAGGTGTCCATCCCTGTTCGCTTCCTGTTTATCATGTTGGGTCCAAGCGCATACAAAGAATCATACCATCAGATCGGTCGCTCTATTGCCACCTTGATGTCGGACCAGGCAAGTTTATGAATATTACAATTAAACTCCTAGTCAGTAGATGAGACTGGGGGTTGGTGCCTGAAAGACCGGTGGGGCCACAGGTAAAATGAGCCAAGTGAGGTGCATAACCATGGCAACCCTGTGAGCAGCCACCACCCGGCACCATCAGACTGAAAGATCAGTGGAATTAGAATAGAATGATAATAATAATAATAATGACAACAATACTTACCACACACGACCACCATAGTATACTTACCAAGAGGGAGGGACTGGGAGCAAAACACTTGAAACGGCACTAGCTGTCGACAAGCAATCAGATGCGAAATGATCTGACACAAACATGTGTGCTGTCAGAAATCAGGGTCCCCTGCGAAGCCAATCAGCCTCCGCATACCTGGGCCATGCAGAGCACCACTGTCCAGCAAATGTCTTGATTTTAACTTTGCCTAAATAACAGGATCACTGTGGAAGAGCTTTAAGTGGTCACACGTAACAATTTCTTTCACAGCAGAGTTCAACATCTCTACTTACCTGAGGCGAGTAAAAATGGGCTAGTAAATACCGATATTACACCTTCAGTAGTCCGTGGCCGCATATATTTTTTGGGCGTCAAAATAAAGTTTACAGAATGAACTTTCATCCAAAATAAATTATCGAAAAATAATGAAAATTGACGGAGAAATGACGGTATAACGTTTTGAACGGAAGTAAAAGTTTCTCTTTTGATTTATTTAGCAGCGCTGTTTTATCAAAGTTAATTTTTCGCTTGTAGGGGACACTTTAAAAAGCAACAACTCAAAGGGAATTTGTTCGATTTTCCTTTTAGACGTCTTAAAAAATTCGACAATTCATTTTATTACTAAATGGTTTCCATATTTAGATAGCCAGCTCTATAAGCTTTAATTTGATATCTGGGTTTAGGTATATTAAGCGTAATCTTAAGACGCTAGAGCTGTTATACTGGAGACACCCCCGAAGGTACACGGTAACCTTAAGTCATTTGCATTTGATTCCAAAAACATTAAAAAATAATTAATGCTGTTCACTGTTTCACTGTATAAAAGTGTACCCGTAAATGTACAGTCTAATGCTGGGGGGAGTTGTAGTAAAGATACTGTATTTCCTTGAATAATAGCTATCCTTCGATTAATCGCCCCCCTTGAATAATCACCCCCCTTTGGTGGAAATATTTAAAATAATTGCTTTCCTCGATTAATCACCCCCATGTCCTCGCCTTTCTTTCACATTCTCCCAGTCAAGTTAAAAATTCACTTCTTGTACAGTAAACAATCGTTACAATTACAGAAAAGTTACAAAAGCACAGGTTTCATATAGTTTTTTATTAATAGTGACGTTCATGTATTTGACTCTTCCCTTTATTTCTTGGAGCTCTCGTATTATGACATTAGCATGATTGTTAGCACTTCCACCAAGCAGTATTTGAAATAATTGCCCACCTCGAATAATTGACCCTTTTTGGAGTGAAAAAATTAATAATCGCCCTAGTTATTTTTGCTTCATGCTATACACCGAATGCAAATATGGCCGTCCAACAATTTTTTTTTTGGACAGGTTCTCAAGAAAAGAAAAGCAATTGAATAATGATAAAGATCAGGTCAAAATAAGTCATTGTGTGCATTTTCAAGGCCATATTCTTATTTTAGGAGAAGTTATAGGCAATCAAATTTTGGGGAAAACATGAAAGCGAGGCTAGTCAGGATAGAATGTCTTTTCTCATACAAATGCTTAAAATTTCAGTGAGCTATAACTTTGCAACCGTTAAACCAAAAACACTTAAACTTTGCAAGATGATACACTTAGCAGCACTTGTTTACGTGATATCATTAATTTCTCTGAAAACTTGGCCAAACAAAAACTTGCCAGGCGGCCATATTTGCATTCGGTGTATGGAAACTGAAAACTGAAATGTGAGCTGCTTGGCTCGCAAAGACTTCACCGTAACATTTTTTTTAAACACTGATATTTTAGGATTTCCACGATGTTGCATATGCTGCAAGCTCTCGAGAGGAACTGCTGACATCCATCGATGAGTTTCTTGAGGACACAGTGGTATTGCCACCAGGCAATTGGGATCGTAATGTCTTGTTACCTATCCTAATTGCACAGAGCAGAGCCATTGCAGCTAGGAGAAAGATGACGAAGGCTGGTAAGGAGGCAGTAATGTATGGTAGTGTAACATACATTACTGTATCTTATCGTATGATCTGTACGGCCACACATGCGCATTTTTTTAAAAACTATTTTCAAAATACCTGTATGATCAGGGCCATACGCATTAGCATGAACGGGGCTGGAAAAAGCTGTAGCAGGGCGTGAAGCTCCTATCTTCCCCTATTTATTGGCCTGCTTCCTATATTCTCCTATTTTTTCAAGAAATTCTAATTTTTGCCTATTTTTTTAGGGTTTTACTTGACGCCGAGAAAAAAAAAACATTTCTCAAAACATTTCTCAATAAAAGTGATCAATTGTACGAAAAACTGAAATCTTTATGTCAAAAAGACCAGTTTGAAGTCTGTTTGAATGCATTTCTTCTGAAACTTGTGCCCAGACTTTCTCTATGCTTTTAGCAGCATGCAAGGGATAGCGGGAAGTGGGTAGTTGAGTTGTTGGACGTTTTCAGAGGATAGAATTCAAAGAAAGCTTCCTTTTTTTCTCCTATTTTGGAGTGAAAATTCCTATTTTGTGGCCACTGTCATTCCTATTTTCCTATTTTCTGAGTATCATTTGTCACTTGATGCCCTGCTATAAGAACCTGCTACAAAAGCGTATGGTCTTGCGACAGTTTTGTCTCCGAATTCATTCCTCATCCTAGCCAAGGGTGTTCACGGATGACAGATTAAACTGCAACAACCCTTTATCCATCCCTTTTACTTCTTCTAGCTTCATCCTCACATTCAGAAGGAGACACCGCCCTGCAGCGAACAGGCACTTTTTTCGGAGGACTTTTCCAGGACGTCAAGCGCCGTGGCAAGTTCTACCTCAGCGATTTCAGGGATGGCTTCAATCTGCATAGCCTCTTTGCTACTCTTTTTCTTTACTTCGCCTTATTTGCCACAAATATTGCATTTGGTGGTCTCCTTGAAGACAAGACGGAGAAGTCACTGGGGGTGACTGAAGTTATCATTTCAGCTTGTGCCTGTAGCGTAATATTAGGGCTGTTTGCTGGACAGCCGATGATGATCATAGGAGCCACTGGTCCTATACTGGTCTTTGAACAGAGTATATATGAGGTAAATATCAAACTTTTCTTTAGTTAACAGTAGAAATTGAGGCTGCCGTGTTATGAGAATCGACTTACCCTGTTGCTGTGTTGTATTCTTTGTTGTTTGCCTGCTCGTCGGGTCGATTTAACGCGATTTCGGCGAGTTATCATAATTTGTAATATTATTGCATTTCAGTTTTGTAAACAGTATGATGTGGAGTTCCTGACCTGGCGCTGTTGGATTGGTTTCTGGGTCATGATTATCCTGTTTGGTGTAGTTGCACTTGAAGGCTGCTTCTTGATCAAGTACTTCACCCGCTTCACTGAGGACATTTTTGAGCTTCTCATATCTGCAATCTTCATCTATGAGCCAATTGCATTGTTGATCAAGGTGAGGCTCTTTGCAATTGAGCAGATTGAATGACTAAAACCAAAGTTATCGCTCTGGCAAATCACAACATACGCAGACATTTCAATGAGCCAATCCGGAATCATATACATGATTTGATTGAGAAGTTGTATTGATAGAAAGTGGCATCCACAAAAAAGTTAGAAACTTGTAGCTCGAAAGTACTGCTCATAGCTTTCATTTAATGGTCACACTTTGGATTTCATCCACAGACTCAAAAGTTAGAACCACCTTGTACAGCATAATAAACAGCACCACGGGAAAGTACTGCTCAATAGCTTTCATTTGAATGGTCACACTTTAGGATTTCATCCACAGACTCAAAAGTTAGAACCACCTTGTACAGCATAATAAACAGTACCACGGGAAAGTACTGCTCAGTAGCTTTCATTTGAATGGTCACACTTTAGGATTTCATCCACAGACTCAAAAGTTAGAACCACCTTGTACAGCATAATAAACAGCACCACGGGAAAGTACTGCTCAATAGCTTTCATTTGAATGGTCACACTTTAGGATTTCATCCACAGACTCAAAAGTTAGAACCACCTTGTACAGCATAATAAACAGCACCACGGGAAAGTACTGCTCAATAGCTTTCATTTGAATGGTCACACTTTAGGATTTCATCCACAGACTCAAAAGTTAGAACCACCTTGTACAGCATAATAAACAGCACCACGGGAAAGTACTGCTCAATAACTTTCATTTGAATGGTCACACTTTAGGATTTCATCCACAGACTCAAAAGTTAGAACCACCTTGTACAGCATAATAAACAGCACCACGGGAAAGTACTGCTCAATAGCTTTCATTTGAATGGTCACACTTTAGGATTTCATCCACAGACTCAAAAGTTAGAACCACCTTGTACAGCATAATAAACAGCACCACGGGAAAGTACTGCTCAATAGCTTTCATTTGAATGGTCACACTTTAGGATTTTATCCACAGACTCAAAAGTTAGAACCATCTTGTACTGCATAATAAACAGTACCACAGGAAAGTACTGCTCAATAGCTTTCATTTGAATGGTCACACTTTAGGATTTTATCCACAGACTCAAAAGTTAGAACCACCTTGTACAGCATAATAAACAGTACCACAGGAAAGTACTGCTAAGTAGCTTTCTTTTGAATGATCACAATGTTGGATTTTACTCACGGACTGGAACGTTAGAACCACAGAACGCGACCTCCAGATTTGCGTGTGTAAGAGTAAAGGTTAAACACTGCATCATGTGTACATCTACATGTACATGTACATATACACGTATGCATCTGAAGAACTGAAGACATGAATAATACTTATAAAAATTGTTGTTTGCAGCTTTTCAAGAAGAATCCTCTAAGCCGAAAAGGACCAGGAAAGTCATATGGAGCCGCAGATGTCAAAGGCGAACCTAACACCGCTCTGCTTTCCACCATCTTGGTTCTTGGAACCTTCTTTGTGGCTTTTTACATGCGCAAGTTAAGGACAAGCCACTTTTTTGGAAAGAGGGTTTGTATATATTCAAGTCCTTTTTTTTGTCTGATGTAAACGAGAGGTCCTATCTGATGGTCGCCATTCTTGTCGCTTCTAAGGGAGCCAAGTACATCCAAATATTCCGATACTAATCAATACTAATCATGACATGATAAACATAGCCTGACAGACATTTCAACTACCTTGTACAGCATAATAAGCAGTACCAAAGGAAAGTACTGCTCAACAGTTTTCATTTGAATGATCACACTTTAGGATTTCATTCACAGACTCAAAAGGTAGAACCACCTTGTACAGCATAATAAACAGTACCACAAGAAAGTAGTGCTCAGTAGCTTTCATTTGAATGGTCACACTGAAGAATTTCATCAACAGACTCAAAAGTTAGAACTAACTTGTACAACATAATAAACAGTACCACAGGAAAGTACTGCTCAGTAACTTTCATTTGAATGGTCACACTTTAGGATTTCATCCACAGACTCAAAAGTTAGAACCACCTTGTACAGCATAATAAACAGCACCACAGGAAAGTACTGCTCAATAACTTTCATTTGAATGGTCACACTTTAGGATTTCATCCACAGACTTAAAAGTTAGAACCACCTTGTACAGCATGATAAACAGCATCACAGGAAAGTACTGCTTGGTAGCTTTCATTTGAATGGTCACACTTAAGGATTTTATCCACTGACTCAAAAGTTAGAACCACCTGGCACAGCATAATGAACAGTACCACAGGAAAGTACTGCTTAGTAGCTTTCATTTGAATGGTCACACTTTAGGATTTCATCCACAGACTCAAACGTTAGAACCACCTTGTACAGCATAATAAACAGTACCACAGGAAGGTACTGCTCAGTAGCTTTCATTTGAATGGTCACGCTTCAGGATTTGATCCACAGATTCACAAGATTGAACCACCTTATGCAGCATAATAGACAACACCACACGAGAGTGTTGTTTATATTTATTTTTGTTTTTCCTGAAGAGGTCTTATTCTGTCTTGTTGTCAACTTGTTTCTAGGCCAGGCGACTTGTCAGTGACTCCGGCATTGTCATCGCCCTGGTTAGCATGGCGGCCATTGACTATGCTCTGGGAGACAAAGTCATCACACCTCACCTATCCATTAACAACCCCCTCACAAACGGCTTACAGCCAACACAACCCGGCAGGGAATGGTTCATCAATCCTGGTGGTGTGAAAAAAAGCATGTCAATGCCTTGGATCTTTGCAGCCATTATCCCTGCAGTGTTTGTCGGTATCTTGCTGTTCATGGAAACCGAAATGACTGGCGTACTGTTAAGCAAGAAGGAGCACAAACTTCATAAAGGGCCGGGTTATAACTTGGACCTGTGCGTGGTGGGGGTCGTGTCGTTTGGCTGTTCGTTGATGGGATTGCCATGGATGTGCGCAGACACCGTGCGCTCTGCTTCTCACGTGAACGCGCTGTCCATCTGGAGCACCTCGCACGCGCCTGGTGAGAAGCCACGACTACTTGAAGTGAAAGAGCAGAGAGTCACAAACATTGCCATACACATTCTCATGGGTGAGTTCAGGGTTGTATCTTCATTTTTGATGATTAACTTGATGATTCTCCTTACCTTTATGATTGATAATGTATGGATATTGTGAGGAGAAATAACATGTTGATAACTGCATCTCATTTCCATTCTAAACTTCATCTTTGATGATTTTCTTTATTCTCTTAACCTATATGGTCGATTAGTATTAATATTGTAAGTAATATATCAAACATGAGACACAGTGTTTCATCACAAGATCAAACACCGAGAAGAGAGTTGAAAATACGACGCGCAGCGGAGTATTTTTGACGAACTTCGAGGTGTTTGATCTTGTGATGAAATACTGTGTCGAATGTTTGATATTACTTCTCAAACAAAATGATTTTAGAAGGAGAAATTAAGGATGCAAAAATGAGGAGTGTTTCATCTGATTTCCAAACACTCATTAAACATTAATTTCCTTTGTATTTTCTTCATGAATTATTAATGAGTTTGAGAAGGAGAAATAACATATTGATACCCCTATTTTCAGGTCTGTCCATTCTGCTTGCACCAGTACTGCATTTTATTCCCATGCCCATATTCTTCGGTGTCCTTTTGTACCTTGGTATATGTTCATTGTCTGGACTGCAAATGGTGGACAGATTTGTGATGATGTTTATGCCGTATAAACATCATCCTGATGTCGGATACGTTAGAACGGTAAGTCATGCCAGTAAACGACATAAAACCAAGAACGATAGTTGACAAAGGCTTTATAGCGGTTTTCATTCGAGTGTCGAAAGTAATTTCGCAGTTGCTTTGGTTTTGTCTTGCTACGCTCTGTGATTGGCTAAAAAATCTCGCACCACTTTCTCAACCAATCATAGGTTAAACCAAAACCATGACTTTCTGGTACGCGTTTTCCCGCGCTTGCCGCTGGCTGCAACACATGTATTTGCTACGAATTCTGATTGGTTCATTGGACTGTCTGCGTCTGTTGTGATTGGTTAGATTAGTTACTTTGGTTTTAGTTTTACGACAGTCAATTGAAAACTGCTCTATGTAAAGGATATGAAAAGAGAGAACGAGAGTTGACGAGGGTTTAATCTAATCTTATGCCTTTTATTTTCACGGGGATTAGTATTCGGGAAAATCGCCCAAAAATGGATGTTTTGTGAGCCATCAAAAACGAACTACCTCCTGACAACCCTTTATTGAGTGTTATCCCGACCCGCCGCTGAGGGTTTACACTAGTACCGAATCTTTCTTGTTGTCTTAAACAATCTTCTAGCTTTCTTCAACATGACGTGTAAATAAAAAAACAGCGTTACTTAGTGTTTCCTTTTTTATAGTTAAGCGAGAAATGTAATGCGAAGTCGCAAGGTCATGATCACTTACGTTTCCTCGTAGACGAGCCGAAACAACATGCATAACTTTTTTCAACGGACTGTTTCGCGCTGCACTCGTGCAAATCTTTCCATTGATCGGAAAGGGACTTTTAAGATACTAAAATAACAACTATTACAAATAATTCAAGCACAATTCTGCATCAAGCGACACACATACGGTACGGATAGGTTAATTTCGAGGGCGATTGAAACTGATTATGGTACTGATGTGAATTCATCTTTAATTTCCTTCGTCAGGTGCGAACGAGCAAGATTCATTGTTACACGATAATTCAAACTCTCTCTTTGGCTTTCTTGGTGGGTATCAAGTTATCCCCTCTAGCGCCATCATTCCCCTTCTTTATCATCTGCCTGATTCCTCTGCGCAAGCTGCTGACAAAGTTCTATGACGAGCACGAACTTGAGGAGGTAAGCTGACAATAACTTCACGGGAAGTTCAAGTTTGTATTTGTTTTCGTTAATTAGAGCGGATTTTCAATAATATCGAGTATCGAAAGTAATCTCGCAATTGCTTTGGTTTTGTATTGCTACGCTTTGTGATTGGCTAAAAAATCTCGCGCCACTTTTTTCAATCAATCAGAAGTAAAACCAAAACCAATCGTGACTTGCTCGCACGCGTTTTCCCGCGCTTCGCGCCGACTACATGTATTTGCTACGAGCGCCGATTGGTTCATTGGATTGTCTGCGTCTGTTGTGATTGGTCAGAGCAATTACATTGGTTTTGGTTTTACCACACTCAATTAAAAACTGCTCTTTGTGTTGTGTATTTGTTTTCGTTAGAGCGGTGTTCACTTAAGTGAAGTTTTGGTCTAGTTTTGGGTCAATTGAACTTTTTTCTCTCTAAAAATATATATTTTTTATTTACTACTATTCTCGTTTCCTCCGGCAGCTTGACAATTCAGAGTCAGAAGACGAAGACAGTGATTTTGAACTGTAACTTTCGCCGCGTGTTCAGTGCTGTATTACTCGCTTTGTTTGACTCACATTGCGTGACTTGCATAATGTGACTTTTTTGCGTGACTCACATTGTGTGACCTTCAACGTCACCGGTGAGATTGCATTGAAGAATCCCGTGAAGGACAAGCGTATATGGTGTACAGATATAAATGCCCTTGGTGTCAGCCGGGGTTGTGAACATGACTTCTGTAAACTTTTCAAGAACCGCTTGGACAAACAGCAGCAGCTTGTATCCAGATCTCTGTGTAAATCAGAATCAGCAATGGATTTATTACACAAACTTTTAACAAAACGCAAGGTTTATCGAACAGCTAAATATGTTTACTTTATTAGCTTATCCTCGCCAAGCTATGTCAGCCCGTGATGAAGGTTAATTCAGTATTTTTGCTTAACCAAAATATTGAGAGATTGGGCTTATCTTTTTTAAGCTATTTTGAATTTTAATACATGTCCATTTGCAAGAAACACTTGTTGTAATACGTAGTTTCCTTGAGTTGTACATTTTTGCCATGTTATTTCAAGCTTAGATTGTCCAAAAATAAGGGATTAGGGGAATAGCTTGATGTGTGTTATGTTTAAATTGTTTTATAAAGTCTTTAAAATATTTTGTGTTTAGAATTTTATCACAATGTTTTGTCAATTTGTTTGTTTCAGTAAATTATTGGGGATCATCAGGATGTTTACAACACTTTTCTTTGTTCTTGTTTTTGTTGTAACTTTCGAGATGTTATTTTTTAGCCCGCCATTGTTGAAATGTAAAATCCTTTATCAATGTTTATCACCCCAGCTTCCTATCACTACTGATAGTTTGAAGCATATTTTGTTGTCAAAAGTTTCCTTTTCATCAGTCTGCGTAGCAGGTGCAACAGAGAAATTTTGGGCACTAGTACGCGCGAGGGGTGAGGGGTACGCGCGAGGGGAAAGGTGCCGCTTGCTTGCCTGAAAGGCCTTTTCAAGTCATTCCCCCCCCCCCCCCTTTTCTTCCTCGAGCGTTCTCGAAACTCGTTTTGTTCGCCTGAGAATCCGTTAAAACTTTCGTTTCCTGTTCCTAGCAAAGTGACGTCTCGAAACCGACCGAAAACATTTGATACTGATGACCAACTACCCAGATATTTTCCGCGCTTCTGGTTGTTAATCAAAAAGCTCTTAAGAGCCATCTCGTGAATACGAAACAACGTCAGGTTAAGTCCACGGATCGGTTTTAATTTTCCATACTAAGTTTGAAGTCAAAGAATTGAAGAGTAAAACAGATTTAAAACGACCAAAACATCTTAGCGTGACATAAATATGCATTGTGTGAAACGAGACTGTCTAGACAACTGGATGATGTAATACACTGGGGAATTAAAACACAACAATCACCTTTAAGTAATGATCCGCAGAAGAAGGATAGCGCAGAACGGCAATGAAATGTCAAACACGATGGAATGTCAAAATTTTTCATTGTTACAACTAGTGATCTAATTGGCCTAGACTCAAAAACCGCTAAAAAGTTAAGGTTGAAGGTGCATTTTGTCTAATTTTTTTAAGGTTTCAAGTAATTTGAGACCCAATCGCACAACATACAATTTTTTTTAAAGAAATTGCATTTGGGGAACTTCATCAAAGAAGCGAAATTATTAGCTATTGTCTTCTGCTATTCTGATTGGTTAAGCACGTACATTTCCTAAAATTTATTTGACGCAAATGGATTTTCTTTATTTTTATAATGAAATATAATTATTAACCATCAGCTCCTCTATTCTTGAAATCAAAGATATTATATGTGGGAAAGAGCTAATGCCGCAGAACAATGAAGTTTGCTATCGTTCTTATGTGGAACAATACATACATACATACATACTTTATTGAGACTCCCTTCGACAGGTCTTTTCAGTCACAATGCTAACTACTACAGGAACCGCGGAGGGGGAGGGGCTGGTAGGGCCGCGGCCCCACCACTTTTTTGCGCCCCCGCCCCCCCTTTATTTTCAATTGTCGGCCCTCCCACTTTTCACCTTGCTCCGCGGTCCAAGTACTACATGTACATAATACTTTTAATTAAGAAAACTTATTTACAGTAATTTAATTAAATTCAAAATATATTCAAAATTATTTCATACAAAACATATTGTTAAAAAGTGTCCGCTTAAAACTATTAATATCTTTAGTGTTCTTAATATTATCGGCTAGCCCATTCCATTCCCTTGGACCCCGAAAGTAAAATGCCCTTTGTCCCGTTGACAATCTGTAACGGGGGACCACAAAATTGTTACACCCCCTTGTGTTCTTATTATGAACTACTGAACGTTTAATAAAATATTTACCTAAATAATTTGGAGCTAAGCCATTTACACATTTAAATGCTAAAATTAAGTCATTAAAACCTTCTCCGTAACATCTAGCCATTTAAGAGATCTCCGTCCCTGAGAGATGTGGTCAAACTTCCTTAAACCTAGTACAACTCTGGCAGCAAAATTTTGTACCAACTGCAGTTTGTGTAGGTTACGTTTAGATGTATTCCCCCGTACTGAAGAACAATAAAATAATTGAAAACAAAAACAAAGCTGAAAACAAAGCTATTTATAAGTAATAAAAGTGTTTTCTTATCTAAAAGGTGTTTAATACTTAACATCTAATACACTGGGAAATTAAAAAAAGTTTACGAGTGACTCTGTTCCTGTATACTTAACGCTTGGCGTATTCACGAGATGAAAATGAATCTCCTCTTGCATTTTCTCTTGCCTCGTAGTTTTCTTGTATCCAGTGAAAACAGGCTGTGAACAAGACGACCCTTCAAACAGCAAATCTGAGTGTCGCTATAAACACGATTGTACGTTGCCAGTTTAGGTCAGACTTTACTTGCAACAAGTAACATTTACGATTTATACATTTAGTTGTTTTGCGACTTTCATTGCGTTTGTACAAGTATGTTTTAGTGTTAATAAAAGCTTTGTGTACATGCGAGACTATTGATAGAGTGATTTTACTTAGACCGTGAAACAGTATTTTGCAAGTATCTTGGTGCCGAATTGTACTCTGTATTGATACTGATGTCTTCAAAAAATATACGTCTGCGAAGAAACCCGAAGCCACTTCCTTATAATTCCCTAAGCAGCACCGCGTCATCGCACTTGAAGAGGTCAGAAGAAGCTCTGCCAGGTTAAAGGGATGGTTTCACGGTTCGGCGCATGTTCACAGATTAAAATGCTTTATTCGCTTTCTTACCAATTGTACCGATTAAAAAACAGTCACATTTACTTCAATAATCACATACTATAATTAGTCTAAACAAAGCGAAGGATGACCAAAATTCATAGAAAATTTCAACGGATTACACCGACAAAGTCAACACTGAATAAAACCTTTGACCTGAAGGATTTATTCTACGCTCTGGTGGCTTTCATGGCGCACATGGGTTTGTATCCATTCAATCAGCTGACTGACCGCGACGGCCCCGACCGCGACATTTTCACGGGCAAATTTCCCGCCAGAGTTATCTACTCGCTTCCGATTGGCCTAAACCATGAAATTAAATGGGTTACGTCATAGCTTGCACATGCACCGAACCATTAAATTAAATGGGTTACGTCATAGCTTGCACATGCGCCGAACCGTGAAACCCTCCCTTTAAAGACAGGGTTCGCACGCGCCTTGAAAGTCCTTGAAAGTCCTTGAATTTCAAAATCAAAATTCAAGGCCTTAAAAGTCCTTGAAAATTGCAGTCAGTCCTGGAAAGTCCTTGAAATCGGTAGCTAATTTCATCCAATTCTAGAGTGCCTACTATGAAAATATATGCTACTGGCAGAACAGTAGCAACAATAAAAACGATCATTGCACCTCTCCGAACGTCCATAAAGCGCCCCACGCACATTGAATACATTTTCCTCTTCTTGGTTGTATTCATTGCTCTGATTGGTTCAATATCTGCACTGCTAAGAGCCAATGAAATGTTTTGTACTATTCGCTTTTTCCGCGAAAAGCCATGTGCTTCGAGTGCTTCGTTGTTTGCGTGGGAGTTGTTTGTTTGCATGTTGTTTCACGAGTTAAAGATTTACAACAATGGGCAAGTGTGTTTTCAGCGACTTGTGGCTTCAAAAATGCTAGGAAAGTTCTGGAAGGTGACTGTGATTCCCTTTTGGAACTATTTAGACAATTCATTACGGAAGTCTCCTCATCTTCTCGATCAGAGTTCAAAGACTATGATCCTAACAATGATAGACTTGATTCCTTTCTGTATCTTCACATGGGACAGAAGCAAAGCTATCAATCGTTGTGGAAAGTAGTCGCACACCTACTGATATTATCACACGGCCAAGCCAGTGTTGAAAGAGGATTCTCAGTCAATAAGCAGCTGGAAGTTGAGAACCTTCAAGAGCGTTCGTTCGTTGCTCAAAGGCTGGTACAAGACCATGTACAATCTGTGGGAGGTGTCCTTGCTGTTTCAATCAACAAACCTCTCCTTTGGTCAGCTGCAGGAGCTAGGCAGAAGTATTCATTGTATCTTGATGAACAAAAGAGAAAGAAAACGGCTGAGGGTGTAGAGCTTAAGCGAAAGGAGTTAGTGGATGAACTTGATGAACTCAAAACAAAAAGAAGGCGTTTAGAAGCTGATGTTGATTGTCTTGTTAAATCGGCAGACGAGTTTGCACAGAAAGCAGAAGATACTGGTAGACTTGAGTGGATTACAAAGTCAAATAGTTTGAGGAGAACTGCAAAAGAAAAGGAGACGACTCGCAAAGACCTGGAGGACAAAATTGCTAATGTTGTGGATGAACTAAAAAAGACATAGACTTTTACCTCTCTGGTTGGCACACTCTCTACCACGAGCAGCGGATTATCGCTTGATTTTGTAGTGTGTGGAGTCCTTGAAAAATGGAAAATGTGTCCTTGAAAGTCCTTAAAAAGTCCTTGAATTTTTACTCCAAAAAAGTGTACGAACCCTGTAAAGATAAAGTTCTCTAAGGAGTGTAACTGTTGCTTGAGCTCTGTACAAGCTTTGCGATCTTCCAAATGTAAAGAAACGGCGGGAAATTCAGAATAAGATATAACATCTTTAACTATGTCCCCTAAAATATTTATGTTACCATATAGTGTTTGCAAGCGACGTCATAAAAATTCAAAAATCTAAAGTATACATCCTACAAAGCTATGTCTAACATGGTATGTGGATACCAGTGTTATGATCTTTCACAAAAGGTTTCAGGTTTTAACAATGTTTTGCTACCGATTTATAAAGGTTTTCCGTCACGCTATTTCAAATAAGCCGTAAAAATAACCAAAATTAAACCAGTTAAGTTATTTTTCATTTATAGATGCTTATAAGCCGATTTAATGGCACTTATAGTGAATACAGTATTTTGTGATGAGATTTTTAGTGTAATTGAGACTTTGAAGTTTTAGCCGCCATGTTTATTACTAACTCGTTCGCCTATAGCTCTCGAACGAAATGGACCACTTTCAAACGCCATTTTCCGTTGATACTTGGCATAAAGCATCTTTAACCAACAAACAATCAAAGCCATATGGTAACTTTCAGAACAAGCGCTCTGGCGGAAAAAAATTCAACCTCGAAATATCTTCCCATACAAAAAGAAACCTAAAATAGACCAAATTCAAGCAAAATTTGCGACCGGTTCCACATTAAGTAAAATTTCGGGAAAGGTCTCATTCTTTCCATTGATATCTTATCTGCAAAAGCCATTTGGTAACCTTTAAGAAACTTAAGTAATAAACTCGAAAACTCGCCAAACGTATGCGCTGTTGGCCGTTTTCAGGTCATTTTCCTTATTGTTAACCGCTTTGCATTCTGATTGATTTTGAAATTTCGCGCGGAGCACGCATAAAAGTCCCGGATGTGTCGCGGCATTCTGGGCGATGTTAAAATTTGGCCCAGATGTGTTGTTTAAAACTCTCTACAATATCATAAACATTTTGGAATCAAAAACTGCATCTGAATTTTGATATGACATCAGTGAAAACACTCTATAGTATATATAAATACGATAATTGTACATAGATAGTTAGCAATTACAATTGTTAGAATATTTAGAGTAACACCTCCATGACCTCCCACATTTCAATCTTGTGTTACGTTGTGTTTCTACAAGTAAGTAAAGGAATAGCATTCCTTTAGTTTAAAACATTTTGATCAGCAATACTATTACCTTAAACATGTGCAATCTGTTCTTATAACTTAAGTTCTTTCTCGGTGTTTAATAAAGTAAAAAAGTATGATGAGTTCACATGTAAATCTGTAAAAGCGTTAGTTTTTTAACGGCTATGTTAGTTTGTGATTGTTTTTATCAAAGCACCAATTTCTTTCTTACTCTTTTTCGTTTTGCCGGATATGTCCTTTTAGACGAAATCTTTATTTATCTGTAACCGATTATACGCCTCGGTAAACTTTTCAACGATGAAACTCTGCACCAAGCCTGGGATCTCCTTCTCATATGGACATTTCAGTAAGTCAAGAATCCGTCTGATATCCTCCCGAGCCGCATATATGAATTCATCACGTGCACCCAGCCACAAAGCTATTCTCGCTTGAACAAGCAGCCTGCTGTCCAGCGGTAGGAGAGCAACGGAACTAACAACGAATCGAGACTCCAGCAACGGATCATAAAACATTGGTGGAGTGACCAAGGAGTTATTAAATACATAGGAGTTAAATTTGAGGAATTCTTCTCTCTCTCCAGGCAGTTGTCGAATGGACGAGATAACGTCTTTAAGGACGTTCGCGCTAATTGTTTATGCGCATCCTTACTGCGCACGCAATTCATGTCGCAACGCCATGCTTCGTCATGCACGAGCGCGCGCGCAAGAGAAGAAAATCTAAGCACATAAAGAGCTTATAGCGGTTGCGTTAACTTTGCTTAGATTTAACTCGCTTGGATGGTCGGTGACCCCCAAATTTTTTTTCATAGATAATTTTCTTTGCCAATTCTCGACAGATTGTGAAAAAATGAACAAAAAATCAATGTAGGAAGTTTAAATTGTTTCCATTTTTCTACCCGCGCGCCATCGAATCCTGCCAACTTGCGGCTGTCAGAGTTTGCAAATGCTGTCGTTTAAAGATGAAATTTACTTCAAGAAACGTCACCAGTTGAATGAATTTGCTGAACAGACCTACAAGCATAAAATTTGGGAAAGAAAGTTGCATTTTAGAGATTCATTTGCAATATTTTTAGACTAACAGACATTGGGATCACATCCCGTAAGGAAGACCAATTTTTCAAAATTAGGGTCGCCTTTCAGATAGCTTATCTCAGAAACGAAGTCGGTGACCCCCTAATTTTTTTGCGTTTCTGACACAAGTAACTCATAACCTAGCTGTAGCAAAAGTTTTATAAAAAAATCAATGTTAGAAGATTTTCGCGCGAACGTCCTTAAATGATACGGATCTCCGTTCTCGAAGGAACTCAAATTTAATTGTTTCCAATTCCCTGAGCAGCACTGGGTCATTGTGCAAGGGTTTGAGAAACTTTGCCATGGTAGAGATAAAGTTCTCCAAGGAGTCTAACTGCTGCTGAAGCTCAATGCAAGCTTGGCGATCCTCATCAATTGCCGCCAAGACATCTTTAAGATCTAACTGTTGCTTAATCGTCTCATCTTTGGAATCTGCCATCGCACCTTCTGCTCTTACTGCGCCTGCTGCTGCCTTTGCAATCCAGAACAGAAATTGTACAATTTCAGTCAGGCTCGGCAATGTGTTGTATGTATGTTTCTGTAGCTCTCTTGTAGTGCGCGCCCTTATTCGAATCCATCGGAGAAGAGCGTTATGCAGCTCTACGCGTAGTCTGTGAAGCTGTGCAAACTGCTCTCTAATTTGATTGAGCGATTCTTGGTTTTCGGGGAGATCATTGGCACAGTCATCGTTTTCCATAGATGCTGGATCAGCAACTGCAAAAGGATTTAACACGTTTAACTAACTTTTACAATTCCGTTCCCCATACCCACCCCCTGAGGCTGATATCGCCTCGTCGGTTGCAAGCAAATATATAGGGTGACTTTGGGTAGCTCGTATTGTTCAGCAAAAAGTTATGTTTTTAACATCCTGCATATTTCTTGCTTGAACTGAAATCGGTCCGATTATTTGATATGCAACGGTTCGGTACGTTTACACCGAAAATTTCCTGATATTGTTAAACTTCATACTTGTCTCTTTTTCTTCGATCTCTTGTGTGATCCTGAACCCTCCAATTTAATCACACCGCTGTTATCAGAACAACATAGCTTTACTACTCGTAATGCCTCTTTAGAACAACTTTATATTCCCTTTTATAGAACAAACATTAGAAAGTTCTCTCCTACCATTATTGGGCGATATTTTTGGAACGATCTTCCCCTTTCCATCCGCTCTAAGCCTACTAAAAAACTATTTGAGAAATCTCTTTTCATTCATTACTTATCCCAATACTAGATTGACTTAGTTGCTTTATCTACTCGTACTTATATACATAATTATTGCTTTCATGTGTGTGTATGTGTGTGCGTGTGTGTTTATTTGTTTATTGTATGTTATTAGCATTTTCTCTTTTTATCCACTTAATTAAATATCCTTTATATTTTCCAACTACGAGGGCAAGGTATTAGTTTAACTATTTTTTGCCCCTTTTCTCTTTGTTTCTTAATTATTCATTGCTGTAAACTTGTTAATTTTTGGAGAATAAAATAAATAAATAAAACCGAAAGTCCAAACCTTGATTATGACTTTGACGTAAATGATTATCAGCTATTATTACTCATGCGCATAGCGCGCATGAGGTAAGGTTCCGGCTTCGTTTTTCTTGTTTTTATTATTATTATTTTTTGTGTCACGATTTGGCATGCAAATTTATGCACGCATATTTTAGTGACCGGGTCCTCGATCGAACGGCAGCCATTTTTGTAGAATATGTTGGTGGCGCTCGGCATGTGCTTGGTTTTTAAAACCGTAGTTTCGTGTCATCGCATTAATAACTCACATTTAAAAGATTCAAAATGAAAAGAGAAAGCTTTAAAGAATACCCAAGGCCGCTATAGTGGAGAAAAAGGAGAGCTTTCAGCAACTAAATCTTGCTTCGAGGACATTCATACGCTTTTATCAGTGTGGCGCGATCAAAACCGAAGAAGCAGAGTTTTAAAGAATTTTCATACAGACGAGGGACTTACCGTAAAAGAAATTACAATTTTTGGTAAGAATTTATGTTTATATCAATTTGTGATTCACTTTTTCTTTGTGTTCTGGTTAGTTTTAGAGAAATTTTTATAAAACATGCTAAACTTCAATCGTAATGACATCTGATATTATGTAAACAAAATATCTAACTTCACATGCGTCGCCTAATACGCAAAGATGTCTGTGTATGTTTTGCAATTTTCATTTCCAAATCGGTTTCTAGGGCAATTTTCGATACAACTGGTGTATTTTATTCGAAAATTAGTCATACTTGTAATTCTAGACCGAGTAAAAGTTTTTGTGCACGGTCGCGTAATTCTGTTATTGAGATTCGCTAAAATTGAAAAAATAGCCCGGTCGTTTGCTGATTTCATTGCTTTTAAAAGTAGTCTTTTCAAATGTAACGGAAATAAGTCAAGGTTTGGAAAATAAAAGAGGAGTGTGATCGGGAATCAATAAATTAAATATTCAAAGCGAGTACAGAAAACGTGTTTTAGCGTGTTCTTTAGCATGTCACGCAAAATTCGTTGAGGGGGGAAGGGGTACGTGCCCGGTTCAAAATAAACCATAAAACTTTCTTCCGCAAGCGCATGAGTGTAGGCTACAATAGTAGCCTCTTGTTCAAATTTAAATTGCTTCTATCCCATGAGATGTTAGAACGTTTAGGCGAGCGTCCAACATTGCCATCCAACATTGCCATCGAACAAGTGTTGGCCAACAATGTTGGGACGTTTAGCCATAGCAGACGTTCATCATTACCATCCAACAAATGTTGGCCAACAAGAAGCTCTGTTTAGCCACGTGTCCAACATTGCAATCCAACAAATGTTGGCCAACACTAACATGTTGGGACGATTGGCCGGGCGTTCAACATTGCCATCCAACAAATGTTGGCCAACAATGTTGCGATGTCTATCCACGCGTCTAACATTGCAATCCAACAAATGTTGGCCAACATGTTGGTACGTTTAGCCTGGCTAACAATGTTAAAAGTGCCCCTGTAATCAAATTTTTGATTTTCTTTTTTTTACATTTTCGTGTACTATTAGACTTTCTTACTCATCTTGCCAAATTTCAATCCATTACGAACATCAGAAGTCATTTTATTTTAACATTTATTTCCGAGAATTTACGGCCGCCATTAATCAACCTTGTTTCAAGGCTTGGTTGCGAATGGGAAAAAGTGACGTCAAAGACTCAAACATACCTCACGGGTTGAAATTATAATAACAATAAGCATAGAAAATTGCACGAAGAACAAGTCCAAAGTTTTTGTTGCTTTTCGCGTGATTTTCAATACTTATTGTTATTATAATTTCAATCCGTGTGGTATGTTTGAGTCTTTGACGTCACTTTCTCCCATTCGCAACCAAGCCTTGGAACAAGGTTGATTAATGGCGGCCGTAAATTCTCGGAAATAAATGTTAAAATAAAATGACTTCTGATGTTCGTAATGAATTGAAATTTGGCAAGATGAGTAACAAAGTCTAATTGTACACGAAAGTGTAAAAAATTGAAAATCAAAAATTTGATCACAGGGGCACTTTTAAAACATTTAGCCGGGGCTTTACACAGAGAGAACAGAGTAAAACACCGGGAACTCTTGATACTATTAGCACGACAAGGTAGGAGACAACCGACAACTACTCGATCATCTGAACTAAGACAAGGTGTTGAGCACAGCCAGCACATGATTTTGCCAGTTTAAAGATCCTGGCTAGTGGTCCTGCGGGTTGGTGTCCTCCCTGGGCTTAGCTAACCGAGCTAACCAAATTTTATGGCACTTTTAACTCCCCACTTTGCACCTTTAATTAATATAAAGCCTTATCTACTGGACATACAAGTGTGACTATCATACTTACCTGGAGATTTCAAGACACCCTGTCGACAAGCTGTGTACTCCTCGATTAAGCGATGCTTCTTTAGAAAGTTTTCCGCTACAAGGAATGTTTGTTCCATTTCATTTACCTGACCTGTACGGTAGGTTTTCCAGAGGTCCTTAAGGATCATTTTTGCTTCTTCTGTACGTCATGGTTTAAAAAAATTGAATAAGATGTGGGTTTCAGAAATAGTTCTTAAAATAAATATCCAGGACATAAGACGGGGAGAATCTCACGTGTTTCTGTGTCCCATTCATGCCATCTGATCATAGTAATTTATGGAATACATTTGAGGCATTCTCAAGGCGGATCTTGGGAGAAAACAACGTTACCACTTATTTGAAAACGGTCCTGCACGGACTAGTGCTATTCAACTGAGCTAGCTAGGCAGTGGGTTTCATGCTCAATGCATGCGAAATCCCACCAACTTATCATGCGACATAAATCAAGATGACAACAAACTATAGTCTTGTACCCAGACTGTTAATTTTCTTGGAAGAGTAGATCGGGGTACAAGATTAGAATCCCAATTCAAAACGGAAATAAAAGGGTCTAAACAGCTTCATTCGTGACAGGTGCAGAAATGGAGTTAAAGAATGAAGCACGACGAAATATAGTAGCCAGATCTGAGTCATTAGAATACTGGGAAAGTCTCCCATCTGTGAGCGCACTTCCCAATTATTCCTGCATGGAGCTTTGCGCCAGAGGGGAAGGAGTCTAGCCCTTCCCTCGGTAGCCTGCGAATACAGCCACCGCCTCTCATTGCTCCCAACCGATGAAAGGAGGCCGTATTCGCAGGCTATTCCCCCTGAGGCCTGCCGAGGTTTTTTAACCCTGCCACAAAGGGCCATGCTTAAAAATCGATAATATCTGCAAAGATGTCAATTTTAAACCTACCTCCAGTAGACTGAGAGCGGGCATCTGAGGACGCCAATATGTCAAGTAACTCGCGATGATACTCTTCGAGTTGATCTTTGATGTCTTGGGCTCCCCTTTCCATCATGCGCGATGTTTCTTCACTGAATTCCACCTGGAAATCGTTCAGGTTTGTCTTCAAAGACTTCAAATGATCTATCCCTTCTTGAGTTGTTGTTTTAAGTTCCTCCACCGATTTCTTAACATCCATATCGTTCTTATACCACCTCTGCAGTTCTTGTACATTTCGTTCGTCATCTGCCGTAAGAGGGTCCTTTCGAAAGTTATCAATGGCCTCCTGCCATGCAGTTTTCTTCTCACCACTGATCTGTGCTGCAATTCGCACAAGGGCTTTACTGATTTTCTTCCAAAGGTTCAGAAACTTTTTATCTGGGATCTCCATCTGGTTCACGTGACCATAAACTGAGTTTCGGTAACATTTTATCCTTACTAAGTCTGCAGTTAAACTGTGGTCTTTACTGGCTGGTAGTGCATCCCATCCGGTGGTTGGAGGGGTGAGGCTGGTTATTGTCCTCAGCAAACGGAAGAGCAGAGTAACATCGAAATCTGCTGACTTCCCGTAAACCCCTGGGGAGGGGTAAACACAGTTCCGCTGTGGCTTGGCGAGTCTTGCTTTGAGCTGTTTCTTTGTGGCAGGATTGCTCAGAATTGTGGGAAGGTTACTTGGTGGGTAAATGGCGTCAAATTTCTCCCTCAGTAGACTGGTGCCTCCACTTATTAAAAGTCGTGCGAGGCGCTGAAAATTTGCCTTTCCATCCGTTGAACGCAGGGCTTCATCCGGGTCCGGGGCAGCTGCCATTCCATAAAAGAGGCCTGTGTATTTACGAATAAATACTCCAGTGAAATGACAAATAAAGGCCGTAGTTAACAAGGTACGACATATGCTTTATTGATGGCTAGACAAATTCGTTTGTATTTTCAATGATCTAATAAAATCAGAAGACACGCACCGTTTGTCAAAACAGTACAGATGCAACCCTTGATGACCAAAAATATCAGTCGATCACACAATTATCACATTTGACAACAAGGATAGACAGTACTGTGGTTGCACTTGGCTCCTTCGGGCCCGAAAGCTATGTTTTTAATGTAGTTTCTAACAAAAGGCGTTGGAGTTTTTATCCGACAAATTAGCTTAAGTTTGTGTAAACTGTAATAAACGTAAGATTTTATTACTTAGCTGTCAAAATCAACAACAATCGAATCTTTATTGGTAAACATTCTGCACGTAACACAGCTTTTCGGGTCCGAAAAGTTTTCCGAGACTTTCGAAAAACGCACGCCAGGGCTGAGTAAAGCGCTAGACGAGAGACTGGTAAAGAGGACAAAAATGCGACTGAGTAGGGTGGGGGCAATGGTGTTACGTGACCCTTCGTCCGATGGAAAAGTGAAACACTACTCCATTAAAAGCTGGCACTTTGAGCGTTAGGCCTTCGCCAGAGCAAACCAATTGTACACAAGAACAGTCAGTATTTTAGCTCGAGTCCGCCGAAAAAAAAAACACGGCGAAAGCTGAGGCGCCCTTTTCTCGAAAGTCCCGAAAACTTTTCGGACCCGAAAAGCTGTGTTACCTGAGAATGTTTACCAATAAAGATTCGGTTTTTGTTGATTTTGAAAGCTAAGCAATAAAATCTTACGTTTACTACACAACTTTAGCTGATTTGTGAGCTAATAACTTCAACGCCTTTCGTTAGAAACTACATTTAAAAAATAGCTTTCGGGCCCGAAAAGTCTTGGGGACTTTTGAGAAAACGCACGCCAGGAGCGCTCTAGTGCTTCGCGCCACACTTCGCGAGTATTGCGCTTCTAGAGTCGCCCTCGAGCTTTAGTGAGAAAAACTGACTGTTTTGCAGTCTAAGAAATTGTGGCCGTTGTGTGTAGCTAAGAGCGGTTTTCATTTGAGCGTCGTAAAACCAGAACCGCAAATCCAAAATCACTTTGGCCAATCACAACAGACGCAGACAATCAAATGAACCAAGTTGAAAAAGTGGCGCGAGATTTTTTAGCCAATCACAAAGCGTAGCAACTCAAAACCAAAGCAATCGCGAAATTCCTTTCCACACAATTGAAAACTGCTCTTTATTGGTCGAAAGAGCTACGCTATTGGTCGATTCATGGTAACCTTAACACGTGAATAAATTAGCTGAATTTTTTACATGTTTTTGCGGCTTTGTGTTGGGTGGAATGCTTTATACGGAGACTAAATCGTCGAACGATTGATTTCGATTCAATCTTTGTCATTTCTTTGACAACTCGTAGATGATCATAGATAGTCTAAATCTTCGCAGAAACGATCAGCTAGGTCAATGTATATCTTTTTGTTTCTCTTTTTGTATGTCTTTTCGTATGTCCTTTCATTTGCAAAGCCGGACAAATCTGTAAACCGAATTAAATATTAAACCGCTGAATAATGAGGGCGACAGCAAAATATGCACACTGTTGTGTAAATACAGGGTCCTTGGAGTGAGGGGGTTTTCGAGTGGCATCAAGGGTGAATTAATAGCCAAAATGTGAATCAAAGGAGGCATCACACTGAAGTATCAATCAATCTCATGGACATATACTACAAAATTACATGCAAATGACAACAGCCAAAAAAGGCGGGAAAACGCGTGTGACTGTATCGGTTTTCGCGCCCAAAATTCTTGTTATTGTCTATATGTTAGTGAATGTCTACAATGCGCTTGAGTTTGCTTCGCTGCAGAATTTGGTTGAAACCTGTAGTGAAATCGTTCTTCGGCTCTTTAATTTGATAGAGCTGGTAACTGACAATCCCTGAACTAATTTCTATTCTGTTAATAAGGAAAACGACTCTCAGAATTGTATAAATGGGACACGAAAATCCATTCGGGACAGTTCCAACCGGGAAAACAGGGTTACCTTTTGAGAAGTTCCGGGTTGTTTTGGAGATCAGTCCCAGTGGGGCGAACCGAAAAAGCGTTTACTATTCACCGTCAAACCGAAATTTTCAGAATTTTTTACTTAATGGAAAGCGTCCCATGTGTGAAATTTTCTTGTCTCTTATGTTGCCCTTTTTAAGTTGGGACTCAACCTGAACGCCCTTTTCCGCCACTTAACATGGCTTGAATGGAAATATCTCGTTCACGTTTCAAGCAATCCAAAAACTCTATGCTCATCTCAAGAATCTATCTATGTTATGGGGTGTAAAATTTTGGGTGATTTTTGGGTATGTTTGGGAGCTGAGGAAATAGTTTTTCTCAAAGGATTTGTAAAATCAGTTAGAGAAATAAGAAATATTGAAGATTAAATGAAGTTTTAAAATTGGAATTTGTAGTTAATAATTAATAGATGGACACCAAAATAGTATACTAGCAACCTGGGGTGCTCTTGCGTGGGTATCAACTGTCTGTTAAGGTGGTCAAACACGAGGGGTCATGTAGCAGGGACATGTCGCAGCGACATGTAGCAGCAACAAAAATTTGTGTAGTACACACTGAAGGACATGTAGCAGGGAGTGTAGCGGGGACATGTAGCAGGGAAAAAATCATAGCGCTTGCACACCACATGAAAATGTCGCGGGGACTTGTCTCAAGGACATGTTGCAGCGACACGTCTCCTCGTGTGAACTGATACTATCATAATTGTCCAACACCAATTTTGGGGACATTTTGTCCTCGCGACATGTCCCATGAAGTTCAACAAGTTGAACTCCGTGAGACATGTCGCGGGGACAAAATGTCCCCAAGATTGGTGTTGCACAATCCACCGTAGGAAAAAAGATGGTGGCTGTTCATTTTACCACAATACCTTGTGGACCTAACACAGCACATAAGGCACAAAGAAAACCAAATTTTTACAATATTTGTTCCAGTACTAAGGACAATGTGTAGACTAAGTTTGAAGATTTTATAACTTTTCTTTACATTTTTATGAACATTGTTAAGGTTTTTATGCGCTAAGAATTATGGGTAAATGTACCAGTCGCCATCTTTTTTCCTACCGAGGATTATGATAGTATTAGTTAACACGAGGGGATGTGTCGCTACAACATGTCCCTGAGACATGTCCTCGCGACATTTTCATGTGGTGTGCAAGCGCTATGATTTTTTCCCTGCTACATGTTCCCGCTACACTCCCTGCTTCGTGTCTTTCAGTGTGTACTACACAAATTTTTGTTGCTGCTACATGTCACTGCTACATGACCTCTCGTGTCTGACCACCTTTAGTGTTCCAAAAATCATTTTCTTTCTTCCATCCCTTCTTTAAACCTCTTAAAATTTCATTCAAATTTAGGTTGAGTCCTGCCGTAATGGAACTTAAATTACTTTAGGCAAGGTATTAAATTAAATCCAATCCTCAACGTGCAGACATACGACAGTGCAAAACCGATTTCGGATAAATTGGTTGCATAAAAAAGTGGGGGACTTATACCCCCCAGCCCTCCCCCCGCGCGAGGTCGCTGTTGTGCATAAAACCCACTGCTGTATAACAGTTTATTTCGTTTTACAATATCAATGCTTTTGGACTACTTTACGGCCACTATTTTCGCTAAAGCAGAACTGGTACTTGATCGCAATTTTCGTCCCACAGTTTCAAGATCATAGTTCGAAAAATAGCGATAAAAATAATGTGAAAACAGTGTAGAATACAGGGCCTTACATTGCGAATCAGTGAAGCGCGATGTCTATGTTGACAAACTGCATATATTGTCTGCTGTTTCTGTTCGCTCTAAATTAAATTTGTGCCTTTTTCCTTCAAAAAGCTTCTCTATCTGCCAACAAGTTTCAAAGGAAAGGTTTTGTATAATCGTCGTGTTTTAAAACAGAGGTCGACGAAGACTCGACTCGTATCAAATATTTTACAGCTTGCAGTCAACCTTTCAGTTTCGAAACTCACAATTTGCCCCCTTTCCTACACTTTACGCGGGTGTAAAACATTAATTAAAAGGGATTTTTGCCTCACGAAAGAAAAATAAACGCAATTTAGTCAAGAAATCCATCATAGGAGTATGAAATAATGAAACAAATAGTGTAATTTCTCACCTTTATGCTGCTTTACTGACTTTCATGTTTCCTTTCGCTTCTTCGGCGAAGGCGGAAGTGCGTTTGTAGCAGCCTAGTCCCCAGGCGTTCTCGGCTCGGTCAAACCTGGACTCTACTTTGAGCCGTGACGTCACCGAGAGAGCCTCGCCTACCCCGTCCCAGACTTCGCGCGGACAACGGCGCAAGAGAGAACGCCTAGGGACTAGGCTGCGTTTGTAGGCCATTTGCACGATGACGTCATATGACTACAACTACCAGAATCTTTCAGTTTTTTCTTTTGTAGTGCTATTGTTTTTTAAACTGCACTGGGATTACAAAATTTAAATAAGAAAGGAAAAACGAAATGAATTCTGGTAGTTGTAGTCAAATGACGCCATCGTGCAAATGGCCTATTGCGTCAATGGGCAAACAAACAAAAAATGAAATAGTTGATCATTTACCATTCATTCATTCATTCATTCGTTGATCATTTATGAGACAAAAGAAACAATAAACGGGGTGGGTTGGGGAGGATGATTGCTGTAAAGAAGAGACTATAATAGACTGAGACTATGATCATAGTTTCTTGCTGAAAACTACGCAAGGACAATAATAATAATAATAATAATAATAATAATAATAATAGAGAACTTTAATTATAAAACACAATTTATAAGTTTACAATAAATTCCTTTACAAAGCCTTTAAAATGTATGTATACCTACATGTATATGAAAAATATATCAATAAAAGACTAAAAAAAAGATAGTACAATTAATGTAAAGTATAATTACATTATCAGATTTCTGAACATCAAGAGCACTTCCTTAAAAAAAAACCTATATTACATCTCAACTGGCCGATCAACTGCAACTGCAACACTGTAAATCCTTGGCAACCTAGGTCCTGGGTACCCTAACGTAACTTATGTCTGGTTATGTTGACTTATGAATGCAACAAAACCTCATCTTACTAAGAAAAATCACCAAAAGTTAAAAAAAAGAAAACTACAAGAAAATAAAAAAAAAATAGAAATAGTGTTCTCAATGCCTTATTAATGAATATTTGCGTGTCCTTTTTCGATATCAACAAAATAATAATAATAATAATAATAATAATCAATTTATATAGCGCTTTTTATATTAGATATTCAAAAGCGCTTTATAACGTAAAACAAAAGTGCAGTTAACAGTATAATAATAAAAATAAAATGAATAATTAATGACTGAGATAAATAAAAAATAAAATAAATAAACGTCTGGATATATAACTATATAGAGCGTTTTCACTTGACGTCATAGCCGCCATATTGGTGTTCCCGTACAAAAGAATTTTAATTAACTTCTTTTGTTAGGAACACCAACATGGCTGCCATGGCCAGTGTCATTTGAGTCCCACGGGACTGAAGGTCACGTGAGTGAAAACGCTCTATAAGAAAATGTATTCTGCGGATCAGGATCAGCAATGGACTTTCAAACTTTTTACATCCTCGCATAGCTTTCTGCCAGCCCTTATGAAAGTTACTTTTGCCTAACCAAAACAATATTTAGCTGTTCGACCCATGACAATCCCTTGACAAACTGTTTCTCTACTGCTGACCGAGGAGTAAGCCCGGGGGAGGGTGGGTACTCCCCCAAAATACCTATACGGGTATGTGCCGCCCAACGGGGTCGTGATTTTGGGACTCCTGATCTAGAACGGGGTATCCATTTTAGAGACGTTTCCTAGAACGGGGTATAATATTTCGAACGCACGAAAGCTTCAGCCTTTCAGCAGCCATTTTTCTAGAACGGGGTATCATTTTGAGTGCAAATTCTTTCTAAAACGGGGTCCAAATTTGGAGACCAGGGCGGCACATACCCACCCAAAATATACCCGAGTAACCCCCCCCCCCCCCCCCCCCGGGTGAGTAAGCGAGATCGAGATTGGGCTTATGAAGTCGGTCAAGTTTAAATACAAAAGATATCGTTTATTCAAGCCTTTTTTCCTTAATCTTATTTTTTCAAGTCTTTTTTAAAAGATGATAAGCGTTGCTATACTGGGATGAAAGATTATTGCTTGGCTTAACATAAGGGACCGGTCATTATTTATTGGGGGGGGGGGGGGGGGGGAGGCCCACTCCGTTTTTTAAGCTTGAAGCCCCACACTAAACTGGGGGTCACAAAAAAATGCGACCCTTCCCATCGGATAAAGACACAAAAATAAAACAATTACTAGAACAGTGGAATCCCGTTAATACGGTCACCAACGGGCCATGAAAATTTGGCCGTATTAACGGGGTGGCCGTATTAACGAGGTAGCCGTATTAACGAGGTAGGGTCAAATTTCATGACTGGTCTATGTTTCTTTTTCATGTCAGGAAAGTAAATTGCTGTTGATTACGTTAACGACAGAGGTCAATGACATGACAAGTTACAGGCGTTGTGAATAAATACAGTATTGTTTCTCAAGTACTGTACAGTATTTGTTTTGTTTGGTCAATAATTAATGCGTATTTGGTTCGAGTGGCCGTATTAACGGGGTAAAATTATAAAGGATTATACAGGTGGGATTTCAGAATGTGGCCGTTGGCCGTATTAACGAAGTGGTCGCATTAACGGGGTTTTATTATAAGAAAATGTATGGGCATTTCGCCGGGACAAAGAAAAGTGACCGTAATAACGAGGTGACCGTATTAACGAAGTGACCGTTAGGCGGGGTTCCACTGTAAATAACAGATTTATGTGCATTTAACAGAATGTCAAATGTTGTTTTTAAAGCCGTTTTGGAGAGATTTAGCATCAAGCTGTACAACAAATTAAAAGGAAACCATAAACCCTTTCACACGTAAGGTTGTCTCTCTCTTATATTGAGTACAGTGGAAGCTCTCGTAAGCGGACACCCTCGGGACACCTTCGGGACGCGAAAAAGGTGTCCGTAACTGGAGCTGGCCGCTTTCGAGAACGGTTCTCGTAAGCGGCCACTAGAGGTGTAAGGGATAGATGACTGCTAACGGGATCTTTCCCAGCTAACAATAAACATTGGGAATGCAAAAAATACCACCGTATTAAATGATTGCCTTATTCAATGCCGTGATAATGGCGATAACTGTTTACAGTGCTAAATACTGTAGTACTAGGACTGACCCGTGATTAAAGAACAAATCACAGTGAAATCATAATAATATTGTAACCAACATTAACATAACTGTTTCACTGCAACAAAATGCAGTGATACAGTTTTCAAATGTTGAGTACTGTGTCTTTTATAGTCACGCGGGCCCAAATCTACAGCAATGCGCATCACGATAGGTAACTGCGGATGGAAGACTGCTTCATAGAATTCAAAGATAGATTAAAGTTGCAAGTCCATCAAAATGTCTCTGCCATGGCTAAAATCGAAACTTGAGTGCCTTGGCTGTACTGTTGTGTTGACGACGTTGTAATTCAGGCCTGTCACAAGCAAACAAGTGGTGTTTCGAAATCAAAACAAACACTAAAATATGGCACTGTAATCAGTGCACTGCAAAATCATTGTGACGAACAGCGATGTGAAGTTGATCGATTTTAAAAAGAAAAAAAGGCTATTTTTTCTTATTTTCTCATGATCATCTTCGAAATCGTTTCTATCCTGTTCTCTTCGTTTGTCATTGTCAGCATTTTGCCTTTATCGGCATCATCATTCCCATCTTTGACATCAAACTCGTTTAACAGCCTTGATCCTTATAAGATTTTCAATTGAGTCTTTCGAAAGGAATTCGCATTTCCTCTAGTTTTGTTTTATTGTGCTCAGCGATTAGTTAAAAAAATCGCGCCACTTAGAGGTTATACTCTTGTGCTACGTTGTGTTTCTACAATTAATTATATTTCGTTAGTTTTTAACATTTCTATGCAAGACTACAAACCTATATTCTTATCAGTCAGTTCTTCTCGGTAGCCGCCCTCTAGCTCCTCTCGGAGAGGGGGGGGGGGGGGGGGGGGGGGGGGGGGGGGGGGGGGGGGGGGGGGGGGGGGGGGGGGGGGGGGTGCTGTGCACAGGCTACTGTGTATAATAAAGTTAAAAAGATATGATAATACCGTAAAGTTCCGATAGTAACGACCCTCGTTACTTTCGGAATTAGCAGCCCTTGGGGCTCGTTGCTTTCGGGGCTTGCTACTTTCGGGGGTCGTTATTTTCGGGGAACAAAAACCGTATAAGATAGATAGATAACTTTATTTATACACGGTATTTCCATCAGCTTTAGATAATGCTGGCGCGAGCTCTTTTTTCCGAAATGAAAAATAAACAACATAAAATTAAAAAAAGAACAACATTTTATTTGCATTCTTTAGTATACAGATGGTGTTTCATATGTGGAAGGGCAACAAAATATCGATGTACACGATGTGAGACAAGCGTGTGTTTCTTGTGTGCTCCCGAAATTCCTAATACTGAAGATGAGCCAGATTATTATAAGCCTACGAGTAAGGATGGAATTTTTAACCGATCCAACAATACCACCAGGAATCAGCGAATTAAGAGCCGGCTGTTGTGTCAAGACAGATGATGAATCGGCTCGCTACTTTCGGGGGCTCGCTACTTTCGGATTTTATTAGCAGCCCAAAGTTTTGACGTTACTTTCGGGGGATCTTTACTATCGGAACTTTACGGTAGCTAGTTTGCATATACTGTATCGAAATGTTTTTAGTGCGCAACTGAGTTTCGGACGGTGGCACTACAAAACCGCATTTCTCCCACCCAGCTGACACCTCCATCGTATCGAGGCGACACTTCTCCTGGTCCCGGCAAAATGCTCATATCATCCTTGTAATATCATCACCTCTATTAAAGGGAGAAAATTTCTTGAGACAGTTACTCGAGTTTCACGCACTAAGCGATCATCAGACTGTGCCGTTGGTGGCGGTAGAAGTAAAATTTAAACTAAATTAAGGAGGGCGGTTGGAATGATCCCGCTTCTGATTGGCTGCATAGAACTTATTTTCATGCCGGCATTTCGTAATCAACTCAGATCTCTTGTTGAGGAGTGTGGACCTGTCGGTAGCTAAAATGCATAGCTTCTCAGATAAACAGATTGCATCGGGAAGGATGGCCTTTGTAAGCGCTTGCTCGTTTAATCGCATAAGAAGGATAGCGCTGAGCGGCAATGGAATGTCAAACACGATGGAATGTCAAGATCTTTCATTGTTACAACTAGTGATCTCATTGGCCTAGACTCAAAAACCGCTAAAACGTTAAGGTTCAAGGTGCATTTTGTCTAATTTTTTTAAGGTTTCAAGTAATTTGAGACCCAATCGCACAACATACAATTTTTAAAAGAAATTGTATTTGGGGAACTTCATCAAAGAAGCAAAATTATTAGCTATTGTCTTCTGCTATTCTGATTGGTTAAGCACGAACATTTCCTAAAATTTATTTGACGCAAATGGATTTTCTTTATTTTTATAATGAAATATAATTATTAACCATCAGCTCCTCCTCTATTCTTGAAATCAAAGATATTCTATGTGGGAAAGAGCCAATGCCGCAGAACAATGAAGTTTGCTATCGTTCTTATGTGGAACAATACTTAATAATGGACCATTTGATGGAGTAATTGGAGGACGGGTACAGTGTTTGACCTTCCTCAGTGACATTTGAACCTCCATAAAGGGGGACAGTTGAATGTTGTACGTTACTGCCAAAGAAGATTGACATTATTTTATTTTACTTTAACCAATATTCAAAGCTTGAGCACTCATTCTAAATGATTACGGCATGTAAACTTGTTATACTGAATACACGTGTTGTATATAACATTGTGTTTTGTGCTACAATTACCTAACGAAAGGCTATTACAATAAACTACAATTTAAACAGTTCTGTTGCAATTTGAATCATGCATTTTACAGATGCTAAAATAAATAGCGGCATCAAAAGTTAAGAAACAAGGCATTTTTGGTAAGTGGTTAATTATTTACAAAACCAGGCAAAACCTCCCTTAAGAAGGGGACACTTTTCCTGGTCTCGAGGGTGTCCCCTTAAAGGAGGTTCCACAGTAGACGATTCTTTGGTGTGAATACAGTCTGGCCTCACGAGTAAATGTTTTCGTCATTTCTGATGTTTAAAAGGGTTTGGAAGTTTTACATGGTTTCAGCTGTCACCTTTGCGTTTTCTTTTGCCTTTCGTCTGATTTTGGCTGGCCCCTTTGCTGTGAAACTCACTCGAGTTGGTATCAGGGTGTGATTGAAACATTTCAGTGGACGTGTATGAAATTTGGTATTAAAAATCTTGTATCAGTTTTTTTGCCAATCTTGGCTATTTCTCTGCTGCAAAATTTTATACTTAAGGATAATGGTGAGGATCCAATCATGCATTTTGAAGTATATATAAGGCAGTTCAATTTGTTTTTAAAAGTTTTGGCCGGCACGGCATACGTATGCCAGGATGTCAGTGGCCGTTACCTCTCTCATTGCGCGCACTGATGATTGTCGACAACACGGAGCTTAGCCCCATCCCATATAAAAATGACTGGAGTGCTTGCTCGTCTTACCATTTAGAGGTCAAAATTTGTAGGTTGTTACCGTACCACTTAGGGTGCTAAAATCCAACATGGCGCTGTTAGAATAATCGCGCTACCTTTTAGGCTATTGAACAGAATATGACATGTGTTATTTTATAATTGGTACCTCTTAGGGATAAAATCCATTTGAACTACGTCTATCAACGAGATTCTGGTACCTTTTAGGGTGTTTTTCGAAAATTTGCAGCGAGCCCCCGTCATTTTTATATGGGAGTCCTCCCGCCGGGAGCTAAGTTTTTGCAACTTGTAGATGGTTTCAACAAGGTTAACCGTAGTGGCTTTCGTTTTAACCGTCAGCCGTTAAAAGATTCCATGGATGGAAATTTACTACCGTCACAGTTCAAAATGCTTCTTTTGAAAGGAGCATTTTTGCTCATTTTGAACCAGTTATCAGGTCTACAGGTAACTTGTGACGAATTATTTTGATTTTGATCGCATTTACGACAACGCCTGATTCACGAAAGTATTTACCGGCAATTATACTGCTTAGTATTAATGATTTCTCATAACTGTACAAACAAATCTGACTGGTTTTTGAGAACCTTAGTAAGTGCATTTTGGCACACATTATAATTGGCCTTAAAAGAACCATACTGCAGTAGAAACAGGAGAAATTGTAGAAAAAGTAAAACAGTGGGAACAGTAGCAACGGTAATGATCGAGAATCAATGGAAACAGTAGAAACAATGGAAACGTAGAAACAATGTAAACAGTAGAAACAATAGACCCTATTCATAAATGGCGGCCGGTTTATTATTCTTTTATATTCATGCTAATCAGCCCAACTAGCCTCGTTAGCATGTGCAAAAATTGAAAAGAATTTTTGCTCTAAAATGAGGCTAGTTGGGCTAATTAGCATGAATAAAAAGAATAAATAAATCGGCCGCCATTTATGAATAGGGTCTATGGAAACTGTGGAAATGGTAGAAACTGGCTAATCGCCGGTGTAATACTATTTGCACTGTTTTCATGCACTTTTTCCAAAGTGTCCGTACGATTAATTCGATGAATGAGCGACGTCAGTTGTGGTTCTTTCACTGGTGATAACCACCCCATAATACGCCTCGGTAAACTTCACATCAATAAAACTGTCTACCAAGCCTTGAATCTCCTCTTTTTTTGGGCATTCCATTTCTTTCAGAATCCCCCTGATATCTTCTTTAGCTTTCGACCTGGATGCACCAGGTTTTGATAAAGATGTTTCGACAAACAGTGTGATGTCTCCCGACGGGAGGACACTATCTATTGCGAAACCAGCAATTTTCGTCGCCTGAGTCCGCGTCCGCGAAGCACCTTCCCCGGTAACAGAAGTGGCAGCTCGAAAGAACCTGGCACCGAAATGTTCTTCCCTTCAGTGGACGAGTCAATGTCTTTGAAGAATGTCGGCTCACGAAGGAACTCAAAGCCACTTCCTTCCAATTCCATGAGAAGCACTGGGTCATTGGGCAAGGTTTTGAGAAACACTGCCATCGTAAAGATAAAGTTCTCCAAGGAGTCTAACTGTTGCTGGAGCTCACTGTAAGATTTGCGATCCTCCTCAATTGCCGCCTGTACTAATGGTAGTCCTGATGTTCCCAGAATGTTCAGAATTGTTCAGCAGCAGCAATGACTATTACGCGCGCAAGAGCGGCGGCTCCTGCAGCGGCTTCTACAGTGGCGACGGCGACGGGCGGAGCGAACGCGAATGCGGCTGCTACCAGGAGCCCTCCCATTACAAGCGCGGTTGTCGATATTTCTCTGGTTTCGTGGGGTTTTGTTGCCACTACCTCCAGCTGTTCCATTGTATGCGCTCTTATTGGCATCCATCGAAGAAAAGCGTCATGTGATTCCTTGCGTTTTTTGCGCAGCTGTTTAAACTGCTCAGGGATTTTCTTCACTATGACTGATGAGTCCTGAGTTTTTGGAAAATCGCCGTTACAGCCACCTTCCCCAAGCGCTGAAGAGTCAGTTGCTGTATAAATGAACAGTTGAAGCAATTATGACTAAAAGCTAAGCGTCTTCATAGACCTATTTTGCTATCACTGCATACCCTATAGAGAACTTTTAAATTTTACGTTTCTAGGAAGGGAAGATCGTCGAGGAATTATACTTAAAAAATTCTACTATAGTTGGTATTCCTGGGCCTCGGGTTGGTACTGTGTGGAAAAGTGCAAGACGTGACAAATGCGAGTACGGCATAGAAATTCTTGCCATGAAAGCAGAGATTTTACACACGATGCACATCGCACGCAACTTCAAAATTTCACCGTGTGTCCACCCCTCAATTTATTGCGTTCAACATCTCGTGCAAGAAACGCCGTAGTAGAATGACGCTTTTATGATTCCTGCAACATGATTGCGCGCAACCATATTATAATGTGTCCACCATCAGCGAAATTGATGGGCATTCATCCTCAAGTGCTCTTTTTTTCACAGTCTCGTCAGCATTAATAATTGTCACACGAAATGTTGAATCGTGTGGCTACCTCGATGACACAAAAGTTGCGTGCGATGTTTTGTGCAATGTTGCATGAACAAATGATCACATAGACATGATGGACGATTACTATTTGTCAAAACTGTTCGGCCGAACCAATCAGTTCATAGGGGTAGATCTATCAGTTCTGACAAATGGTAATCAGCCGAAGACTGTGTATATAGTACTTTGATATAAAGCTACCGAAAACATTGAAGGGAGACTACGGCTCTTGCTCCATATCAAATGCAACACGGTATATTGTCGTCTTATGATACGTTTACAAGCAAAGCAGGCTAGACAAATGTAAAGGCCACTATACTGACAAACGGAAAAAAGGGGGCCGGACTGTGAACAGTAAACAATACCAATCCCAATACTAATCCCTCAAGCTCCACTTTCCCAACAGAACACACAGAGAGGAAAACGTGTCAGACACATTACCTCCCAATCTTTAAAAAAGCATGGAACTTAAACAAATCACTTTGACAAACTTAACAACACAGTTTATGATAAACATTTGAGCCTTCAATTGGTTCACCACAATCGGTCCCAAAACGGAATCCGAAGTAATAGCCACACCTAACAAAACCAGTCGAGGAAAAACACGCGTCGTAGACCTCCAATAAAAAATGCACAAATTATTCATTTACAAAAGAAACAAAAACAAAAAACGGTACCGATGATGGTAAACAATCCCGACCCAACTGCCGGAGTCGAGCTGGTGTCGAGCACAAAGAGCATCAAATGGCCCTTCTTGATGCAATTCCTGCAATTTCAGAGGAGAGACTGTATGTATGCCATCCCGGGTATCATGAATATTAAGTAGTGACGGAACTAAAAAAACATTTAGGCGGGGATTCTCGTCGAGGTGGTAGCACCTAAAATATCCACAAGTGTAAATATTGCAGAACCTTTCAGAGTACAAATGATATTGAGATTTCAAAAATCAAGGTAAACTAAATGTTTCCGAGAATCATGAGGAGGTTCCAGCAATGCTCACATTCTGCCATACCCACCTGAACGTTTCAAGAAATACTCTCTACAAGCTCTGTACTCCTCTTCCACAATGGCTGTCTTAAGTTTCACTGCGATGAGACCAAACTTCTTCAAAATGTCTTCTGTCACGAGAAACTTCTCTGCCATTTCATTTAGATGGCCTTTGCGGTAGTCTTCCCACAGTTCTTCAAGAATTTGCAGAGTGCTACATTCCACGGTGATTATTAAGCTTCCCGATCGAGCATCAGTGACCAGCACTTTGCGCACCTTTTTAAGATACTCTAGAAAACCATTTAACTCCTCTGGGTTTGAAGTATCAACAGTCTTAAAGGTAGTGATAGCAATAAAATTCAAGACCTCTTGTGCAGAAGGAATGTCTTCAGTTCCAACATTTCCGCCCGTAAGACCAGCTGCCTGTTGATGATTTGAGACTTCAGACACTGCCGTCGCTCCCTGGACCACTGCTTGGGGCTGATTTGAGGAAACTGGTACAACTATCCTCTCCTGTTTTACAGTTTGGGATTTGACGTGGGGTAATTACCATCCCTGTAGCCCCACCTTCAGGACCAGTGTTGGCCTCACAATCAATGTGCACATGAATATGAGCTATTGGCAATATAATATGACATATATTATAAATAACCATTAACCTTATGAACATTTACTGACAGGAACTCATGACTCCTAATGTTTATCACATCAAGTTAACATCACTGACCTTAACATGACACTGCCATCAAACCATGCAAGGCTTTCGTATACGTTTTCTTGAAGCCAGTCGCTAGTAATATGGAAAATCCGAATAATTTTATCATTTGCTTATAAAAAAAAAAAATAAATTACTTTATTTAAGTGTCAAATGTATTTAGCACGCAGTACTAATTGTGGACACTTTCCATATTTAATTGGAATTTGGAAGTGTTGGTTTTTAAAGAGAGGGGAAAACCAGAGTACCCGGAGAAAAACCTCTTGGAGCAAGGAAGGAACCAACAACAAACTCAACCCACATATGACTGTGGGCCGGGAATCGAACCCGGGCCACATTGGTGGAAGGCGAGTGCTCACACCACTACACCACCACTGCTCCCCCTGATGTTGGATTGCTATGTTTCGATTCCTTGCAAAATCATCTACAAATTGCAGCATTTTTATAGCTTCCTTAACATTAACAGTTAACGACTAGATTTCATCCCAGTGTTCTCTGCCGAGCAAGCTTGTCGCGACAGAAATTGTGCAATCCTAAAACACTTTGGCCCCAATGTCAACATCTTGAGCACTTATAGCCTGACCTACTACTCCACCGTTATAACTACCTTTTTTTCCACGATTTGTTTCAACAATTAAAATTGTTTTTAAGGAATTGAATCCGAATAATTTTCTAATTTTCATTCCTAATGTTCCCAGGTAATAAAAATAACGAAAAATCATGTTGTACCAGATAACAGGTACAACTCCCTTCTCCTGTTTCAAGGCTGGTTTTCACTAGCGCATAAGCATAAGCACAAGCCAACATACGCAGACTCAGTAACGTGTTGATCATTAGTGCCTATTGTTCTGTTTTGTTCAAACAATTGGAACTAATGATCAACATGTTACTGAGTCTGCGTATGTTGGCTTGTGCTTATGCTTATGCGCTAGTGAAAACCAGCCTTCACTGTTTGGCTGAATTTGCATTTGTAAAACATTCTTGAAATACGGTTATATTTTCTTTATAATTGTTTCTGTTCAGTTCAAAGATTCAAAAGACCTCTGAATTGCATCCTCGCTTTAGAATAGGCTACAAACTGAGTGAAAATTACTTGTTTTTATTTTGCACATGGAGACGCTCAGCTGCACAGCCAAAACTTGTAACACGTTATATCTCCAAACCAATGTAATGTATTGACATGAAACTTGGCACAACGATTACTATTGCTGATACGAAGAATGAAGAACCTGCTGAAAGAAGGGCCGTCTAGAATAAGTTGTTTAGATTTTAAAATTTTGATGATGTCAGTTGAAAACGATCTATACCTTGAGATAGACAATCAGACTACAGTCAGGTGATCGCTTAGGAGAGGTGGTCGCTTACACTAAGAGATCAGACCACAGGGGTCTTTACTTTGAATTATTTGAACCTATAGCAAGATACGAAGCACCCATCAGCGCAAAAAATTGTATCATATTGAAATTTTGATGCAAAGGACAAAATTTTAACGTTTTATTCCACTTGTATTGTGAACATAATTCAATTTGCGTCTGCAGTGACATGAAAATATGGCCGAGTGGTCGCATACCAGAGGTTAAATGAAACAATAGAAAAATTCAAATCATCGTTAAAAGTGGTCGCGGTCGTTTACGAGAGGTTTGGATTATAGTGATTTGACTGGGAAAAATTTGGTACCTTGGCAAAGTGGTTGCTTAGGAGAGGTGGTCGCACATGGAAGTTAAACTGTACAATCCATCCACCTTGAACAGCTGCAAAGACAAAACACGCGATCAAGAAAAACTTACAGTACCTCCTGTTGATTGAGAGTTGGCAGCTGATAAGTTTTGTCTTTTAATGGACTGTTGCACTTCTCCCAGTTGATCCTTGATGTCTTGAACTTCTTCACAAAGAACTTGAGTCGCGGTGTTCACTTCTTTCCTGGTGTCTTGATGTTCCTCACGAAGCACTTGAGTCGTGTTATTCAGTTCGTTTCTGGTGTCTTGATATTCCTCTCGAACTGTTGTCTCCAACTGGTTTATTCTTTTCTTTACATCGATATCATTTCGGTACCATTCCTCTAGTTCCTGGACATTCCTTTCATCCTCTGTTGTAAGAGGACTCTTCAAATAGTTGTAAATAACTCTCTGCCATTCCCTTTCCTTTGTTGGACTGATCTGTGCTGCAATTCGCACAAGGGCTTCACTGATTTCATGCCAAAAGGTCAGAAACTGATCATCTAGGATCTCCATCTTTTGGTTCACGTGACCATAAACTGAGTTTCGGTAATATTTTATCCTTACTAAGTCTGCAGTTAAACTGTGGTCTGTACTGGCTGGTAGTGCATCCCATCCGGTGGTTGGAGGGATGAGGGTGAGGGAGTGAGGGTGGGGGCTGGTTATTGTCCTCAGCAAACGGAAGAGCAGAGTAACATCGAAATCTGCTGACTTCCCGTACACCCCTGGGGAGGGGTAAACACAGTCCCACTGTGGCTTGGTGAGTTTTGCTGCTTTGAGCTGTTTCTTTGTAGCAGGATTGCTCAGGACTGTTGGAAGATTACTTGGTGGGTGAATGGCGTCAAATATCTCCCTCAGTAGACTGGTGCCTCCACTAATTAAAAGTCGTGCGAGGCGCTGAAAATTTGCTTTTCCATCCGTGGAGCGAAGCACTTCATCAACCGGGTCCGGAGCAGCTGCCATTCCATAAAGGGTCCTACTGGCAGCAATATTTTCATATTAGCACCGAAAAGGAATAAAAAGAAGAACTGATCCTTGTAGCAATGATCGCAAAATTGCGAATAAAGCACGACAAAGTTCAAAATAATTTGTCTTTTAGGCTTAATTCATTAATTTCTCTCCTTACTACGAGGAACATTTCTGTATATCAGAATATAGACTGTATTTCTTAAGATGTTTAAAAACCGCGCGAGAATTTGGCAAAATTGTCACTATGATCATTTTGCACAAAACCCTACAAACCTACAACTGTTGATGTCAGTTGCGCGAGGGGTGATGAACATATAGATTAGGGACTGTGCAATAATTATCAGGAGGGGGGGTTGGAAAATGGGCTTCAAGTAGGAAAATACCAGGTAATAACCCCCTTTCTAAAGAAGTGAATTTAGTTATTGCCCCTCCCCCCTCCGGATCAGTCAGAAATTTTGTATGAAACCCCCCCCCCCCCCCCCCCCCCCCCCCCCCCCCCCCCCCCCCCCACCCCCCCCCCCCCCCCCCCCCCCCCCCCCCCCCCCCCCCCCCCCCCCCCCCCCCCCCCCCCCCCCCCCCCCCCCCCCCCCCCCCCCCCCCCTCCCCTTGACACACCTTTTATATACAAATACCCAGCATTTTTAATATACACCTACCTGTTATTGCTACGAGGTAATGTTTGTTCCAGACGTGGATATACAGCAATACTACATGTTTACTTGTTGGACATCCGTATCTGGAACAAACATGACCTCGAAGCAGTGTTCAACAAAGCCATTCCACTTCTGAATCATTTGATTGCGAATCCGAGTTGCTTGCACTGCATGGAACTCATTTCCTCGTTAACGTTCTCTTGGGTTTCTCGTGGAATGCAAGAATGATCACCCCGAGCGTACTGGAGAACTCGTGCAACCAGTGCCACTTTACCTCCACTGATCTGAGGTACATCTTCAATCTGTTGCAATATGATTATCTATGTTGTAGTGAAATTATGATTTTGGTGCAATTTTGTCTGCACTGGTTCAAATCTATTTTGAACCAGTGCAAAATATTTGAACTGGAGCAAAATATTTTCACCAGGGCAAAATATTTGCACTGGTGTAAAACTATATTCTACTGTTCATATGTTGTTGACAATTCAAATTTAAAAAGCCAGAAAACGCTTTATCACAATATTCGTCTCTAGTTATAGAGATAGAGAAGAATAGATAATCGTATTGCAACAGATTGAAATTGCAGTTCAGCCACAGAACAGATCATCAAGCCTTTCAGTGAGAACTATAAACACTTGAAATAAAATGTTAAGCTCCCCTCCTCTTGAGTCACTTATTTTACTTTGAGCCCCCCCCCCCCATCCTTGCTTTGATTTTACTTTATGCCCCCCCCCCCCCCCCCCCCTCTGGTTTTCCAACCCCCCTCCTGATAATTATTGCACAGTCCCTTACATCATGGGCAGTGCGGACGTACGGTATTTACGCACAAATTGATACAAACAAACGAGTGCGTAAATGCCGTACACAGCACTGCCTATGATTTAATTTGTTTATTTTATACCTACTGAGATTCGTGATTGGAAGAACCGCTTTTTTGCTTTTTTCATGTGTGAGAAAGTCGTTTCGCCATTCTGATTGGCTGCGAAGCCCGAACGGGATTTTCACACGCCAAATTTCAATAGAAAATCTCAATAAGTATGAAATAAGGTGTATTTGCTGACGTGCCAGCGGCGATGAGCCAAGGTTCACTGTCCGCTTTCAACTCGTGAACAGTACGCGAAGGGTAAAACGAGTTGTGGCGATGTGTCAGTGTGTGGCAGTTCATCTCTCACGTTCTTTTTAAGATCTTTCGATGATATGTTGCGAAGCAGTGAAGCGCTGCTTCTGTGATGGCGAACTGTTTTGTCTACTGTTCTTATTCACTCAAAATGTTTGCGCTTTTCCCTTAAAAAAGGTTCTCTATCTATCAACAGGTTTCAAAGGGTGTTTTATAATCGTTGTGAGTAAAAACAGAGGCCTACTTGTACAGCTTGCAGTTAACGTTTCACTTTGGAAACTCCAGGCGGTTCACAGTTTGCCCCTTATACAGCTTTGATTACTGGCTGAGAAAGTTCTGAAATGTGATTGGCTGAGACGAGTTGTATTTCAGCCTTATTTAAAATACCTACATGTAGAAAACACAGTTGCCGTGGCAACGAAGACGGCTTTGTTTTGTTACAGAAACAATGGCGAATAATTTTACAGAATTTGACAACATATACAACGAAACTCAATAAATCAACTGAAGGAAAAAAGGTACGAAAACCTATAGGTGCGATCAAACTGGGCTGGAAGCAAAGGATACAATCCGCAGGATATTTTTAGCTGCGACGCCAGACAACTCGACGAGCAAAGCTCTTCGACGAAGTGAGTAAGCGAAAGTCAAGAATGGCTCCGGAGCGACTTGCGGAAAGTATTTAACGGATAGACGATAGGGCCCTACAGGCGGTCAGACACCTTATTGAGACTTCTTGAAAGCTCGCTTCCTCTGCGAACAAGTTCGGAAAAATGGCCTCACGCCGTTGTTTTATCATTAAAAAAGCACTGACCGCCGAAGATAAAGGTTTGTTGCAGTCTAACTGAAGAGCTCCTTGGTATCTTGGAAATTAGTTACCGAAGTCTCTAATTAAGCCTTGCTGTTAAAATAAAAAGATGAAGCAGAGATGGTCAGTTGTCGTGGATGGATGATCACACATGAATCATTAAAGCGATAATAAAAAGATGGAGTGAGCGTTAGAAAACTCGAAATTTCTCAGCCTTGTAGTCGAATTTCTACGGGGAATAACTTATTCTTTACGCGCTTTACGCGGCACAACATATCATTAATTAAAAGCGATTTTCACCTAACGAAAGAATAGTAAACAAAATTTAAACAAGAAATCCATCATCGAATTACGAAAAAAATGAAACAAATGGCAAAATTTCTCACCTTTCTTCTGCTTTACGTACTTTTATACTGTTTCCTTTCGCTTCTTCAGCAGGTCATAGTTAATCGGGGGACTGGTTATGAAACCTTGCAGACTTCAATGGCGATAACAAAATGAGCTACAATTTATGTTGAACTGTATTTGACCGTGCACATCTTTTGTTTTGATCACACTCTATGGTTGAATAACTTTATAGCAACATTTCTATTGGTCAGTTGCTCTAACAAAAGTTCAACATCTATTGTGTTGTGCACGGTCAAGGCCGAAAAACGATAACAAAAACATCTAACAAAGGCATTTCTCAGGTTTCATAACCATTGCGCTTTATTAATTAACTAAGAGCAGGTGCTTCTTAAGCAAAGGCAGAAGTGGGTTTGTAAAGCTTCACGGGAAATTTGTCTCATTTTGAGCAAACAAACAACCAAAAATAAATCAAACGGGGGACGGGGCGGAGCAACCTCGTTTCCAGGGTTTTTCCCATTTAGTTGGGAAAAATATTTCGGGGTGTTCCCCTTTCACCCACCGCCCGCTACCTCTCTCCTCCGCAGAGGCCTCCTAGTCACGCTCCGACTTGGCAAAAAACGCGCGGAGGCTGGGTAGAGGTAAAAAGTAAAACGCGCGGAGAACTCTGGGAAGGGGAAAGAAGGAAGGGAGACTTCGCTCTTCCCATCGTTCCCCGCGCTCCCATTTTATATTTTACTGTTCTTTACTTATAGGAGCCTCTGCGGAGGAGAGAGGCCCGCTACCATAATTAATGACCAGTCCCTCAACGCTATTATACCCGAATTGTCTGAAAAAGAATACAATAAGTACGTTTCCTTTCATAGATGGCGCAGTTGGAATGCATACTCCTTTGCTATGGCGAACACCGTGAGAGAAAAACATTTGCCCTAATCCATTCCTTTTTCCAAATAAATTCATCTTCGATTTCAGAGAACGTTTCTTGGCGAAGGGTAGGGACGAGAGATGGGAAGAAAGTGACACTCCCGGGGGACCCTTGTATTAAAGCCTTTGGGTCAAGCTTTTCTTCCCTTTCCCTCGTTCCCCCTCCTTTTTCTCTGTCTGTATTTTACAGCATGTTTGCCCTGAATACCATTCCATTAAGCGCGAAGTAGTCAATAAATCAACAGCTTTAATTTCAGTTGTAAGGTCAATAGCTTGTTTGGGTCATACGTTAAAAGAAACAAGTAACATTTACAACAAAAACGTTTTTATTTACTACTTCTATATTTTACTTGTTTCCCTTTGTGATTGCGTTTCATCAAGTATACCCTTTTAGCATAAATAATTCTATGTATAGTCACATTAACATATACAATTTACTACTGTAATCCTCCTCCTAAATAAAGGCATAAACTGTAATAATCTTAAATCTTAACCCTTTCAGTAACTCACAAGAGTGCCAAAAATCAAAATTCAAGACAATTCCCAAATTTCATTTTGTAAAAAATTGAAAAACAAATGGTACCATGCAAAAGTACTGCTGAAGAGATTTCATTTGAATGGTCACACCATAGGATTTCATCCACATGTACATCCGCAAAAGTTAGAACATGTCTCCATAATTGACTCTGGGAGTGAAAGGATTAATGGAAGCTATTTGTTTACACATATTTATTATTTATTATCTTTTGTTTTAAACATCTTCATCTTCGTCATCATCTTTTTCATCTTCAACACCGTGTTCTCTTTTTGCCCTTTGCCTTTCTCTTTTTCATTTGGGTACAAACTTTCTCTATCGGTTCCATTTTGTTTTTCATTGTCATCGTTTTGTTCATCCTCATCGTCATTATCAGCACCATTAAGTTCGCGTTCCTTGCTTATCGCTGTATATCGTATTACACGCCTCGGTAAATTTTTCATTAATGAAGCTTTCCACCAAACCTGGAATCTCCTCCTTATCTGGACATTCCAGTTCGTTCAGAATCCGTCTGATGTCCTCCACAGCCGCAGACGTGGATCCACGATGCAGCTCCAAAGATGATCTCACAAGCAATGTGATGTCTAGCGGTAGGAGAGCAGCGCTTATCACGGAACCCGCAACGTGCGCCACGCGCGTTCCCGCGAGAGCCGCGCTTCGGGCCACGGCGCCCGCGGTAGCAACAGCTGAAGCAGATATCGTTGCGGCAGAAGTGGCAGTTCGGAAGAACCTTGCGCCGAATTCTACTCTCTCTTCAGTGGATGAGCCAATGTCTTCAAAGCCTATCCGCATGCAAAGAAACTCAAAGCTACTCCCTTCCAATTTCCTGAGCAGCACCGTATCATCGTGCAGGGGTTCAAGAAACTCTGCTAGGGTAGAGATAAACTTTTCCAAGGAGTCTAACTGTTGCTGAAGCTCGCTGCAAGCTTCGCGATCCTCATCAATTGCCGCTTGTACCTCTTTGAGACCTGATTTTTCCAGGATTATCTCAACTATTTTGGAACCCGACATAACGAGTCCCCCTCCGCCACCAATCCCGGCACCAACAAGGGACACTATGAGCCCGGCCCCAAAAGTAAAGGGTGCAGTAATCAAGCCCGCTATTGCTAGGATCCCTCCCACAGTACCCATGGATGCTCCTGTGATGGCTGCTTTCGTTGCATTTCTGTGATGTTCGTGGAGTTTTGTTGCGAGTCCCTCCAGCTGTTCCATTGTACGCGCTCTGATTGCTATCCACTGAAGAAAAGCGTTATGTAACTCCTCGCGAAGTCTGTGTAGCTGTTCAAAATTCTCGGTAATCTGCCTCTCGATGACTGATAAGTTCTGATTTTCGGGAAAATCGCCGTTATCGTCATCTTCCCCCATCGCTAACAAATCAGTTGCTGAAAAAAATGAACGTTTATGACATAACGGTTAGCGCCACTAAGCTTTATGCACGCATTACGGCATGCCCTACAATTAACAGAACATTTTGAATCTGACTAAGCTACATACCGACATAACAGCGAGGTCACGCAAATGCAAAACACATGTTATTCATATCGATATTTTGTGTCACCAGTGTCAGAACGTCAGCCTGAAAACAACTGAATAAGAATAATTTTCTGGCCCAAGATAGTCGCAAATTTATGAAGAACATCGGCGAGCATCCACAGTGTCAGAAGAAAAGAAAATACAGTACACATGTACAGAATTTCCGGCACCAGCTTTTGCATCTCCCAAAACTGCGCTGGACGCTGCAACGAAAGAGAAAATACGATCGTCCTAAATGGACCTGGAGGAAAGGAGTTGAACGACAGTCCAAAGACTGAAACTGGTGGCACTCATTCCTGTAGATCGTTTGTGCCACTGAGTAGGTGATTGAGTGGTATTTGCGGAACCTTTCAAAGTATATTTCTAACATTGCTTTGTAAAACTTGTACAAGTTGTTTTGATACCTTTGTGAAGCCATGGGTGTCTTCAAAGTAAATGGTTTCAAGGTCAAGATAAGCTAAATGTCTCCAGTACTCATTTAGGGTAATTAAGTTATACAGTCTTACAGTCATGCAATTCCAGTAGTAACCACATTCTGTCATACCCACCTGGACGTGTCAAGAAATACTTTCGACCAGCCCTGTACTCATCTTCCAGAATGACTGTCCCGAGTCTCATCTCCGTTATGCCAAACGCCTTCAGAATGTCTTCTGTTACAAGGCATCTCTGTGCCATTTCATTCAGATGACCTGTGCAATAATCTTCCCACAGTTCATCAAGGATCTGCAGAGAGCTACATTTCACTGTGATTGTTAAGCCTTGTGACCAGCTACCTGGCTGAGAATCGACAAAAAGAACTTTGCGCTCCTCTTTCAAATATTGTAGATAATCATTTGACCCCTCCGGGTTTGAGGGATCACGCGTCTGGAAGAACTTGGACGCAATGAAATTCAAAATGCCTTGTGTAGAGGGCACGTCTTCATCAAATACTTCTGCTCCACTCTGGAACGATACTTGCGTTTCTTGTGGAGTCACTACCATCCTTGTGGCTCCCCGTTGTGTATCCGGTCCTGTGATGGCTTCACAATCAATCCGCAGTCGAAGCGGAAAAGCTGTTGGAAAAAATATAACAGTAATATGTCTAATATAATTTGGACGTGATGAAAAACGGACCATCCCGTGATAAGTATGTCAAACAAGACAACACTGCATGTACTTACTGTTATCAAATCAAATCAAATCAAATCTCGATCTGACAACCCGCGATAAAACCCCGCCACTCAATCTCAAGAGCCCCCGATTTTCTTGATTGCACATGTGTAAAAGAGAGTAGCTCTTGTGTCGAAAATGCATGCAAGTTCACTTGCCTAATATCACCATCAAACAAAGCTTTTGAAGTACATTCGTGTTACCAGCTTTCACCGTGTGAAGTTTCTTTTTTTACAACCCTGTGCCAACCCTGAATCTTGTAAGAAACCAATCTACAGAAGCAAGACCAGTTTGACTAATTTCTTTAACAAAAAAAACCCAGTGCGAGTTAATACGATGGACTGGCGAATCTTTCACATTCAAGGTTAACTTTCCTGAACAGCTGCAAAAGAGAAACACGTGATCAGAAAAAACGTATAGTACCTCCAGTTAATCGAATGCCGGCAGCCGATGAGTTCCGTGTGTCTGCTGAATGAGGCATCTCTCTGGTTGTTGGTTTGCCACCAATCTCTTGATTTCCTCTAAATTTAAAAATACGAACGGGTCACACAATTTGGGTGGTTACCCTCTGGTCAAGAGACAGGCATTGAATAGGCTTTTTATTCAGTCAATACAAAATTCACTGAGTCACAGTTTGCCCGCTGGAAATAAACCAGAAGCAGAATTTTGGTTTTGAGACCAAAGTGATTTAAAAATCGTGGTTTAAAGGTATATTTATTGGAACAAAAATATAAAACGTTTTAAATGTGTCACTTAAATGGTTGTTAAATGTGTTATTATTATATGGTTGAGATTTTGCGACCTGACAACTCCCTGCGCATGCTATTTCAGCTATTTCCTCCTTGAAAGACTGCGGGCTCATTTTCTTACTCTTCCAAGAAAACAGTCTGGGTACAAGATTAGTTAGAAGTATTCCATCTGCACAAGATGTTCTAAATACAGTTGCTTTTAAGTATTTCCAGTTTGTTGACCCATCAAAGCCGGAGGAATTAAATGCTTATTTGGAATATGTGGAGAAGATGCGCAAAGTGCTGTTTAACCATGACTTGTCAGGAAAAGTAGAAAAGATCCTAGATCCTTAAGGAACTCTTGACAAATTACCGTACAGGACAGGTAAATGAATTGGCACAAACAATCCTTGTAGTGGAAAACTTTCTAAAGGAGCGTGGCTTAATCGAGAAGTATACACAGCTTGCCCACAGGATGCCTTGAAACGTACATGTAGATGTTATAGTCACGTTTATATGCCCGGCAGAGAAGGCTTAATATTAATTAAAGGTGCCAAGTCTGGAGTTGCAGGTACCCGACGTGGGACGAGGAAGTTCTAAACTTTTGCCAAGATATCATATGAATTATCAAGATATACATTTGTTACAACTGGACTTGATTTCCGCGCCGTCAGCGGTTGGAAAATTTTAAAATTGGCCCCTTAGACCGAAAAGTGCTTACTAAATTGATCTTTAAATAATCGTCTGTCTATGAGGATTTTCTCGTTTCTGTGATCTGTAGGTGTTACTCAAAATTAAGAAGAAAGGGGATTTTTAAAGAATAGATCAAGGGATTCAAACACATTTTCATTTGAATGTATTGCACGTGATTTCCGTTTAATGCTAAAATCACAAAAAAAAAAGGTTTGTTCCGATCTACCTTTTTATACATGCATGTACATAATTCACAACAGGTATCGCGGGAGAAAATGTCAGAAATAGAAGCAATTTGAATAATAGCTAATGATCATTTACCTCTGAGTCGGCTAGTGTATTGATAATTATACAATGAACTGAATACTACGCGCTCTGTGATTGGTCGTTGCCTATGATCTATCGGAGTACAGACGCACGGCTGATGTCATAGAAAAATTGTTTGCTTTGTTTTGTCCAACATGGTGCACAGTTTTGAAAATGTTTGCGAGATTATTCTGGATTGAGCAAGTGAAAGCCTCGAATAATGTTTAGCAGGAGCTGTTTACAAGCAAGAAAAAGAAGAAACCAAGACGAAAAGTGTTCTTGGCGACTTGAAAAATACCTAAACTGGAACAAATCTTCGAACAGTCGTGCGCTACGAGGCAAGTTCGTAATTTTACTCCTTTTACTTTTCTGTTCATTGTATAAAACAAATAGATTCCATTTGGCCGTGTGTCTGTTCAGTTATAGATCACAGATGACGTCAAAATGTGGTAAGAACAAAAAAGTGACACACGAGCCGCAGTCGGTTTAAAGGCGTACCGAACCCTTGCATACCAAATAAACATGTTGGATGTTAAAAACATAACTTTTTGCTGAACAATGTAAGCTACTCAAAGTCACCTTATTTATTTGCTTGCTACCGACGAGGCCATATCAGCCTTAGAGGGTGGGTATGGGGACCGAAATTGTGCCAGTTAGTTAAAGGAGCATTGTCACGCAGATTTTGCTGTGTTTTGGTCAAAATACACTAAATATATGACAGAGTACCTTTGCTCAAACGTAAAATTGCTTTTAGAACACCAAGGAGATAACATCAAGTGATTTCCTCGAGGAAGAACAAACCATAATAAGTTTTTCTGCGATTTTTTCACGACTCTTGGGAGGAACTTGAAAAAATTAACCAATTTTTTCAAGTCCATTTCCATCCTGCATGGTCATCCGCAGCCAAAGATAAAGAATACTAGGTTAGCTACTCAAAGTCACCTTATTTATTTGCTTGCTACCGACGAGGCCATATCAGCCTTAGAGGGTGGGTATGGGGACCGAAATTGTGCCAGTTAGTTAAAGGGGCATTGTCACGCAGATTTTGCTGTGTTTTGGTCAAAATACACTAAATATATGACAGAGTACCTTTGCTCAAACGTAAAATTGCTTTTAGAACACCAAGAAGATAATATCAAGTGATTTCCTCAAGGAAGAACAAACCATAATAAGTTTTTCTGCGATATTTTCACGACTCTTGGGAGGAACTTGAAGAAATTGGCCAATTTTTTCAAGTCCATTTCCATCCTGGCCATCCGCAGCCAAAGGTAACGAATACTAGTTTCTGTGCACTGGTGGGGTATTTGTTAACAAAACTGGATCATTATTTTAAGGTTTCCATTGAAATAAATACGTTTTTTGGCTTTTCAAAGTGATACTAAAAATAGGTGACAGTGTCCCTTTAAACGTGATTTAAAATCCTTTTGCAGTGACTTATCCAGCATCTATATGGAAAACGAAGACCATGCCAGTGATCTGCTCGAGAACAAAGAATCATTGAACTTAATAAGAGAGCAGTTTGCACAGCTTCAAAGACGATGCGTAGTGCTGCATAATACTCTTCTCGGATGGATTCCAATTAAGGGCAATGTTTCATCCGTTGAACGCAGGACTTCATCTGGGTTAGGGGTAGCTGCCATATCATAAATGGGGAGTCAACAGGTCAACGGTGCAGACTCATTATGTTAATGGCGCCTATCGGGCTGTGGAAGGTATAATATCGGCAATGTAGACAATACTTAGCTACATAAATAACTACCCAGCCTCATGATTCAGAATGCAAAATATAGAGCGCGAAGGAAAAAAAGATGCGAGTGGAAATAAAAGAGTTCGTAGTCGCTCCATGTTTGCCCCAATCGTGACTATGCAGGACCCATGGAGTGTACTTTAAAGTGGAGGGGGGGGGGGGGGGGGGGGGGGGGGGTCCCCCTCGGTAAAAATATACGGTCTTCGGAAATGGCTAGAAATACATTTAAATCGTATTTAAAACAGCCCAGGGTGGTGAAAAATGATCAATTTACAACCAAATCTACAAACCCCTATTTTAAAAGAAAACAGATAGCCCTGAGGCACAGCAGTTCTCTAGATCTTCAACGCAGCACCGCGGCTTCTGCTTTCTAGTTTTGAGTGCTAATCATGTTAGATACGGTCCAGTTAACCGTGATGCTGTGTTGAAGAGAACTGCTGTGCCTAAGGGCTATCTGTTTCACCTATTTTAAGAGGCTTTAAGGAATCAAAGGTGGTCGAGGCAACACACTGCAGCATCAATCAAACTCATCGACAAACTACAACATGCATTTTACAGTATATGTTGTAGTATATTTTTACTACAACATACTACTGTATTTTTCCGCGTGTATTTTTGGGCCTTGCCCGACACTACGCTGATTTTTAGAGCGCTGTTTTAGTTCGCTTCGCTTTTTTTTAAGTTACATCCACGCACCCGCCCGTGCCTCCGCTTTTTTTCAAATCCAGTCGTACAAGACATGCTGGTAGTGGCAGCGCTCAGCCAACACGGAAATTTATTTTCATTTTGTTTTGGTTTCATATGATTTTGATTTGATATATTCTTTTAAATCATTTTCGTTTTTCATTTTTATATTTAAGATTGAGAAAATGGTTAATTCAATATATTTTTTGAATTTTCGATTTAAAAACCCGAAAAAAACTATTGGCAGCCATCGGCCACTCGAGTGTACACGTTGTTTTATCAAACTCGGAACAAATTCAAACCCGTATATGGTTGACCATTCAAAGGTCTTCAAATCCTTTCGATAGGAAAACTTTCTTTGCATTGTACAATTTAAAAAAAAGCAACGAGGACTGCTATTAAAACATAGATATTGAGAAACGTTGATTTCCGCGACCTTAATTTGTATTATTAGACTGACCGAAAATTCTGGATGCTGTCCACAGATACCACGCAGCTCTTAACAACCTCTAATTTCATTTGACCTGGATATCACGCAGCTCTATTGTTTTTAGGGCTAGGATCCACTGTTGTGTTGTTTGTTCTATTGTTTTCTCAGCAAATCAGAGAAGACCCCCTGTCCAGTCAAAAACAATAGCCGTTCTTGTAAAACTGAGTTAAGGTATATCGTTTACAATATTTCCAGTCCATTCTTCCTTTCAAAAGAGCAGTTCACGACAAATGCTTCTTCTATTTTGGCCAAAATATCTTTCGAGTCATTAATATCATGTCAATTCTTGACATGCAATGCACGAGACTTTCCCAGAAAGGACACAAATTTAACACAGTCATTACGCCACCAGTTCTTTCTCATTTCACACAATTTGAATATTTATGTCACGCATCGTTTCCGAAACTGAACTTCTTGCTTTGTTTGAACTTTTACAACTCTGAATGACAAGTCCAAACGACCCGCTTGCGAAGCCGTAACCTGCTACTTGTTTCGTTTTACAATATCAATGCTTTTAGACTTCTTACGGTCACGTTATTTTCGCAAAGCAGGGCTTGTACTTGAAAGCAATTCTCGTCCCACGTTCTTTTCAAGATCTTCCGAAAAACGGCGATAATATGTGAAAACAGTGCATGATATAATGCGATACAGTGAAGCGCTACGTCTGGTGAACTGTATTGTCTACAGTTTTTATTCACTCTAAATCAAATTTGTGCTTTTCACTTTAAAAAAATTCTTCTCTATCAACAAGTTTCAAAGGAAAGGTGTTTTATAATCTTATAATCATTGTGAGTTAAAACAGCGGTACAGCTAATTATATAAAACAGTCAACGTTTCCGCATTCGACGACGATCTAGACATTTTGCCACCTATACTTTAAGCTACTTTAAGCAGCACAGCATTAATTAAAAGGAACTTTCGCTTCACGAAAGAAAAATAAACGAAATTTAGACAAGAAATCCATCATAGAAGTATGAAATAATGAAACAAATAGCGAAATTCCTCACCTTTTTGCTGCTTTGTTCACTTTACTGTTTCCTTTCGTTTCTTCAGCGAAGACGGAAGTGGATTTGTTCAGCTTGACGGGAAGAGCAAACTAGAACCAAGAAACAAACAAACGGAGTGGGTTGGGGACTAGCCTGCACGCTGACACCTCCTATTTCCTATCTTCCCATTGCTTCACGCGTGAAACAACGGAAACAGGAAACGTCTGTGCGCAGGCCAGTTGAGGACAATGACCCCTACAGTTTTCAATGCACGCGCTTCAACTATAAATCAGACTAAGACAACGTTTACACTAGAGGAGATTTTTCCGGATTCATAAATGTTTCCAGATTTATTAAATTTAGAGTATTCGGATTCGCAGGCGTTTATACTAAAGGGTATTCGGATTCCCAACCGTTTACACACATCGATAAATCCGAGGACATTCATGCGGGAACGGTTACAAAGCAGGCGAAAAAGTATCCGGATTCGTGGGAACAACTGTTTACACTTCAAAACATTGCGGATTCACAGTTATCGGATACAAAGTATTCACTTTAGATTTCGGATTCAAAATCTCCGGAGACGCGACCAAACCGGAACGTTTTTATTTCGGATTCACCCATCTGCGTGTAAACGGCAAAACGAATCCGGTACCAAAATGTTTCGGATTCGTCACGAATCCGGAAAAATCTCGTCTAGTGCAAACGTAGTCTAAGACTACGTTTACACTAGAGGTGATTTTTCCGGATTCATAAATGTTTCCGGATTTATTAAATTTAGGGTATTCGGATTCGCATGCGTTTATACTTAAGAGTATTCGGATTCCCAACCGTTTACACACATCGATAAATCCGAGGACATTCATGCGGGAACGGTTACAAAGCAGGCGAAAAAGTATCCGGATTCGTGGGAACAACTGTTTACACTTTAAAACATTGCGGATTTACAGTTAACGGATACAAAGTATTCACTTTAGATTTCGGATTCAAAATCTCCGGAGACGCGACCAAACCGGAACGGTTTTATTTCGGATTCACCCATCTGCGTGTAAACGGCAAAACGAATCTGGTACCAAAATGTTCCGGATTCGTCACGTAAAATAACATACATTAAGCCAGTAAGCTGAAAACTAACACTGGCATTTGAACCTAGCAATTAGCAAGCAGCTCGGCGTGAATAAACACAGCGAAATAACCAGAAAGTCAGATGTAACTGAAAACCCGAAAGCAAAAAGCTTCAGTGTGAGAGCACGAGGAAGGTTAAGTTGCTGGAACGGAACATGTCCAGTGAGCTTGAGCGAACAAATCGATCGATTTCACGTCAAACCTCTACCAATCTTCGTTTTACTTGTCATATGACAAAAAGGCAGAAATTGTCTTCCTTGTTCTGCCGCTAAAAAGACGTAAAAGTATAAGTTTCACATACAATCCCACGTTCGCGTGAAAATTTTTTACAACACCGATTTTTTCTTGCCACTGTTACTAAATAATGAATAGGGTTAGTTTCTAGAGAAACTGTGGTGCTGCGTCGGTGGGGGGATGAAACACGAGAATTTAGTTTTATCGACTGAGTCGATAAGGTAAATTGACCACCGTAAAAAGATTCAAATAGCTGACGTTTCGAGCGCTAGCCCTTCGTCGGAGCGAATCAAGGAATTATTGGTAGTGTGTGGTTTTATATAGTAAGCGATGGAGCTACGCTATTGGTGGAAATTTGGTGACGTGAAAAACAAATGTAAATTAGTTGAATGAAAAGCGTTCGTTGATTCCGTGGGGTTCGAGAGTGCCGATTTGAAAGATGATTTTTTGTTCTAGGTTTTTACGGCTTTCTGTGTTACCCTGGTGTAGGGAAAGGCCGCAGATTGTCATATGTTGTTTAGAATGGTTAGAAAGATTAAAATGGCGCGCGACTGGTTTGGATGCGTCTTTGTCATTTTTTTCAACGTCTCGGAGATGTTCACGAAAACGGTCGCCCAGTCTCCTCCCTGTTTCGCCAATGTATATCTTTTTGCAAAAAGTACATGTTATGCAGTAGATAACATTTACGGAGGTGCATGTAAAACGATCAGTGATTTTAATAGATCGTTTGGGTCCTGTTATTTTGTCCGCGTTGTGAATGAAAGAACAAGTGTTACATCGTGTGCGTGTGCATTTAAAAGTTCCCGGTTCATCGTCAGATTTCAGTGCGCTCGTAACTAGAAAGTTGCCTATGTTTTTGTCACGTTTGAATGAAATTAGTGGGGGTTGTGAAAAAATTCTGCCAGTTTCGGGGTCGTTTTGGAGTTACTTGAAATTTTTTAAAATGATGCTTTTGACTGTGTTGTTGTGTGGGTGGAAAGTGAGGGTGAATGGAATTCTCTCGTTCTCTTCCTTCTGTGGCGTTTGTAGTGCTGATTGCCTGTCGATCTGTTGTGCACGTTGTTGGCCCGTGTTAACAAGGAAACGTTGACTACTACTACTACACCTCCTCCTCCTCCTCCTCCTCCTCCTCCTCCTCGGTCGCTTTATTTTGGCCTCACAGCTAGATTGAATTATTTTGACGTCAGGTTTCATTTATTGAAGGGCCAGGCATTTGTGGCCACTGTGTAGCATGTCTAGTCGATTAGTCTGTCAATTAACTCAACATACTCTGTATTTCCAAAACAAACGACTGTATCGACACTAGACTCACCTTTTTGAACATTCGCGTAACACTTTTTACCCACAAAATACAAATTCTCCTTTCTTGTGTCCATACGTTTCTTGTAGAAGAAGTGGGGAGCTGTTAAAACATCAAGAAAATTCATCTTGGATGATTCTCATTACCTCTGTGATTGATTAAGAATTGAATAATATAAGGAGAAATTGATGCTGATCGTTTACATTTACATTTACCAAAATTAGAGCTGAGTCCCTCTCTTCGAGGCTTATCAGTGCTCTGGTGATCACGACTGGGGCTTAAAGAAAGTTAATTTCAGAATCAACTCTACGTACATTGAATAGTTGAATGGTAAAACATTTCTTGTTTTGAACGTCGTGTTAGACTACGTTAACACTATATTTCTAGAGGAGATTTTTCCAGATTCGTGACGAATCCGGAACATTTTGGTACCGGATTTGTTTTGCCGTTTACACTCAGATGTTTGAATCCGAAATAAAAACGTCCCGGTTTGGTCGCGTGTCCGGAGATTTTAAATCCGAAATCTAAAGTGAATACTTTGCATCCATTGTTTTGAAGTGTAAACAGTTGTTCCCATGAATCCTGATACTTTTTCGCCTGCTTTGTAACCGTTTCCGCATGAATGTCCTCGGATTTATCGATGTGTGTAAACGGTTGGGAATCCGAATACCCTTTAGTATAAACGTCTGCGAATCCGAATACCCTAAATTTAATAAATCCGGAAACATTTATGAATCCGGAAAAATCTCCTCCAGTGTAAACGTATAGTCTTAGTGACTTATAGAGATTTGAATTTACAAACTGCTAATTACATTAAGTCGATCCTGGAATCATCTATTATACAACTACTTGTTTTCGCCTCAAAGTAATATTTTTTACAAATCTATTGACTATCCACAGTTTATTTTTAGTATTTTTTAAATTAATTATCCTCAAGCTGTAAACTGCCCATTGTAAATTGGCGTAGAAATAATGGCAAAGTCCGGGGTTGACGTCATCTAATTAGCATTTTGTAAATTCAAATCTCCATAACTCACAAACGCGACATTCAAAACAAGAAATATTTTACCATTCAACTATATTCAATGTAAATAGAGTTGATTCTGAAAATAACTTTCTTGGGGTGATAGGTACTTATGGGTAGTCAGGGCAAATGTGCCGCCAAACAGTGTTTGTATGGCTAATCAAGTGTATAATAAATTCGGTATAATTCGTATTCTGTAATATTCATGAATTAAAAACTTTTAATACCAGGCAGGAGATTTTACTCATCAATTTTGAGGGGTGTAGCTTAGTAAGAAACTGTACAGTCACGATTTTCATACATTTGTCAACGAAATCCTGCGAAAGTACACAGAAATGTTTATACAAGACAAATGAATGGAAAACAGACATTAACTACATGCATTAACACAGTACATCCCTCAAATTTGATCAGTAAAATCTTTTTCCTGATATCGTAAGTTATTAGTTCATAAATATTGGATTATTCAAGTTATTTGACCCTTCATGGCGTACCCGAGGGCGTAGCCAGCCCGAGGGAACGCCACGAGGGGAATATATCACATATCCCCGAGGGACAGGTCTTTTACATGCATCTTTTCACTTTGTGAGGTTTTCTAAAACAAAGAAACTATTAATTTTTCGGAGAGTAACATTTCGCTCAATTCAAATGCAAAAAAGCATGATTCCGCAAGGCCGCATCGGTACGGTGGCCCACAAGGGACATGCTGCAAATAAAAAAGTTGCTGCAAATAAAAAAAAGTTGCTGCAAATAAAAAAACGTTGCTGCAAATTAAAAATAGTTGCTGCAAATAAAAAAAGCTGCTGCAAATAAAAAAAGTTGCTTCAAATTAAGAGTAGTTGCTGCAAATTGAAAATAGTTGCTGCAAATAAAAAATGGTTGCTGCAAATTAAATAAATGGCAGGAAAGTATGCGCGCGCAGTGATGGGAGGAGGAGGACTCGGTACAGCTATACCCAGGGCCTACTCAACTCACGACTCATAAGAGAAAGGCGCCATATTTTTTCAGTCATGTTTTGAAGTTCTTGTGGTGCCGAATGTTCTTCTTCGGCAACGTTTTGCGGGCAATGTGGCCACCAGATCAACGAGGTGGTTAAACAGACCTCGAAGAAAGCTGCGAATTCGGTGGACGTTGAAGAACTCATAACAGAGTATTTCCATCGGGGATATCCTTACAACGCCATTGTTGGTTTGTTGGAAAAAACTCGATGGTGTAAGAATGCACGTAAGAACGCTCAAAAGGAAGCTAAGAGTTACATGTAGGGTTAAAAAGAAGAGGTTGTAATTATGATGAAGATTTATTACGGGGGCTGACAAAGCTGGAGATGCAAAGAGCAGGTTCGCTAGCTGGGTATCGCTACATTTGGCATTCACTCCGATTAAAACACCACGTCAATGTTCCGAGAAGCTACCCTGAAAGAGTCAAGGAGAGAAGATCAAGACGACTTAAGAGAAGGACCTACGTTTCTGAAGGACCAAACCTCTGCTGGCACATCGATGGTGGGCCTATAAATTGTTATATTGATTGAATTTATAGTTAAGCTTTAAGTTAACGGAATTTAAGGAAGTTTTCTTTTCTATCATTCAGAGTGTTTGATGCCATATCTCCAATGTACTTTGTCAATGTAGTCTGAAATGTCAGAAATCTTTTTGCCCTAATTCCCTAGGAATGGGTGGAGACTTTGGAAATACATGTACTTAAGTCTTAAGCGTCATAGGTACAGCTGCAGCTCCGATGACATTCAAACAATATAACAATTTATAGGCCCACAATTGATGTGCCAGCAGAGGTTTGGTCCTTCAGAAACGTAGATCCTTCTCTTAAGTCGTCTTGATCTTCTCTCCTTGACTCCTTCATGGTCAGTTTCTCTCGTGATACTGGCCACCAAGCTTAGACTCGAAACATTGACGTGGTGTTTTAATCAGAGTGAATGCCAAATGCAGCGATACCCAGCTAGCGAACCTGCTCCTTGCATCTCCAGCTTTATCAGCCCCCGTAGTAAATCTTCATCATATTACAACCTAACTCTTTTAGCTTCTTTTTGAGCGTTCTTACGTGCATTCTTACACCATCGAGTTTTTCCAACAAACCAGCAATGGCGTTGTAAGGATATCCCCGATGGAAATACTCTGTTATAAGTTCTTCAACGTCCACCAAATTCGCAGCCTTCTTTGGGGTCTGTTCAACCACCTCGTTGATCTGGTGGCCACATTGCCCGCAAAACTTTGCCGAAGAAGAACATTCGGCACCACAAGAACTTCAAAACATGACTGAAAAGATATGGCGCCTTCCTCTCATGAGTCGTGAGCTGAGTAGGCCCTGGGTATAGCTGTACCGAGTCCTCCTCCTCCCATCACTGTGCGCGCATACTTTCCTGCCATTTATTTAATTTGCAGCAATTATTTATTATTTGCAGCAACTATTTTCAATTTGCAGCAACTACTCTTAATTTGCATCAACTCTTTTTTATTTGCAGCAACTATTTTTAATTTGCAGCAACTATTCTTAATTTGCAGCAACTATTTTGTATTTAATTTGCAGCAACTTTTTATTTGCAGCAACTTTTTTTTATTTGCAGCAACTTTTTTTTATTTGCAGCATGTCCCTTGTGGGCCACCGTAGGCATCGGGATCACGGCACATGACGAAGCGGGACAGTAAACATGTTTTGCTTTTGCCAAATTTGCATTGAGCACGTTGCTTCGTTATGAGTAGAAGGACGGAGAGAGAGAAGAAAATGTATGAACAGTACTCGTGGTCTCGCCATGGCCCAACTTCCCACCTTCATCGTTCGAAGATCAATGGAGTGGATGTCGATGTGTTTTTCAAGGGAAACCGGCGGAAAAATGTTCAGGTTCAAGCGTAAACCGAGGCGTCATACACTATTGAAGACCTGAAACCTAAATCGCGGTAAGATACCATCAAATAATGTTATCAATATTTCGCTTTTTGGTCGCGACCCGGCAAGTTAATTATGTAGGAATAAGATTGATGAAGTTGTCTTTTTATCTAAACAAAAAATATTGACTGATGATAGTGTGTTTTCCTTGTTAAGCCCTATTTTGTCTTCCCGTTTGTGTTAGTCTATTATAATTAGACTAAATCGAGGGGAATATGTCAGGGGGAATATGCTAAGGAAATATATTCCATTGTTTCGCTATTGTTATCAGCTATTGTATCAGCCCCGCACTCCCCTGTTACAATCAAAGCCGCTTCCAGCTTTTCATACAGTTAATAATGATTCGAAATGATCAGCGGCTATTGAATATATTCACCCGAAAAGAACAAAGAAAACTGAGCCAACTGAAAAATAAGACGGCATATTTGCTCTGAATACCATGATTCAGTCCCATATAGAGTGTTTTCACTCACGTGGTCTGCAGCTATGCTAATTTATTTGAACAAAACAAAGTGTTTGCATTAGAAAAGAGTTCAATCCCCACCGGATTAGCTTGGGATACCAATATGGCCGCCGTTTTATTGTTTTGAGACACCAACATGGCCGCCGTGACGTCATATGAAAACACTTTGTAAAGCGACACGCAGTGGTCTATAAATCGACAGCTTTTGTAGGATCGAAAGCTTGTTTGGGTCATCTGATCAAAGAAACAAGTAACATTTACAACAAAAACGTTTTTTTATTTACTACTTTTATGTTTTACTTGTTTCCCTTTGTGATTACGTTTCTAGAAGCTTAAGTATACTATTTAAACATTAAATAATTTGATATACAGTCACGGACACATCCAACATTGTTATCATGGACCTATTACCCATCAACATGTGTAACCCACTACTTCTCTTAAATAAAGGCATAAACTGTATAAATCTAAATCTTAAAGGGAGGGTTTCCTGTTCGGCGCATGTGCACAGATTAAAATGCTTCATTCGCTTACTTGCCAATTTTATCGGTTAAAAAAAAACACTCACATTTACTTAATCTTTAATCTTTAATCATTATTTATACACGGTAAAAAATCATAATCACATACAATCAATAATCACATACTATAATTAATCCAAATAAAGCGAAGGATGACCAAAATTCACAGAAAATTTCAACGGATTAAACCGACAAAGTCAACACTGAATAAAACATGTGACCCGAAGGATTTATTCTACGCTCTGGTGGCTTTCATGGCGCACATTGGTATGTATAATCATCCATTCAATCAGCGACATTTTCACAGGCAAATTTCCCGTCACAGTTATTTACTCGCCTCCGATTGGTCTAAATAATGAATTTAAATTAGTCTTAAATGGCTTACGCCATAGCTTGCACATACGCCGAACCGTGAAACCCTCCCTTTAACCTTTTAACTCCCAAAAGTGCCAAAAATTAAAATTCAAGAAAAATCCCAAATTTCATTTTGTAAAATATTGTAAAAAACAAATGGTACCATGCAAAAGTACTGCTGAAGAGGTTTTATTTAAAAGGTCACACCAAAGGATTTTGTCCACAGACTCAAAAGTTAGAACAAATGGTACCATGCAATTAAAGTACTGCTGAAGAGGTTTTATTTAAATGATCACACCATAGGATTTTGTTCACAGACTCAAAAGTTAGAACAAATGGTACCATGCAAAAGTACTGCTGAAGAGGTTTCATTTAAATGGTCACACCATAGGATTTCCTCTACAGATTCGCACACAAAATGTCTTCATAACTGACTCTTGGAGTGAACGGGTTAATGGCAGCTATTTTTTACACATTTTTGTATTTGTTTTAACCATCTTCATCTTCGAAATCATCTTTTTCACTGATATTCAACACCTTGTTCTCTTTTTTTGTTGTTGTTCATTTTCCATTTGGCAATAATCTTTCTCTATCGGTTCCAATTTGTTTCTCATTGTCATCGTTTAGTTCATCCTCATCGTCATTATCAACACTATTACGTTTGTTCGCTATATATCGTATTGTACGCCTCGTTAAATTTTTGTTCAATGAAGCTTACTACCAAACCTTGAATCTCCTCCTCATTTGGACATTCTAGTTCGTTCAGAATCCGTCTGATGTCCTCCACAGCCGCAGACGTGGATCCACGATGCAGCTCCAAAGATGATCTCACAAGTAATGTGATGTCTAGCGGTAGGAGAGCAGCGCTTATCACGGAACCAGCAACATGCGCCACGCGCGTTCCCGCGAGAGCCGCGCTTCGGGCCACGGCGCCCGCGGTAGCAACAGCTGAGGCAGATATCGTTGCAGCAGAAGTGGCAGCTCGGAAGAACCTTCCGCCGAATTCTACTCTCTCTTCAGTGGATGAGCCAATGTCTTCAAACCCTATCCGCTCGCGGATAGAAACTCAAAGCCACTCCCTTCTAATTCCCTGAGCAGCACCGCGTCATCGTGCAGGGTTTTAAGAAACTCTGCTAGGGTATAGATAAAGTTTTCCAAGGAGTCTAATTGTTGCTGAAGCTCTGTGCATGCTTCGCGATCCTCCTCAATTGCCGCCTGTACCTCTTTGAGACCTGATTTTTCCAGGATGATCTCAACTACTTTAGAACCAGACATAAGGAGTCCCCCTGCGCCACCAATTCCTGCTCCTACAAGGGACACTATGATCCCGGCCCCAACGGTGAAGGGTGCAGCAATCAGGCCCGCTATTGACAGGATCCCTCCTACAGTACCCATGGATGCTCCTGTGATGGTTGTGATGTTGAAATTTCTGTGATGTTCATGGAGTTTTGTTGCGAGTCCCTCCAACTGCTCCATTGAACGCGCTCTGATTGGAATCCACCGAAGAAAAGCGTGGTGTAACTCATCTCGAAGTCTGCGTAACTGTGTAAACCGCTCAGTGATTCGGTTCACTATCAATGTGTCCTGAATTTCCACCATCGATGGATCAGTTACTGCAAAAAAAATCTACAATTAACTTGACCGCCACAAGCATTTAAACGAGAAATAAATTGGTACAACATTACTTCAAAGATGAAATAAGAGTTTAGATTAAAAAAAAAAAACTCGGCTACGCCTCGTTTTTCCAACCCACTTCTCGGTGTTTGAAAATTCCGATGAAACACTCTTCCTCGTGTTTGATATAATTATTACTTGAAACATGTTTATTGTACTTAATACAGCTAGTGGTTGAACTAAAAGAACCCTAACTCGTTACTCGTTAGGAGTTTTACAGCAGCTGGCTTCTGAATATTGGATAAGCAGAAACAGAGTTTCAAGCAAAATATTGCATCATGGAAGTAATTACTCTGGCCGGCAATCACAACAGACGCAGACAATCAAATGAACCAATCAGAACTCGTAACAAATACATGTAGCTGGCGCCAAGCGCGGGAAAACGAGTGCGAGCAAATCACGATTGACCTCGGTTTTACTTCTGATCGGTTGATCGATCGAGAAAATGGCGCGAGATGCTTTAGCTAATCACAAAGCGTAGCAATGCAAAACCAAAGCAATTACGAAATTACTTTTGACACTCAATTGAAAAGAGCTCTAAGAGGTTTGATTGAAGTTGTCCTAGAAGAAATATGAATCGGTTGAAGATCCTAAACATTCCAGGTTATATGCATGTATCTCTTTTTTAATTCTCTTGTCACCATACATCGCCTCAAATTTAAATCCGATTCAGCGCCGTAAAATTTATACAGGCGATGGTATAAAGAAGGAGTGACTTGGAAATACATTTAACTACAAAAAATTGCGATAAAACATTACTTAAAAACATTTTAAGGTTTAAAAAAGTGACGACGTTTCGACGTTAGCTTAACGTCATTTACAAGTCAAAAAATGTCGATATGTTGAAAGTATATAAATACTAAAAGGAACAATAGATAGGTATCTGTTATGCAGATACAAAGAAAGAACTAAAAGTGAGATCTTTTTGCACTGACCCATTTTATTCGTGACTGTCTACCTGACTGTCTACTGTCTACTGTCTACTGTCTACTAGACTGTCTACTGTCTACCTGTCATCCTGATCAGGGAAACTGGAGACGGGCGGGGCGCAACCAGAAGTGACCCCGCCCAAGAATTCAAAGGGGGCGTATATGTCTTGTGATGTCAACGGTGTTAAGTCCCAAGCTTTACTGGACACAGGTGCAGAAGCAACAATCATCAGCGAGGACCTGTACTATCGTATTAAGGCCCCTATCAGCAAGCTTGAATCTCCACGAAAGCCTGTTCTTGGAGCCAACAACATGCCCCTCGATGTTGTTGGGGAAACAGAGGTGACACTCCAGCTTGGTGGAATAAGGGCGCAGCACAGGGTGCTCGTGTGTCGAGCTTTGCCTCAACAAGTGTTAATTGGAGTAGATTTTCTAATGGCCCACAAGTGCATAATAACTTTGACACTAAGACTGTCTACAGCAAGGGGGGACCCAGTAAGATGGTGTTTGGACACCTCGATAAAGTGTACAGGATCACTGGCTGAAACCATTACATTATCTCCAAAAATGGTTGCAGATATACCTTGTGAAATTCGGGAGGGAGGGGAGGGGGGCAGTAAACGGCCTGGCCGAGTGTATGGGCGTGGTGAAACCAGCAGACAAGTTCTCGGAAAGATATTGCCATTCCACAAGAACATGAAATGCTTCGCCAAGCGGATGAAATGCTGGAAGCACAGATTATAGAGCCGTCCGAATCCCCATGGTCCTCTCCGGTGGTCTTAGTAGAGAAATCCGATGGCACTCAACGTTTTTGTGTGGGTTATCGTGCCCTGAACGCAGTAACGAAGTGCGACTTGTATCCGCTTCCACGATGTGATGACATTTTGGAGAGTTTAGCTGGGGCACAGTGGTTTTCTCGTCTCGATCTTCTTGGGGGGTACTGGCAGATTGATGTTGCAGAGGAAGATCGGGAAAAGACTGCCTTCGCAACCCCAGATGGCCTTTACCAATTTCGCAAACTGTGCTTGGCTTTAATAATGCACCTGCATGCTTTATGAGGGCGATGCACCTTATTTTGAAGGGTTTGTGCTGGTCAGACTGCCTAGTGTATCTAGATGACATCATCATTTTTGGCCGAACACTACAGAAGCATAGAGAGAGACTGTCACTTGTCCTGTCACGCTTGACAGAAGCAGGCTTGAAGATTAACCCTAAAAAATGCAAGCTCTTGTCTGAGAGGGTGGTTGTGTTAGGTCATGTGGTGATACGGGACGGCATATCTACTGATCCAGAGAAAGTAAGGGTCATAAGGGAGTGGCCAGTGCCGGGAAATGAGAGCCAGTTGAAAGCATTCCTTGGAACAGCTGGTTACTATCGAGAATTCGTGCCAAACTATGCTCACATTGCGTCTCCTCTGCACCGTGCATCTCAAAAAGGTGACCGTTTTAGATGGACAGCCGAGGAAGAGTGAGGAAGACTTCCAGGAAATTAAGCGGAAATTGATAAATGCTCCTACTCTTGCTTTTCCCCAAATGGATGTACCATTTATCCTAGACACCGATGCCAGCGACTGTGGCTTGGGAGCAGTGTTGTCTCAGGTTCAGTGTGGGAAGGAGCGGGTAATAGCATATGCAGCATGTGCACTATCAAAGGCTGAGAAGAACTATAGCACCACCTGTAAGGAATTGTTGGCCCTTGTGTGGGGGACTGAGCACTTTGAGACATACCTCTATGGGAGACGTTTTGTGGCTAGGACTGACCATAGTCCTGCATAGTGCTCTACAGTGGCTAAAGAACTTTAAACACCCTAGGGGTTAGGTAGCAAGGTGGCTTGAACGGCTAAGCGACTTCGATTTTGAGGTGGAGCATCGCCCTGGACAGTTGCATGGTAACGCTGATGGACTGTCCCGCCTTTCATGGGACAGCGGTGCATTGGTACAACATGTCGAAAGGGAAGCCACATTGATTCAGTCCGTCAACGTTGAACCCCTGTCCAGAGAAAGCATACGTGCAAACCAGAACCAGGATCCCGTCCTGTCGCAAGTTGTGGAGTGGCTTAAAACTGGTGTCAGGCCTCCGAGGAGTAATGTGGAAGGAGGGGGCGCAAACTTGTATCATACTGGTCGCAGTGGGGGAGGCTGTTTCTCAGCGATGGTCTGGTGTTTAGACGCTGGGAACATGAAGTGACAAGACAAGAGACTTACCAGCAACTTTGCCCGAAAGTCTTGTCCCACAAGTGCTGTGTGCCGTTCATGAAAGTCCTTCGGCAGGTCACCTTGGCGTGTCGAAAAATTTAGAGAAAGTGCGTAGACGATTTTATTGGCATGGCATGCGGGAAGATGTCGAAAATCACAACAGGAGGTGCGGTCCATGTGCTGAAGTCAACGACCCTTCTAAGTTGCCAAAAGCGCCTCTTATCAACGTCAAGACGGGTCACCCCTTACAAAGGGTTGCCATGGACATTGTTGGCCCTACACCGAGATCTAGTTCTGGTCATGAGTGGTTGCTGGTGGTCTCCGATCACTTTACTAAATTTGCTCAAGCTTTCGCTAGCGAAGAAGGTGATGGATGAGTACATATGCTGGTTTGGGTGTTTTGAGAGTTTACATTCTGACCAGGGAGCCAACGTGGATGGAGCTGTCTTCAAGGGACTGTGTGATTTAATTGATGCAGCGAAAACTCGAACGACACCTTACCATCCCCAAGGGGATGGGCAAGTAGAGAGATTAAACAAATCACTTGTAAAGATCTTGAGTAAGTTGATTTCTGACCATCGCCGGGACTGGGCAGACTTAATTTGGTGCCGAAAGCGGTTCTTTCTTACAACACCAGTGTATATGAATCGACTGGATATACCCCTTACCGCCTAACGTTCGGCAAGGAAGCTATCTTGCCTATGGATGCTGTCCTGAAGCTCGAAACTTCACCTTCCCAGGGAGAGGCGCGCACGTACCCCGATTATGTTATTCAGCAGAAGCAGCAACTGGAGGACACGGAGCAGTTAGTTAGAGAGAACCTCAAGCGAGCACAGAAATCTCAGAAAGCTTATTACGACACCAAGTGCCACGGTCAGCGGTTCCGTGTAGAAGACCGAGTTTGGTATCGAAACCGGACCAAGTCAAGAAGAAAGAAATTTCTCAAACCTTGGTGCGGTCCTTGGAGGGTTGTGGAAGCTCTATCTGATGTTACCTATCGCATTGAGGAGGGTGAGAGGAGGAAGCCAGGAAAGCGTCGTAAAAGAAAGGTGCTCCACTTCAACTATTTGAAACTGTGCTTTACACCTCCTGAAATCCAAGAGAAACCCTTCCGGGCGATCACCCCCAGAGGTCCAGAAGAAACACTTCAAACAGAAAGCTCGAGAGATGTGCAGCAACCGACTCAAGCTCAAGGGGCACCCGTAGATTCTGGGGGCGTCGAATTGGAATGGCTGAAAGATCCTTTTGCTCCAGTCACGGAGGTTTCTACCACCCCTTAGGTTTATGAAGCGAGTGGTACTTTAAGTCCGTATTCACAGCCTGCTGATGTGTCTTGCCGGCCAGAGGTTCCTTTAGTGAATGATGGATCATTTCATGAACCGAGTCGTTCCCCAGTAAGACCGAGACGTGAACGAAGAGAGCCGCTGTGGCTCCGGGACTATGTTAGAACAGTCGTTATTTACCCAACGTGGCCCATTAACTTTGTTAGAACAGTTGCATGCTTACTTTCGAAAATTGTAACCCGTACCTCTGTCCTTATGCGGCAGGGGGTAGTGTAGCGTGGGGCCTGAGCCCGAGTTGGGACTGACATGCGTAGATAGTCGTGTCGTGAACATGTGCTTGTAAGTTACGCTTATGTGAAGCTAGTAAACGGATTCGAGCGTTGTTTGTGTCGCTGTTTGTGTTACAACGTTTTAAGCTGTTTTAGTACTATCGCCCGACTTTATCCAGCAATTGGAGTCTCGGGCTCGGATTTTTTAGAGATAAAGTCTCGGGCTCGGATTTGATAGAAACACTAAAGTCTCGGTTGAATTTTAAACAAGGGTCTCGCAGTCTAGCAAAGTCTCGAATTTATACCATTCTATACCCCTTTTATAGCAAGAGTCCTGCTCGTTGCTTCGCCGTCTTTGTTTACACACACAACTTCAGCGGTCTGGGTCACATAACTCGTAGTTTAGAAGAAAAAATATCCTTCAAGAGCTGTAATGCACAAGTCAATTGAAACCACGCCCCCCCCCCCCCCCCCCCCCCCCCGACCCCCGGGACATACCGAGGAATGTAACATTTGTACACTGTTACATTTTAAATTTTCCCCCGCCCCTCGGGGGAAACTTGGCTGTTACAATACCCACCCCTATGGCCCCGGTGTGTCACTGGAAGATTTTGCTAAGCTGGTTTTCATAGTAAATAATCGTTAAGGATCGCTCAGAAACGTGATGGCTGCCGCAAGGTTTTCATATCGCTGCGATTGCTAGTAGAATCGCTTGCATACATTTGCAGCGCGCGGAATCAGCAAAAGCAGCCGGGAGGAAAATGAAAACAAATTTTGCAGCGTTAGATTTTACAAACTTTTTCTACTATTTTTTTGAACAAATCGCAAGCAAGCGGATAGCTATTTATTAGCAAGATTAACTTTTACGACACGCGCTCTTTCAGCCGAATTGGCCTCTCGACATTTCTTTGTATGTAGCACTTACATTCATATTACACTTTTCCTCTAGACGTTTCATCGTACTTTCATTCACTCTGTGTTTAACGGAAGCCAGCGATATACAACATGGTTAGACTGGCACAGAGAAGTCAGGTTCTATCTAGTCGATGAGAGTATCCAATGAAAAAATTCTGAGTCGTCATTCATCTTCAGCAAAAGCTCAGTACTATTTATAGTCGATAAACAAAGCCGAGTTCTAGAAGGTATTTCTTCTTTGTGTTTATGGTCTAGCGAATAGCCATAGAACTTAGCCGATTTGGAACATTATCACGTCTTGATCAAAACAAGTAATCAAAACTTAAGCGGCTACTTTGTTATTTATAGATCAAAACTGACCATTTGTTAGTTTTGAATTGTGCTCTGTTAGCCTTGACGTAAGTCTTGAACACAAGACTTTTTTTCCACTTTTGAGATTTGAAGATTATCACTTGAGTATAAAAGTAGTCGAGCTCAGTAATTATTCACAATCGTATTTCTTTATTGTCTGGCGGACAGCCATGCAGGTGATAATAGACTATAGTATCAGCGAACCTTAGCCGTTTGGAACATCATGATCACGTTCAATCACAACTGGTAAATAACTTTCATTGACTGTTACTTTGTTATTAATAGATCGTTTTCATCTTCGTATTAAAGCCGAGTTTGTTTTTTTCTGGCTACGAGAGTAACCCCACTGTGGCAGAGAATAGCAAATGAAAGAAATTAAGAAATTCTTTTAATACAGCTAAATTTTCTCTATCACTGTTTCTGTTCGGTTCAACGATTCAAAAGACCTCTGATTTGCATCGTCGCATTAGACTGAAAAGTCTACAAGCTGAGTGAAAAAGATTTGTTTTCGTTTCGCACATGGAGACACTCAGCTCCACGGCCAGAGATTTTAATATGCTACATCTCCTCCAAAGCAATATTGCTGATATGAAGAACCTGTTGATAGATGCATGGGCTGCGTTGAATAAGCTGTTACGTTTAGAAAAGGCAACTTTCGAACTTGACAAGCCGTTGGAGTAATATGTAACCGGAGGAGTGGAGTTAATGTCCAATCCGGTACAGCAATTGGCGACAGTCCTTCTGATTACCCGCCCCCCCCCCCCCGGGGGGGGGGGGGGGGTACTTGACCAATATTTGGGTATAGGGGTGCCGCTGAGGGTCTGAGACCCTGATCCTGTTTAGGACAAAAATAAACGAAAATACCAGTACCCTGTGTAGGACAACACCCTCTATTTTAGGACCCTGTCTAGGACACGGCTCGAGCGTGGTTATTGATCTGAGCTTTAAAAAAATGGTAGACTGATCCTTTGTAAAGAAAACGACTTCGCCTTCACATGAATATACTAATCACGACAAGGTAAGTCGCCACAAGCGCGAAAGTAACTGGAACCATAACTTGTTTAGGACATTCAGACCCTGTTAAGGACAGACTCACGTTAAATTATATACCCTGTTCAGGACAAAAATGCCAAAAACCATACCCTGTCCAGCGGCACGTCCCCGTATAGGTCATATAATGGAGTACCCCCCCCCCCCCCCCCCCCCCCCCCCCCCGGCTGATTACGACTAGTAGTAGTAGTAGTAGTAGTAGTAGTAGTAGTAGTAGTAGTAGTAGATCTTTATTTAAACTCGGTTAAAAATCTTCAGTTACACTAATAGTATTTTAATTACAATCATTTATAAAAATTAAAATAACTATAAAAACTGATTTACAAGATTGCCGAGTGGGAATCGAATGTTTCAAGTGCGCGGTTGATTTCCTTCTTAAACTGCCCAATTGATCTAATCGCCCTAATATTTTCAGGAAGAGAATTCCACAGTAAGGCACCGCTATAGCCAAAGCTACGTTTCAAATAATCGGTACGCGGCTTGGGTAAGTTTAACTTACGGAAAGAATCACGCAGGTCATAGTCTGTGTG